>CM053612.1:30327371-30348387 GCA_028646535.1 Procyon lotor
AATGGAATATTATGCCTCCATCAGAAAGGATGAATACCCAACTTTTGTTTCAACATGGACAGGACTGGAAGAGATTATGTGGAGTAAAATAAGTCAAGCAGAGAGAGTCAATTATCTTATGGTCTCACGTATGGAGCATAAGGAAAAATATGGAGGGCATTGTGAGAAGGAAAGGAAGGGGGAATTTGGGGAAATCAGAGGGGGAGATGAACCATGAGAGACTGTGGACTCTGAGCAACGAACTGAGGGTTTTGGAGGGGAGGGGCTAGGGGTTGGGCGAGCCTGGTGGTGGGTATTGAGGAGGGCACATATTGCATGGAGTACTGGGTGTGGTGCATGAACAATTACTCTTGTAACACTGAAAAAATAAAATAAAAGTATTTGGGGAAAAAATAAAATAAAATAACAAAAAAAAGAAATAGACTAAAATAAATGACAAAGGAATTAAAATGATATATTTGAATATATCTATTCAACACAAAAGAGGGCATTCATGGAGGTATGTAAAGACGAAAAATACTACAAGTCATATAGAGAACAAACAATAAAGGATGCTTGGGTGGCTGAGTCAGCTGATCCTCTGACTCTTGTTTTTGGCTCAGGTCATAACCTCAGGGTGGTAAGATCAAGCCCCATCTTGGGCTCTTTAGTGGGGAGTCTTCTTGGAATTCTCTCTCTCTCTCCCTCTGCCCTTCCTCCTGCTCACATTCTCTCTCTCTCTCCAAAATAAAATAAAATAATAAAATAAAATAAAATCTTTTAAAAAAAGAAAATAAATGAAAAAATTGCATATGTAAATCCTGCTTTATCAACAATTACATCAAATGTTAATGTTTAAACATTCCAATTGGAGGCAGAAGTTGAGAAAATATGTAAAAATATGATCCAACTATATGCTATCATAAGACACACTTTAAATTCTAGGGCACAAATAGTTTGCAAGTGAAAGGATGGAAAAAAAAAAAAGATATACCATTGAAACAGTAACCAAAAGAGAGGGAAAGGAGCTATACTAATATCGGACAAATAAATTTTAAGGCAAAATTTGTTACTATAGACAAAGAGAGACATTTTATAATGATAACAGGATTAATCCATCTAAAAGACATCACAATTTTAAACATATACATCTAACACAGCACCAAAATGAATGAAGCAAAAGCTGACAGACTTGAAGGAAGAAATAAACAATTGAGCAATAACAGTTGGATTCTTCAATACCCCACTTACAATAATGAACAGAACAACTAGATGGAATACCAACAAGGAAATAGAATACTGAATAACACAATAAACTAGTTAGTTTATTAGAACTAACAAATATCTATAGAACACTCTACCTAACGACAGTAGAATTTACCATGTTCTCAAGTGCACATGGAACATTCTCCAAGACAGACCAAATGTTAAACAATGAAACAAACCTTAATAATTTAAAAATGATTGAAATTATACAAAGTATAGGGGCACCTGGGTGGTGCAGTCAGTTGAGAGTCTGCCTGTTGGTTTTGGCTCAGATCGTGATCTCAGGGTTGTGGGATTGAGCCCTGCATCAGGCTCCCTGCTCAGCACAGAGTCTGCTTGAGGTTCTCTCTCCTTCTCCCTCTGCCCCTCCCCACTGAGTTCTCTCTCTCTCTCTTTCTCTCTCTCTCAAACTCTCAAATAAATAAATAATTTTAATAAAAGAAATTATAAAAGTATATTTTCTGACCACAATAGGAGAAAACACAAGAAAATTAGAAATTAATTTAAGATGAATGAAAATGAAAACACAACATACCAAAACTCTCAGGATGGAACACTAAAAGAGTTCAGAGGGAAATTTATAGCTATTGGTGCCTATATTTAAAAAAAAAAATAAGATCACAAGTCAATAACCTAGTCCTTCATCTTAGAAGATTAGGAAAATAATAATAAATTAAACAAAAAACAATAAACAAAGCATAAAAAAAGAAATAGAAAATAGAAACACAATAGAGAAAACCAACAAAACCAACAGTTGTTTCCTTAAAAAGATGAAAAAATGAAAAACTTTTAGCTAGACTGGCCAAGACAAAAATAGAGAAGACCCAGATTAAATAGAAGACATTACTACCAACCTTGCAGAAGTAAAAAAATTATGAGGAAAATCGATGAACAACTGTATGACAAAAAATTAGATAACCTAGGTGAAATTAACAAATACCTAGAAAGACACAAACCACTGAAATTGTCGAAAGAAAAAATGGAATATCTGAATATACCAATAATAAGTAAAGAGATAGAAGTAGTAATCAATAACTTGCCCACAAAGTAGCCAATGACTGAATGGCTTTACTTTTAAATTTTACCAAAAATTTAAAGAATTAAAACAAGCTCTTTTTAAAAATAGAAGACCAAAAATGACACATTCCAATTTATTCTGTGAGGTCAGCCTTGCTCCAAAACACCATAACCAAGTAGGAGTTACTTGGTATGCAAGGTTGTTCCAACATATGAAAATCAATGCAATACACCCTCTTAATACAATAAAGGAAAAAAACATAATTATAGAAAAACACTTGAAAAAAATCCAACGTCTTTTCATGATAGTAACATTCAACAATAGGGATAAGGAATAGAAGGGAATTTCAACCTAAAAAAAGGCCATCTATAAAAAACCCATAGCTAACATCATACTTCATGGTGTAAGACTGAAAACTTTGCCCCCAAGATCAGGACTAAGACAAGGATGTCCACTTTTATGACTTCTATTCTACATTGTACTGGAGGGTCTAGTCAAGGTAATCAGACAAGTAAAAGAAATGAAATGTATCTAGGTTGGAGATAAGTGAAATTATTCCTATTTGCAGATGATATTATCTTGTATATAGAAAGGAATTACCAAAAATAATATTAAGCTAATAATGAGTTCAGCAAAATTGTAGGAAATAAGAGCAATGTACAAAAATCAACTGTCTTTTTATACACTAGAAATAGGCAACCTGGAAATGGAATTAAGAAAAATAATTCCATTTACAATGGTATCAAATGTAATAAAATATTTAGTAATAAATTTATCTAAAGAAGTAAAAGGTTTGTACACTGAAAATTACAAAACCTTATTCAAAGAAATTTAAAAAGATATAAGTAAATGGAAAAATACCCCATGTTCACGGGTTGGAAGATTTACTATTAATAAGATGGCAATACTCTTGTACCAAATTTACCTAGAGATATAACTCAATCTGTTTCAAAGTATTTGGGTTTGTTTTTACAGAAATTGACAACTGATCCTAAAATTCATATGGAATCCAAAATAGCCCAGCAATATTGAAAAAGGACAAAGTTATAGGATTCACTACAAGGCACTTCTGTCTTTCAAAACTTACTACAAAACTAGAGCAATTACGACTGCATGGTTTGACATAGGACAGACATGTAAATGAGTGCAATCTATTTGAAAGTCCAGAAATAAACCCTAACATTTAGCATCAGTTGATTTTTGGCATGAATGATAACACTACTGAATGGGAAGAGTAGTTTTTTCAATAAATGGTGCTGAAACAACTAGATATCCACATATAATAGAATAAAGTTAAACTACTATACACCATTTATGAAAATTAACTGAAAATGCTTTAAAGACTTGAATGCAAGTGCTAAAATGATAAAACTCTTAGAGAAGAAAACATAGGTATAAATCTTTGTGACTTTGGATTTGTCCATGGTTTCTTAGATATGACACCTAAAGCATGCAACAAAAGAAACAACAGATAAATTGGACTTCATCAAAATTAAAATTTCTGAATTTCAAAGAATTCTGTCAAAAAGTGAAAAGAGAACCTACAGTATGGGAGAAGATAGTTGCAATTCATATGCCATGACACTGGAAACAACCTAAGTGTCCATCAACCGATGAATGGATAAAGAATATGTGGTACAATGGTATATTATTCAACCATGAGAATGAAGAAAATCTTGCCATTTGCAGCAACATGGATAGACCTTGAAGGCATTATGTAAGTGAAATAAACCAGATAGAGAATGAAAAATATTAAATGGTTTCAATTATATGTAGAATCTAAAAAAAAAAAATTCAAGTTCACAGATACAGAGAATAAAAGTGGTTGCCAGAGGCTAGGGAGTGTCGGGGAAAACAGCTCAATAATAAAAAGACAACAGTATTTAAAAATGATCAAAGAGGGGTGCCTGGGTGGCTGAGTGGGAAAGCCTCTGCCTTCGGCTCAGGTCATGATCTTGGGGTCCTGGGATCGAGCCCCACGTCAGGCTCTCTGCTTACTGGGGAGCCTGCTTCCTACTCTGTCTCTGCCTGCCTCTCTGCCTACTTGTGATCTCTCTCTCTGCCAAATAAATAAATAAAATCTTTAAAAAAATGGTCAAAGAATTTCAATGTGAATCATATCTCAATACAGTAGTAATATAATGAATATTTTCTGAGAAAGCTAGGGTACTACATGGTATAATCTAGAGAGTATACGAGAAATCTAGGAAAGCTAGAATCTTTAGATCAAAAGATAGACATATTTGATCATTTAAAATTAAAAATTTCTACATGGTAAAATATGTCATACACAAAACTATCATAAACAAAAATTCATAATGCTGATGAAAGATTACTATCCATAAACAAAGAGCTCTTTTAAACTGGGAAGAAAATGACAAACCACTCAATAGAAAAATGGGTAAAGGTAATGAAAAATCATTTCATAGAAGAGTAAAGACAAAAAGATTAACCAATAGTCAGGGAAATGCAAAGTAAAGTAAGAATGAGGGTATACTTTAAATCTATCATATGGGCAAAATTTAAAGACCAATAATACCCACATATTACTGGTGGAAATGTGACATATTACAGCCATTTTGGAAAGCAATCTGGAAACATCTATTAAAATAAAACATTAATTTGCTTCTTAAGTCAGTAGTCCTATTTCTTCTATTGTAATAAAGGCTATGTACAAGGATGTTTATTGCAGCATTGCTTGTACTGACAAACTGACAAAAGCAAAAGCAAATTAGAGAATAGGGAAGACTGAATAAATTATTGTATATCTACTCCATAGAACGTTATATAACAATTAAAATTCATGTAGTAATGCTACCTCAGGTGACTAGATTTCCAAAAAGTATCCTTGATTTAGAAAAACAATATGCAAAAAAGTATGTATAATATCATCCCACTAAATAATGACAAAATCCTATATATATGTGCATATGAATAAGCATGAGAAAATATGGAAGGATGTATCCTAAGAGTAACATGGGTTACCTGATGGAAAGAAATAAAACAGAAGGGAGAACAAAAAGAAAAGGGAAGAGCAAACTTGCACTTTATGATCACAACTGTATAAAATTATATATGCATCTATATATTTTTGTTTTAAATATTTGTTAATGAAAATCTTACTAAAATGTTTAAATATATCCTCCTGTCTTACTAAGCATTCAATATGTTTGGGTGCTATAATCCATCTCCCTGGTTTCAAATCCTAGCACGGCCACTTATTTGCTCTGTGATCATAATTAAGTTACTTACTCTCTCTGTGCCTTAGTTTTCACCTATAAAATAAGAAAGAGGACAGTACCTACATTATAGAATTGTTCGAGAATTAAACCAGATATTACACATAAATTGCTAGGAAAAAGTGCATATAGTGACCTCTTAATACACATTAGCTATCATTATCTATAGAGACTTCACTTTGGTGTGTGGCAGGAGAACTGTATCAAAAGACTAATCATCAGGAGACCTGGCTGTTTAGCTTGGACAAGTCACATATTTACCATAGCAGGCTTAAGGGAAGGGGCAAGTAAGAAAATTAATGTAAATATACTTGGCTTTGTGAACTGAAAAGATCATAAGTTTTTAAAAAATCATTATTATGTAAGACTGTAAGACTCTAGTAGTACAAAATAAGGAGACATATGTAATCATTCTAAGAAACCTCCTACAACAACAAAACTGAAAACAGCTTAACTTCAAGCAAGTCATTAGTAAAAATGTTATGTCCTTATTTTACTTTGATGTTATCTGATATTGGAATTGGTTGGGGAGGAATGGTTTTGATTAGGTGGGATTATAGATATAATAAGAAGCTTCATATATAACTTACCTAGCAAATTTATACTTAAGTCACTGCAATTGCCCCAAAGCTATTAGGCGGGAAAGGTTACAACTTTCAAGATTTTGATTTCAAGGTACTTGGCAGTCCCTCAGAATTCTGCATATATCTATAAGATTAACAATTGGAAGAAGTATTATAGTTTATAGCCTGTAAGAAAAACCACGGTTGGATTAAATAGTCATTGAAAACGTAATGATGATAAAGAAAAAAAGAAAATGTAATGATGAATTTTCTGATTGTGGCTGAGAGTTTTATTCATTTAAATAATGTTTTAAATGTTCAATCTATTGAGACAAATTGTTTAACAGGAGAGTGCTTAGGAAAGATAATGTGTGGGGTTTAGACTCAACATGCCTTGGTTCATTCCCACTTCTGATACTACTTAGATGTTTGACACTGAGCAAGTTACTAATCTCTGTCCGTGAGTTTCCTCATCCAAAAATGAGTTTAATAGTATCTCCTAGGGTTACTGGAGAATTAAATGAGATGACATATTTAAAGCAGTTAGGCATTCAGTAAGTGGTAGTTTCCTTCAGTATTTTAATAAAAATGTTATAATGGAGTCAGGAGGTTCGGAAGAGTCAGATGAGTGGCAAAGCATACTAATCATTTTCTTCAATATACTTAAGGAAGCTTCCCTATTCACTCTGTGAGTCCATATCTCTAGAAAATACTATCCAGCAAATGGTCACCATGGGACACAGAGGGAAGCAAGGCAAGTAACTCCTTGATAGTCTTCTGTCTTACAAACGCAAGACATTGGACTTGGACAATGAGGTGGATGTGGCTTTGATAGCAACCTCAGTCTTCCTCTCTTATTTAATGACTCTAATAACCATTATGTTCGCTGTGTTGCACTTATGCCACTACTTCCCACCCTCTTTTCAAAACAAAGCTAGACCGCTTTCTACACAATTAAATACTTGGAGATGTTTAAAGACAAGCAAAACTACTACATGTGAGAAGATTTGGTTTTTCACTGATGATAGGTTAAGAGGCAGGTAACTGGAATGTAAGACAATTGTGTAAATGTGAATTTGAAGCCATAAACTGAAGATTATGGTTAATAAGTTTATTAGCTACAGTTAGAGTCAAGAAGATATTACTTTGAACTCCAGATACATTCCAACTAACAGCTTTGGGTAGTTTCTACCCCTTTAATCACTTCACCACTCCTTCTTTTTCTCAACCTCTACCATTAATCATACATGCTTTGTTTAAGATATCATTTTGTTACTCACAAAGCAAATTACTTAATGGTTTCTCTAAGGTTTTGTTGCCAGACCTTTATCGCCATGGAGAATGTTCTATACATAGAATATAGGGCACAGTAACAGCTACTTCAGTATGTCCATCAACCTTGTCTATGTTGTCAGTATGTGTATGCTGTTGAAAGTTTGAATGGGGGTGTGTGCCTGGGTGGCTCAGACACTTGGGCATCTGCCTTAGGCTCAGGTCATGATCCCACGGTCCTGGAATCAAGCCCCATGTCAGGCTCCCAGCTCAGCAAGAGAGTCTGCTTCTCCCTCTCCCTCTGCTTCTGCCCCTGCTCCTGCTCTCTTGCTCACTCTCAAATAAATAAATAAAATCTTAAAGTTTGAGTGGTCTTTCAATTGATGCATATAAGTAAAGGAAAAGGAAGAAAGGTAGGGAAGAAAAAATCCATTATCTGACTAAATAGCAGGTACCTGTATTATGTATGAAGAGAGAACTAGACTTTACAAATTCTAAGACTTTCATTATTTCACAGAAATAATGAAGACAAATTGTTTAACAGGAGAGTGCTTAGGAAAGACAATGTGTGGGATTTAGACTCAAAATGCCTGGGTTTATTCCCACTTCTGATACTACTTAGATGTTTGACACTGAGCAAGAGACATACAAAGATTAAGTATCTTTATAATGAACTGTTAGTCTGCGAAGATTGGATCTGGCTGCTAAAGTTGACTTTTGGATCCTCCCCTTCATAGAAAAGCCCCACACATAGTTCCCATGCATGTCTAGCTCCTTTCAAGCCCAGAGTAACTCTTTATTGATCTCCCATGTAGAGAATTTCAGTGTTGGTCTATAGTCCTGACCTTTAGAAGAATGAAGAAGACTTCAGAATATTCTCTCCCTCTCTCTTTCCTCTTTTTGCTCTTGGGCTGATTATAGGCATATTAAGTTCATTCAGTTCCCTATTTATAGATTGTTATGAAATCTGGCTGTCAGTAATCAATAACCCGGGGTTTGAAACTTCTGAAAGAAAAGTATCTTTTGTAGATATTAAAAGGTGTGCTTTTTATAAAGAGTAATTAAGGCACAGTGTCTGAATTGGGGGGTGATGATGAGATCACATCATCTATAATGAGTACACCATGTAATTCAAGTGTCTTACTGAGAGAAGCTGGTAAGAGAAGCCATATAAAGAGTAAGAAGAAGCTGGAGTGTAGGTATTTCAGTAAGGAAGAAAAAATAGCTCTTAACAAAAGCTATCTGACAGTATTACTAATATGATATAACCCAATCACACACATTTTGTTTCACTCATCAAAATGATGATGGCTCGTGTAATCTCCTTCAACTGGGAAAATTATTTGCTCATTCATTCAACAAACATTGAATACCTGTTATGTGTCAGGGATTATTCTAGGTAGCTGGGAAAACGTGTCGAACAAAATAGACATTGTACAAATCTGATGATGACAAGAGCAATGGAGAAAAATAAAGAAGGGTAGAAGAGAGAGGGTAACAGAGACTTCTATATTGGATTGGGTGGCTAAGAAAAGCCTCTCTGATGAAGTAACATTTGGCCCCAAGGGAAGAATGTTTCCGAGGCTGGAAGAGAAAGTTCCAAGAATTGAGAAGATTCCGGTATACATGGCAGAAAGCCACCAGGGGGACAGGGGCAAAGTGAAAGCCAAGTCAGAAAGGTATTTTGAAGTTAAGGTTGCTTGTATAAGTTCTGTTGGTGGTATTTTGTTTGACATACACAGGTGCTTAAGAAACATTTGTAAAATAAGTGCTGTGTATAATTTCAATAGGCACCAATGTCAGGTACAAGAGCTCTGGCTCTTTAGCAACTTCCTATGTCATTATGTTGAGGCAACATCCACAAATAAAGTTGTTCGAAATTATTCGAGACTGTGATCAGAGGCAGAACACAGCATTGGAAAGAGCATAAACTTTCGCGTACTTCCTAGCTGTGCAACTGTTAGCAAGTTATTTAACGTCTGCCCCAACCTCCTCCTTTACGACATGAACATAAAAGTAACTTTCTCACACATTTGCAAAGATTATAATGGATGGGTCATGTGAAATGCCAAGCACCACGTCTGACACATACTTAAATAGTAGCTCCTCCCCATTCCTTGCACATGTCTGGGGCTTTAAAACTAAATAGACAATTTTGCCTGGCATCATGGCATTTAATTTACACAACAGCTGGGGGACAGGGCCGGCACACAGTGAGCAGCGTGGACTGCAAACACTCAAAAATATTCAAGGGAAGGGACAGCCCATGGTCAAGTGAGCGAGGGGAAGGATGCCTTGCTCTATTTAAGTCCTTTTTACTGGGCAAAGAGTATACATCAGTCCTATTTGGAAAGGGTTGAGGGTAGTATTAATGAAATCACTGATAATGACTCCTTGGGGATTTTTAAGAGTTTTTAATTATGCCACATCTACCAGATTGAACCATATGAACTTTCCGACATTTGGTTTTTGCCTACAAAAATTGCAATTTTACATAGTTCAACGTAATACATCATGACTGATCTTAAGGGACTTTAAAAAGTTTTTTTGCTTGCTTATTTTCTTTCCTTAAGGCCTGAATGAGGGGAGGCTTAGAAATTACTTGTTCTTCCCCATTTCCCTGCAAAATAAGGGCATAAATAATGTTTATTTAGTGCCAAGAACGATGAGTACCATGTGACTGTCAGAGGATAATGTCATATTATTAGCCCTTTGTGCATTTCATATTTACAGCAGCATGTGGCTGAACTCAAGCTTGTCTTTTATCTTCCTCTTGTTCTGACTGGGGACAGCCAAGTTTGATAGGTCTGTAATTTGAGCAAATGCTGTGAGGGAGACTAAAGAACAGCAGGAACAAATTGGTGCCATTCTGTTCACATGCTAGAGAGAGAGTGTAAAAAGGCAGTTTACTTCCCTGGTTGGGAGAAGTGGGAGGGAAAGATATGGACTGTTAGCAGAGAGTAAATTGCTACTATATAGAAAAATGAACTGAATGGATTTTTTTTTTTTTGGTTGAGGGAGCGTTTCACACAGAAGGGCTAGTTAGTAAGCACAGTCTTTGATAGTGCAAGATGACATCATTGAATCACAAAATGTTAGACCTTGAAGAGCTCTGTGAGATTATCTAGTCCAATCTTCCATTATAGAGGAGGAAACAGAGACCAAGTGAAGGAAGCAACTTTCCCAAGATCACACAGCTACTAACTGTGCTCCCCCAAATGATATGTGCCTAACCCAGGGAGCAGGTACAGGTGTGTGAGGGGAACCAGAAACAATAAGATTAACTTGACTTTTCTTGGTGCATCAGCATTCCCATGGATTGGTCATCTAACATAAACATGAATCATTCATAATTGAAGATATGCAAATTAAAATATTCACTGGACTATCGCTTCATACTTCTCAGGCTGACAAAAAACAGAAATTTGGATATTGCTAAGGATTGGAAGGGATGAGGGTAAAAAGGAACGAACTCTCCACTGCTGGTGGGAGTCAAAGCTGGTGCAGTCATTCTGGAGAGCAATCTGGCACAACTTAATCTAATGATAAAAACACATATTTTATAGCCCAGCAATTTTCTTCCTGGTATATACTCCACATGAATTTTCACATGGGTCCATATGGGGACATGTACAAAGATGTTCCCTGCATCTATGCCCAGGGAGGCAGGGAATTGGCAGCTATTTGAGTGTTCATTCCTGGGAAAGTAGAGAGGTAAAATGTGATGGATGTACGTTCTAGAGTGTAATGTCCTAGTGAGTAGCATCAGGTTAGAGGCATACAAAGAGCATGGATGGCTCTTACATACAAAATCCTGAGAGAAGAAAAAGTATAATAACAAAAAGAGGATATACAATAAATATCATTTACATAAATTAAAATGCATGCATGTAAAACAATACATTTGGAATAGTACATTCAAATAAAGAGATACCCAAAAACACATGAGCATGGTTACATATGTTGGGGGAAGAAAATGGGAAGGGGGGTAGGAGGCTAAAGGGGAATAAAATTAAAATGAAATAAACAAGAGATAGAATGCCAGATTCACATAAATTTTAAAAGAAAACAGTAGATTTCAAATACATGTTCTATTTGAGACTCACTTTGGACTTTTCGCCAATCTTGTGGAGCATAATGTTGGGGGTGGCATGGGGGAGGTTATTGGTTCTGCCCTCAGGGTTCCTGAAAGGAGAGCTTTCTGCCCTGATCACCTCTGTCCCCACACTTGTTCCAACTTCTGGAATTTTCTCTTCTCAGTAGAATGAAGGCTTCCACCACTTCCTATTGGTTTGCTGTAAGGGCTGCCACTCTGTATTCACTTCCCAGGCAGCAGGAGAATATTAATTACAGCTAATGATGGTCTACAATTATTTTACAACTTCCCACTTTTACAGTAAAAAGGAAGGCTGTCAAAGCTGCCAAGCCCAGAATTTGGGGTCATGGAATTAAGAGTCTGATGCTGCACAAAGAAGACAGAAGAAATAGGGTTTTCTCTCCTTCAAGATCGTCCAAAGGAGCTTGGTCAGACATGGAGCATGCATGGAAAGGGAGAACTTGGTAAGGCCTAAAAATCTGTAGAAGAGCTGGGCCAGTGAGACAGGTTCTTTAGTAATAATGTCCTATATTTATAAAGAGCACATTGATGAGGAAATCAATAGAACAATTTGTGAAGCTCTAATGAAAGAGCAGATGTGGGAGTAGTGTAAAGTTCCAAGCTAACTGTATCGCTTAAGTTATTTTCATATTTACGATCTGTCTAGTTGCCGAAGCTCAAAAATTTCCCACAGACATTGCATACCATTTTCTCAAAAATTCTTTGTACACCCTTCATCTGGATCACCTTCCTCATCACTAAAGAATCATCTACTTTCTCAACTTTTTTGCTCATTTTATAGGTATTCATATCTCTGTTATTCCATAATATTTATCCTAACCTCCAACAAAACAGTAAAGGGAAATGAGTTCCTGTCAATCAAGGCCAAAATATTGCCATCACCAGGATTATACATGGTACTAGGGAGTTACATGTGACTTCAGGAAAACTAGCACCAGGAATTGCTTGAATCCTACTTTCTCATCTTTAAAACTTCAGGAGGTATTGAAAAGTGGGTTCTAGATCCAGCCAGAGTTTGGTTCAATGCTTGGCTCTGCCATATAGTAGCAAGTAATCTAATCTCTCTGAATCTCAGTTTCTTCACACTCGCAAGTACTTGGCATATAACCGGCATTTGTATGTCTGAAGGATTGAATGCAAATCTACAAAATAATCACAAACATAGCTTTTTTTATAGGATTGTGAGATAAGGAATATGTGGATAAACTATTAGTAGAGTCTAAGTTTTATTTATATATATTATAGTTTTGATGTATGGAGGGAGGTATTCAAACTTGGATCACTTTCCTTTATTACTGTATCTCTCTCCCCTCTAAATTCCATGCTGAGGATACCTACTCTGCCTCTCTGCCCATTCTCTTTGGTATCCTTCAATTTCCCATTGGCATCCATCTTTTTTTTTTTTTTTTTGGCAGGGAGGAATGATGAAAAAGACAAATTCTGTACAGTGTTTATTCCTGAGATAGCAGCAGGGTTACATAGGGGCTTCAAAGGTATTGTTAATGTTTTATTTCTCACACTAGGTAGCAAGTACATAAATGGTTGTAGAGTAGCATCCATCTTTATGAGTTTGTCATTTGGACAAATTTTGCTGTTTCCTATGTACCTTAGTCACTCTCTTTTTCTTCCATTCTTTCCAGAGCACTGTTATCCTCAAGCTCTATAATGGTTTGGCCATCATATAACCATACCAATTTTTAGTCTACTTCTCTCAGATTGGACTGTATTTTCTAAAGGGGGAGGGGGAGAGGAAGAAGGGGAGGTGAGTGAAAGGAAGAGGTAGAAGAGAAGAGGAAAGGGGGAGGAGGAGAAGAGAAAGAAGGAGGAAAAAGGGGAAGGAAAGAGGGGAGAGGACGAGATAGAGGGAGAAAAACTATATGGGCTTTATTGCTTTATTCCTCTTGTCACTCTGGAATCATATAGCTCTGGGACCAAGCCCCAACGTCATCCCCTCTAAGCTGAGTGACAACAGACTTCATTTCCATAAGTCTTAGTTTCCTCACTTGCAGAATGGAGTTACTTACACCCACCTTACCAGGCATCATGAGGACTGAATGAGATCAATGTAAGGTGGGAAGCACATCAGAGATTTCCAAATTTTTTACCATCTTCTTATCTTCTTATGAAGACAAATTTTATTATCTTCTGATTATAAAACCCATCTTACTATTTTCCCAGCCACCACAACTCTGGAACCTGGGTTTCAAGGTTTTTTTTTGGCACTGAACTATATAAGGTACCTATCCTTTTCTAAAAAAACATAAAGAGCTACCAATCAGAACAGTTCCAGAGGTCAGTATTACATCTATGAATTGCTAAATTCCTAACCAAAAGAGAAAAAAAGTACTTTTTAGTCTGAAGAGCCATATTTTGAAAAATGTTAAATTTCAATAGACTTAAATTGCTCCAAATAGAGAAGCCATTAAATAAGTGTTCACAATCTACCTCCCAAACTATGCTTCCATCTGCATTCGCCCCCACAAATGCTCACACTCCCTAACTAGGGTCAAGCCATCAAGAGCAATGTTCTCACCACTTCTTTTTGATTCAGAAATCTAGGTAAGAGAAAATACAAAGAATTGATCTAGGGAAGAGGGTAGGGGAGAACAGAACGACAAGTGTCTCCATGGACTTCATTTGGGAGAAAGATTTAGGGAGACAGAGCTGGGGAGAAATGGGACCTGGGGAACAGCTGTGGTGTGTGGAAAATAAAAGAGCAGGAAACGGCCAAGGGGATTTTGAAGAACTCTCTCTTTTCCTTATGAATGTACTCTGTTTTGTGCACTTTAACTTTAGAAAGAGCTTGCTGTGAAGATATCAACTGCTCTTTGATTATTTTGACGTGGGACTTGTTTTTCTTTGATTTTAACACTGTGAGAGATGGGGCCTTGACTCAACTGGGCTTTATTCAAATTATGCAGCAAGATCTCTTAAGGCAAGTCAAATCGTTTTCTAAACATACTGCCTCATTCCATAAGGAAAAGAACACAGTATTTAACTGTGAAATCCTTTCAAAGTTCTCCCAGGAGTCCTGGTGTTTTCTCCAAAATGCATTTTCTCCAAAAAGCATTAACTTTTTCCTATAGCTAGAAGTTAATCTCTGCTCTTTTTTTGGCAGGATCTATATCATTTACAACCCAAATCTCAGATTTTAATGACAAGCTGTCATTTATTGAACACGTACCCTGTTAGCACTTTACAGATACCATCTTATATAGTTCTTAGAATAACACTATTACATGGGAATTATTGTCCTTATTTTACAGATAAACAGATCAAGAGTTAATGTGACTTCTCCAAGGTCACCCAACAGAGCCATAATTCAAACCCAAATCTGTCCAGTGCCATGACTTGTGCTTTCAAGTACTACGCTTTGCTGCCTGGAAAGAGACTAATAGGTTACTTATCTGGAGAATATAAACATTTTAATTACATACCTAAGGAATGACTCTGTACCAAGTTAGCAACAGAGATGTTTTTGAGTAAAGAACTATTTCTATGCTCTAACCATGAGCAAATCTCTTCTCCCTGAGCCTTGATTTCTTCAACTCTAAAATAAGAATACCAACACCTGACACACAAGGTTGTTTGCATGATTGAATATGAAAAGAAATGTAATACCATAGGTGCTCAATGAAAGGTGGCTGTCCTTGCTATTGTTAATATTATTGCTAAGAGAATGAATGGATTTTTATTTTATTTTATTTTTAATGGATTTTTATGAAGGAAGCTGTTCATTCAAGTTAACTAAGGTAGTATTTGTTGTGGACAAGGTACCATATGTCTAGTATTAATTATTTTTAGTGAATGAAATTTACAAGACACTGGTTTGGGTTGGGAAGGTCAGAGTAAACACTCTGAGGTGAGCAAGAAGTCTTCTTAAATGTGCAGCGATACTAAAGGGGAAGGTGTTTATGAAAGTACAGAAAGGGAGTTAAGGGACAGAAAGAGAGCAGAGACAGAAATGTGAAAACTGGACAAATCAAGGAAGTAGAGTGAGTTAGGAGACAGGCCAGAGCACCTACAAGGAAGATCTTAGAGCAAAACTCAGGAAATCCTATACACTAATGGGCGGAGAACACCTTTTAAGTTGTACTTAATTGCGGCTTACATGGTGTAGAGGAAGGAATGTGAGCTCATTCAATATTGCCTTTTAAATATGGAAGGGAGGAAGAAAAAGTCTCAGTGACATCGACCACATGTGCCTTGTGGAAAGTTTAAACAAGATTATTGAATCAGAATTCTTGTCCAGTGCTCCCCATTCCTGTCGTCAGAAATGAAAACTGTTGGGATCCAGTGATTAACCAATTTCCCTAAAACTCATCTGAGGACCATCTTAGAAGTACAGCTAACAGTCCCTGTTTCCATCCAGAAGTCAGATGGCCTTCACAGGAAGGCCAGCCCTCCCCTCAACAAACTGAAGCTGAGGCAGAGAATCGTCAAGGGCCCCAGCTTCTCAGTTCTCAGTTCTGCCCCTACTTCTCCTTCAGTGCTCTCCCATCCTCAGCCTTATTACACTCATTTCCATTTCTTTAATTCGCATGCACACATAACCTACTCCTAACAACTTCACAGACCTTAAGTTTTCTTCAGGGCACAACTTCAAGGGGTGCCATTCATACTGGAGCAGCTTGTGCCTCCTTGGCAGTGCTTCCTAAATCTCACTTCGAGTACCTCTGGGCAGAGAAGGAAAAAATATCCCTCGGGGCAACATCATAGCCCAAAGTGATTTGTTGCAAGACTAGAATTATTTTGTTATCTCTGGTTTTACCGTAAAACAGAGGAAGTTATATGAATTTCAGTCCATTCTACTAGATATTGCTATAGACTGAATAGCACCCCCCCCACACACACACAATTCCTATGTTGAAGCCCTAACCCCCAATGTGGTAGTATTTGGAGATGGGTTTGAAGGATACTGAAGGCAGGAGGAAATTTTGGTTTACTAGAATCATCCTAAACCTCCTGCATTTCCATACCACCTGAAGTGATTTACTCTACCTAGAGTTTGGGTATACTGGCCCCAGTGAGTCCCTGATAAGAACATTGAATGATTAATCCAGAGCAAGCAATCAACACACAACTGCTGCCCAAATCCACTCATTCACCTAAACCACCATTGTTTACCAAACCTCTAGTATGTGCCAAGCAGTGGGCACATTGCCCAGATATCAAACATACAGAGAGAATTTAAACACAATCTGATATGGGAAAATCAGACCAGGAAGGTGTGACCAGTATCCAGGAAAAAAATAAAGATGCGCTTTTCCCCTATGCTCAACCTGCCCTCAAATTTCCTACTTATTAGCCCTTTATCCAATCAGAGAACTAGAATTGCTACTTATAAAATATTGTGAAGCTATGTACTGAGGAAAAGTGAGACTTTGCCCACAATAGCTCATTTTTCACAGCATCAGTTTGTATACACTGTTAAGCTATGTGTTTGCCTTCAACATTTGCATTCATTACGGTATCAGGAAGATTCAACCCAGGAATAAAAAGATCATTTTAAAAAAAGCTTCCAAGTCTTATCCTAACTTTGTCTCAGAGTAGCAGGTGATTTACTTTGCTATATTTGAATAATGTTCCAAGTATCAAATTTATCTTCTCCCAGTTGAATAGCCGATTTGGGACCTCTTAGTCCCAAAGATCTTAGTCCTCTAACACCAGCTTAGTCCATTCAAATCCTGGTGTTTTAGCAAAAAATGGTGTGATTTTAAGTCGAAACTGTATTTTAGAGGCCCCGGCAGATCTCAGGCACTCCCCAGACCTACTTTGGCTTGTAGCTAATAGTACTAGGGCAAACCTTCCACTGGAAGCAGAGGCTGTGATCACAAGGAAAGTATGGAACAAATGAGTCCATCTCTGTGTGGCGCTGAGGAAATGGAGAAGCCAGGAAGAGAACTTTGAGGCGAGATAGCATGCAGTTCTTGTTGAGAGAACAAAGATGAAAGAGCAACAGAAAGAATATCAGGGCAAGATCAAGAGACTTTAACAGTCCTCAAAGTTCAAACTAACCAAGCTTGGGCACGATGCGGATCATGTATGAATGTAAACTCAGGAGGCAACTAGAAAAATGGGCTGAATTTGGGTGACGTGAATTGAAGAGAGAAATGGGAAAATGAGAGATACTTAAAAAAAAAAAAATCCCGAGGAATCTTAAATCGTGTGTATCCTATGGGGTCTATACAATAGACCAAAGACATTGAAAGGAGATTGTTTCCAGTGGGATGACTCTGTAAAGACAAAAATGTGTCAGGAAGTTACTTCCTCAGATGGGAAAGTGACATCCAACCAGGCAGGGTTTTGACATGCTATTTCTGTGGTAATATGGACTAGTGGACATTCATGAGCATGGGTTTTTGTGTTACAAAAACCTGGGTGTGAGTTTTTCTCAGCAACTTACCAGTTGGGTGACTGACCTTGAACAAGTTAAACTCTGAACTTCAGCATCCTCCCCTGTCAAGTGGATACAATATAAGTGCCTGCCAACAGGCTTCCACGAATTAAATGAGATGCTACATGTAAATGCTTGGAACAGAGCCCCACACATAGAAAATAATTAGTAAATGTTGGCTATTATCATTTTTTTGCCATTATCACTTTAGTCAGTGGTGGGAACAGGATCAGATTTCAACTGGAGGATGAGGATGAATAGATCTGGAGCCCTGGAAACTATTGAGGATGGTAGTGCCAGCATGAAGGAACCTGTGATCCCAGAGGCGGCATATGCACACAAGGATTCTAATCGATGTTGAGGAGAGAGGGATAGGGACTCTGAAAGGGGCACAGAATAATACCAAGAACAAGTTCCTCATCTTTCAGGATTTAGCTCTTGGCCTGTCATGTGTGCAGATAGCACTGTGACAAGCTTCCTGATGTGGCCACTGCAGAAGCTTTTCCACTTTTCTCCCACCAGCCTCCCAGGGAGTACAATTTCCAACAGAGGTGGAAGGGAGTGCTAAATGTTGTGGGGAGACTGGTATTCTCTACATCCAATGCCTCTACACAAGGCCAGCATAAGACAGAACACATTTGCCAAACCCAGGGCTCACCCAACCTGGGCAAGTGGTTCTGCTTCCTTCCTTGCCTCCCTCCCCTCTTCATAACTGATTATTTTCCAGGACACCTGTTTTATCTAGTTAAACGAAAAACATGCTAGTTAAGAGCTCTGGGATTGGTCTGGTTATGTTTGAAAGCTGCTCCCCCGATAATTTGTGTGACCTTGGACAAGTCATGGAATCTCTCCAAAGCTTAGTTTTCTCACTTGTAAGATAAGAATAATTAGAATCGACTTTCCTTACAGGATGGTTGTGAGGCTTGAGTGAGATAATACATGTTAGGTTCTTCTCCTGGAGCCCTGCCTATGTCTAAGTTCTAGATAAGTGATTGCTATGGTTATTTAATTGTCACACGTTGTTCTCTTGACTAGCACACCACAGCTCACTCCCAGAATGCAAATGAGATCTGAACAAATGTGCTTCAAATTCAAATATTCATTGAGCGGAACAATGCTGGAGTTTGGGGGAGGGTGAAAAGTATCAAGATGGACACACCAACACACACCCACCCACAATCAGCTCTCACTTACAAATCTATCATTCTCTTCCTTCCCAAAGACATTTGGCCAGGGGCTTTTGAAAACCAGCAATAGGTTTTGAAGGGAAGTATCTCTTTTGCATCCCATACCTCTCTTCACCCAAAGCCACCACCAACGGGGCAGCAATTTCATCGGAGCAATCACAGAATTTCAGACCAGGAAGGGAAAGGCCTCTCCAGATCATCTAATGAAACCTTCTCGGAGGCCCAGAGAAGCCAAGTGGCTTGTTCAAGTTCTCACAGCAAATCCATGGCTGACCTGGCAGTGGAAATCACACTCCCTAATTCTTGTGCAGCTTTCCAAAGGAGGCAGCACGTGACAAAATCTGAAAACTGCACAATGTCCCTCTGAGAGTACAGCACTGGCTGTACAATGGCATATATTATATAGGGAATAACAATTGTGTTTCTTCTCTCCCTGCTGAGCTGTATTTGGCAAGTTCTTGGTACTGAAAAAGGTGTAGCTGTAATTCACTATGACTATTCCTCATCCCCTCTATGAACATGCCATGTGTTCAGCCATTTGCTTGCATATAGATTATTTATGTTATGAAGAATCTGCATATCCAGCCAGCCCAGATATAGGAGCTACTAACAGCTCTTGAGGGGCAGGGTACATTTTTTCTTCACCTTTTGACAGCCCTTGGCATTGTTCCTGGTACAAAAAGTGGTCTTGAAATGCTTTTGGTGACAGTCAAATTTCTTTTTTTTCCCCCAAATACTTTTATTTTATTTTTTCAGTGTTACAAGATTAATTGTTCATGCACCACACCCAGTGCTCCATGCAATACTTGCCCTCCTCAGTACCCACCACCAGGCTCATTTCTTAGTAATGTGTCAGTGTATGTAGAAGGGAAGTAAAGAGAGAGAGGGAAGGAGATATGGAGGAGTGGGGTGGGGAAAGAGAAGCATGAGGAAAGAGGGGGTGGAAGGAAGTAAGACAATAATGGGCAGGTCAGGAAGTTTAACAGTTATTATATCTCATTCTAGAACAACATAGGAGAGTGTCTGTCAAAACATGTGTTGTGGAATAGTGTTGAGTGGGCTGCCACACAGGTAATAATTCTGTGAATCAAATAATATGGGAAAATTCTGGTAAGCACAGAGTAATCAGGTTTCTTTACTGCAGGACGGCTTGGGGTCTTTTATGTGTTGACCACATCTCCATGAGATACTGTGTACAGTGTTTCCCTACACTTCTTTGACTAGGGGACATGCCTCTGGTCCATTCATCAGGAATAGGTTCCTTTAAAACATTTTTAATCAGTAGTAAAACTAGAATTGTGCTCTACGTCTATCCATTCAGGTGCTTATCAACGCCTTCCAAAACAACCACATACCTTTACACCTTTATAGTACCCTAGGAGATAACATACTTACACACACACACACACACAGAGAGAGAGAGAGAGAGAGAGAGAGAGAGAACAGGCTGGTACCTTGAAGAAGGGCATCTTGGCTACCTTTCCATGTGAAGTTTCCTTCCCCATTGCTAAACACCATTGGCTCTGAGCATTGTTGTCTTCCTAGCACAGTCTCAGTGCCACAAAAAGATATAACCAGAGTTGTAAATTTTATCCTTAGGCAGCCTTCCTTGGACATCAGCCACAACAAGGTGCATGCAGATCCTTCACTTTGAGGACTAGGCTCCACACCAAACCATATAACCATACTCAAATAAAAAAGGGGAAGAGGGCAGCATTAGTTTCTGTAAAGAACATAAATGTAATGCTGGGGTCAGTAGTTGGTGGAAGGTAGTAGGTAACGGTTTTTACTTTGTTAGCACTAGTTAGTGAGTGGAGGCAATATTGTGGTAGTACAGGCACCCCTGCATACTGAAACGTAAAACATTATTCAGAATGTTATATAGTGAACTAACATAAAGCACAAACTTATATTTCATTGTTTTGAATGGAAAAATAACAATACATTCCCAATTCATCCAAAGCACCAACCAATATTA
>CM053612.1:30348487-30447775 GCA_028646535.1 Procyon lotor
TAAAAAAATTAAAAAATAAAATGTCAATATCTAGTTAGGTTAACACTTTATAAACTCATCAATAGGTGCTTTTATGTTTGGTATACAATAATTGACAATCTCAGAAACAAATGATATTTCCTTTTTAAGCTGCAATGAACATATACTATAATTCAAATAAGTAATGAAATGGTATGTTCAAGACTCTCAAGATGCTGTCCCAATGGACCCTGGTTGATAGTATCCTCAGGTACCTTACATAAGCAAATACTGGAACTTACGGAGGGATAAAGTCTTAGGAAAAATGTGGGGAAAGGATAGTGATATTTTCAGTATAATGCTTTACATCAGTTGAAACACAAGATGCCATCTTATCCAGAGAGGGGTACATTCTTTGTCTTCTGGATAGGACTTCCATATGGCTCAAATGTTTTATTTGAGGGCTTTCAATCTGAATAGAGAATTTGGGGTAAACATTTTTATAACTTGTTATGGTGATTTTCCAGATAGTGAAAGTTCAGATAGCAAGGGATATCTATATAGTAGTAGTGATGGTAGGCTCCCATTTACTGAAAACTTTACTTAAGAGCAATGTCCCCATTTGTCTCATTCAGTGATATGTTCCCCGTGTCTAAGCACAAAGCTCAGCACATTACAAATGCTCAACAAATATTTGTTCCATGAATGACTTGAGCTTAAACTGAATAGCAGGCACTAAGCAATTTACCTGCCTTATCTCATTGAATCTTAATATTAACAACCCTATGAGGAAGATAGTGTCATTAGTCCCATTTTCAGATGAGGAAACTGAGGCCTAGAATTAAAGAGGAATTTGACCAACATCACATGATTCATGTGTCAGGGCAAGGGACTTGAACCTTCCTGAGTCCCAAGCCAATGTTTTCGACTACCGTCCTATACATGATTCTCTTCTTTCATTTAAAACTTCACTGGCTGTTATACGCAACTAATGAATCGTTGAACACTACATCAAAAACTAATGATGTTGGCTAATTGAAAAAAAAAAATTCAGATAACTGTTTGGGTTCCATAGACTATAGAGTTTTCTGACACCTCATGCCAGAGACCTTGAGGAAAAAAACCATCTGCTTCTGAAAATTATGAACGTCTTGAACATGATTTCATTAATACTGTTAGGACGAGCCTTTAAATGTTATGACATCTTTTTTACTAGAATCAATAATAATTATATCTACCAAATGTTGAGCCTTCATTATGTGCCAATCAGGCATTGTGCTATGTAGTATTATATTGTTGAAAAGAAAACCACAGGCACAAAATTGTGTCAATTAAGTCAAATCATCAAACCGAGGCTTAAAACCCAATTTAATTATAGTTTAAACCTCTCCCAGAAATACAGTCTTAACCAGTTAGCCAGGAATTTTTTGATCTGTACCAATGAAATAATCTTCCAGGTGGGCCCTCTCCATCCTCCAAAGGAAGATGAGCTAATCTGCATGATAAGGCCTCCTGTTCTTCCTTCTAAGGGAAGTGACCTTGCTGGGACAAACCTTTTCTTTTGCTAATAACTTTCTTACCCCACCACCCTTCCTATAAAAAACTTCTGTTTTGTACAACTTGGAGTTCCCCTCTACTTGCTAGATGGGATGCTGCCTGATTCATGACTGATTAACAAAGCCAATTAGATCTTCAAATTTACTCGGTTTAATTTTGTTTTTGTTTTTTTAAAAAGAACATTTATTTGAGAGAAGGAGCATGTGAAGGAGCAAGGGAAGGGCCAGAGGTGGAGGGAGACAATTTCCAGCAGATGCATTGCTGAGCACAGAACCTAACACAGGGCTCTACCTCAGGACCCTGAGATCATGACCTGAGCCAAAATCAAGAGTAGAATACTCAACCAACTGAGTCACCATGGCATTCCAAATTGTTTCTTATCAATATCCATCATTTCAGTTAACCTTCACAGTGACCTGATGAAGTACATATTCTTATAATTCCCATTTTATAGACAAGGAAACTGAGAGTTGGAAAGGTTAACTAACTTACCTAGGCAAATACCCAGTAAAGGATAGAGCTGAAATTTGAACTCAGTGTGTCAGATTACAGAGCACATGATCTCTTACCACACCACTGATGACTAACTAATAAACCAGCCCATATGACAAAACAGCAGACCCTACCACTGCTGCCTTATCAACTATTGTCAGGACTTGAATTAGTCCCACCCTCCTCCTGTTGGCTTTTGTAAATCCTACTGTTCTTCCATACTCAGCCCAATTTCCACTTCCTCCAGGAAGCCTTCCCCAACTTTTGCTTTACTCCTCAGTGATTATTCTCTCTGCTAGGTCCTCCTCAGCACTGCATATTTGCGTCTCAAAGAGTTGTCAATTCCTACTTCCTTTGCACTGGTCTCTGGCTTCTCTGGTGTGGATGCCTTTTGTTCTTTCACTGGTTGGACTGGAGCTCACATAGTGCAAGACTCAGGTTCACTGTGAAGGGGAGCAGAATATGCCACTACCACATATGCCTCTTTGGTGTAAGGATTATCTTGAGCTAAATATTTTTAAGAAATAGCAGACACAGGAAAAGCTCTGAAAACTGCTCTTTTGTAAGGGACATTTACATTTTTAAAAAAAAAAAAATCTCTCCTTGTAAGGGTGTCTCTCTTTCTGTACCAGAAGGAGGAGGATGACCAAATCTCTAGAAACTCTTATCAGTGGGGAAGGCAATGAGTTAAATGTGCATAATAACCTTTTTTTTTTTTTAAATGTTTTATTTATTTATTTGTCAGAGAGAGAGAGAGCGCAAGCACAAACAGGAGGAGTGGCAGGCAGAGGGAGAAGCAAACTCCCCGCTGAGCAAGGAGCCCCAGGACCCTGAGATCATGACCTGAGCCAAAGGCAGATGCTTAACCAACTAAGCCACCCAGGCATCCCTTATCCTTGTTTACTGTGATTTTCCTGGTAACCTCCCATAACCAGCTCTCCATTCCCTCCCTCAATATCTTTCTTTTGTCTTTAGCTGCAGATTATATTTAGGGTGGTGGCTTGGGTCATTAGGGGGGATTATTCAGTTTTCCTGGGTCTCTTCTATATGCAGGAGGTATACATGCTATTAAACTTCTGCTTGTTTTTCTCCTGTTAATCTGTCTTTTATTACAGGAGGGTCTCAGCCATGAATCTGGAAGGGTAGAGGGAAAAATATTTTTCCTCCCTGCAGCTGGTTCTGGCTACCTAGTTCTTCACCATAAGTAGAGTGCCATGAGTACAGTAGGGACAGGAGAATGTGGCTGTGTGCCACAGAGTACAGGTGAATCTTTTGTTGTTGTTACTGAAGCAATATACATCTAGTGTTAAGAACTTTGAAAATATGCTTATGCAAATGGAGAAAAATACTTAAAACCCTGTCATGAGCCACCTAGAAAGAACCTCTGTTAAGAGTTTAATAGTTTAGTACACATCCTTTCATATGTGTTTTATGCATGCATGCTCATAGATTTTACCCAGCACAGCTCAAACTACTCAAACTAACTTGTAACTTGCTATTCCAGTAAAAATACATAATGAATACTTTGCCATGGCATTGAATGTGCTCTTATATCATTTTTAAAAGACTACATCATACTATAGCATACAATAGAGTTGATTTACTGTATTTTCTAAATATTGAACATGTTTCAACTTCTTTTTTATTCAAATAAACTGGAAGCAACCTAAATGTTACTGCTAGAGGAGTAATTAAATAAAATGGCACAACCATTCAGTGAAATACTATTCAGCTGCTACAAAGCTTGATGTAGAATGCTAAGTGATGATATGGAGTGATTACCAAGATATGTTATTAAATAAAAAGAGAAAACTGCAAGATCACATGTGTAAAATGGACTATATTTTGGGTAGATGGTTTATGTGCAGAGATTTTTCTGGAAAGATGTATAGATACAAAAAACACAAAATTGCTATCAGAGGTTTTACCTGGGGAGGCATAGGACTAGAAATGGGCAGAAAGAGGCTTTTTTTCCTTTGATTTTATACGCTTAAAAAGGATTGAATATTTTATCTTGTGCAATATATATATATGTATGTGTGTATATATTATATACAGTATGGTATATAATGTGTATGTATATGTAATATATGTGTATATATATGCAATGATACATATGTACCATACTGTATGTGTATACACACACACACACACACATATACCATACTGTGTGTGTGTGTGTATACACACCATACCATACTGTATATATATGGTGTATAGTGATGAAAAACCTTTTCAGTAAATATTTATGATATGGGATTTTTCTACATGTTGGAGAGGGAAAGGCAGGGACAACTTATATTGGCACTGAGTGCCCAAGGAGGTTTGATAGAGGACACAGTCAGGAAGAGTAAACATGTCCCCTGGGAAGGCCCAGGAAGCACTCTGCTCCATTGCAGAGTTGCTAAAGGCACGCTTCCCAGATCGACCCACTATTGCAAACACCAGAGCCCAAAGGGAGAATGAGGCTTCCTATTCTTCCTCTAAAGCAATGCCTTCTCAGCTGTGTTCCCTGAAGTCCCCAGAGGGTGCTGAGAGAGATGCCAAGTTTCCACTACCTGGTTGCCATATTGCTCAAAGCAGATTTACCTTTTAAAGAATTTTAAATTGTGGTAAAATGCACGTAACATAAAATTTACCACCTTAAATATTTTTAAGCATGCAGTTCAGTGGTATTAAGAAAGCAGATTCACTTTTAACCTGATTCATATATTGCGGCTCCATAGTTAAAAGACACTTGATAACTAATGCTCTAAACACAATACTTCCTGGTTTTTCCAGACGATGGCACAGGTGAAAAATGATACAGTTTGCATGCTGCATCTAAGTAGAATGATAAGTTTGTTTATAACCAGAGGGAAAAATCTACTGATGGACTCTGGCTGCCTCAGTATCTACCAGACCACTTGGAAGGATGAATAGCTCAGTACACCTATAACTCACTCAGGGCATATTTGTATGCCTCAATTTACCAGTTGAAAAAGCAGTGTTTAAAGGACCGAGGGAACCAACTCTCAAAACCCGAAGTTAAAAAGCCGAAGCTGAGTGCCTTATCTTGAATGTCCTGTGATTAGCAAGAACAGTCTGCAAAAAGGGAAAGGGCACAAAGGGTACTGGAAATGCAGTGATTCAAAGACAGCTGAGCCCACTTACATGACTCAAACCAGAACAAAGTGTCATGGGCATCAGTGAGTATGCTTCATAGAGGGTTGGTTAATGCAGCAATCAGTTGAAGTAAAGGTCTGTTAAATAACTTCTGCCATTAGTATAATATAGTGAAAGCTCACCTTGCTTCTGGAATCTAGCACAGAAAAGGGCCCCTGAAGAATCCTACTTCTCATCGAGTTGGGGTTTTTATTCAGTCATGGGGGCTGCAACAGCCAGGCTCATCCAAGTCAAACAAAGACTGGGATCAAGAACACTAAGTCAACTGTTAAGTAGAGGAGCAATTATTGAGACCCAGACCACACATCCTTCTGCCCAATCATTGTTTCAAGTTCCTGGGGTATAAGGAATATAGGGAGACCCTGTAGAAAGAAAACTCTCAAGAGTAGGAACCTAAGACCTTAAAGAAAGTTGCCCACATGATAAGGGATCCCGAGAAGAGGAGGCTTAATTTATAAAATAGGAGAGGGAGAGCCAGGCTGAACCTCTAATGTTCTTCAGGCTGTTTTAGAGGTAGAACATCATGGCTATGCCCAGGCTGTCTTTCTTTCATAACAACTAACATTTATGAGCATTTACTATATGCTAAACAGTTTACATGCTTTATTCCATTTAATCCTCACAGGGAGGATTAATCCATTTAATCCTCACAAGGAGGATTAAGTGAGTTAAATCATGTAAAGCAGTGAAGACAGTGTCTAGTACGTAATAGACACTCAATAAATGTGAGCTAAAACAAACAAAAAATAGTCGGAGATGAATATAATATTATCCATGCTTAATGTTTGGGGCAACTCATGCCCAGAGAAGTAAGATAACTTGCCTAAAATCACATCGAAAGTAAGTGGCAAAGCTGGGATGCAGGCAGTTTGATTCTAAAGCACTATACTATCTTACCTCATCTACCCAACCAGCCAACCAACCAATCAACATGTTTCTAGACACCTACTCAATCTCACATAGTTCAGATACAGATGTGATTAAAGTCTCAGGCCCATTCCTCAAGAAATCCTACATCTAATATAGCATTTCCCAGCTAGGTCTCAGTTATGAGAAAAGATAGAGTTATAGCTAGAGCTGTCCTGACAGGAGTGTTCCAGATCCCATGGCTCATCTTCTCTATATTGTTCAATTGGAGTATGCGCATGAAAAAATCTAGGATAAATGAACATATGTATTACATTGGAAAAAAAAAAAAGCTTGAGATCTTCTGTCTGGTGTGAGACAGACCTAGAAACAAGTAACTAAGGTATGGCCTCTGTACTGTGCTGTAGGCACACACGAGAGAAAACCACTAATTCCACCTGGGACTGAGGAAAGATAGAACATGGGTAACATGGAGGATATTATCTTCTCTTCTAGAATTCTTATGGCAGATGAGACAGAGCTCACTGGAATGCAAGAAAAGGCAGTCAGCACTGGAAAAGGAACAAAGATGGACAAAATCAGTCTTCCCATTTCCCCAACTCTTGTTTTTTTGTTATGTTTTGTTTTTGTTTTTGTTTGAACTAAGAATAACTTAGGGAGAAGAAAAGCTGAGGAAGAGAAGGCAAAGAAAAGGGATTCTTAAAAGAGGAAAACCCAGAAGGAAAAGAAAACAAGAAAATAGGGAAGGATACTCTGAGGTCATACTGAGAGCTGAAGGGAGGGGTAGGAAGAGGTCACAGTATCTCTAGGTTAGAGGGGTAGTGAAAGACAAAATGGAATAAGGCTAAAAAGGACTTATTTGATTCTGCCATAACTCCTGAGATGCGATGCACCCAGGAATTCTAGAGTGGAACCAAATTTCAAGCTGAGTCTTAAAACACACATAGGTATTAGCCTGGTAAAGGGGAAATGGGCCAATAGCATGGATTAAGGCACTAAGGCAACTCAGGGAATAAGAGGGTTGGTGAACTTCAGGCCCTTTGGTGTGGCCAGTTTTAGGTTACACGGGGAAGTGATGGAAGATGAGGCTGGATGGAGAGGAAGGCCCAAGTATAAGATAGAGTCTTATACTATAAGGCAGGCCTTGGCAGCTGCCCCCACAGGGTCTTGGCTTCCCTGAAGGAAAAGCACTTTTCATCCTCTACCCCTCTGCAGTGTGGTAAAAGCTAAACAAGGAAATAGCCACATAGTTCATTTTAATATAAAGGAATATATTTCAGCAACATTTTTCAGTAATATATTCAGCAATGTAAAATTTAACTGATTATTGTTACTTACCTGATTTCAGAATCGGGGCATTTGGGTACAATCTTTGTGTACTTCAATATAAAACACTTTATACAAATTGCACAGTGATTCCAATGGAAAAAAAAAAAGAATGCAAACTTAATGAGCTGTACTCAGAGTGCTTGATGAAGTTGGCATTATAGACGATGATGGCAGGAATGGAAATAGACCCATTAAGCTCACTTTTTCTGGGATGCTGCCCAACAGCCACAGCTAAAAATGATTGGCCATAAAACCCCAGAAGCTCAAGGTACCGACTCTGGCTCTGAGGCTTGGAGTTGTAGAAGGACAGGAGGAGAATGGGTATGGTCTATTGTGTGCCACTGGCATGGGTGGGCTGTCCCTGTGGCCCCTGTGGCCCCTGATGTTCCTGTGTCCTACCCCTAGGAGGTAGGCTCCTGCAGTAAGCCCAATGATGCACTTTGTTTGGCCCTTTGAGGATTAGGGCTTACTGAAATCATTTAAGAGCAACAAGTTGAAGAGAAGAGAAGCTGAGTGTCTACACTTCAAGTGGGCATGAAGAAAGGAACCTCATAGGAAATACCAAAAACCATAACGCCCGGGAAGCCAGGGAGAAGAGTTAGGAGGATGCAGAAGGCAACAATATCAAATGGAGGGCTTAAAGTCTCAGTGGTGGGATACTATAAAATTGAGATGAAAGAACACATCAGCTCTTGCCTCGAGAGGTTTACTCCAAAGTTTCTGTGAGCCCCCAAAATCATTTTGGATAAACTTAAAAACAATGAAGTCACTTTTGAGGAGCAAATAGCTCTTGTGTTGCCTCCATAAAATCTTCTATAGTGAAACACAGACATACTGAAACTCAAGGACATACTAAGATTTGAATGCCCTTAGCTTTAGGGTAGCCCTTGAAGACGAAAAGAAAGTATGTTTATAAAGTTAAATTATATATAAAAAAAATATTTGTAGCCATATCTAATTACAGTAGAAAACAATGTCCAGCTAGGAGATTGGCTAGTACACTGCTGGGTCTACTAGAATGTATACGAGCTCTCTCTAAAAGAGGTTCATCTAGTATTCAGCAGTCAGACCAGGTATTGAGTTTGCTAATACTAATTAATTGAACTTCCTAGGATGTTAGCCATGTAAAAAACACCAGGGAAGCTACAATTAACATGGTATATATTCCCAAAAGACTAAGACTGAGTCAAAGTATCAGAGTTAAAAGTAGTATAAGATGTCAAACCATGTAAGAGATATACAAAATTCTGAGGAACAAATGGTTGTTATTTTTGAGAAATCCTAAACCATACTGCAAATATTTGATCCACTGCCCTCTCTTCCCAAAGCTCTGTGTTGTGGGTCCCAAGCCTGCTTGGGCTTATGCAATTAGTATAAGATTATTTAAACCAGCACTCATAAGATCTGTGTACCTTCCATAATTATCTACAAAATGTGTGGATATAGGCATTTCTCTGGAGAGAATCAGTAGCTTTTACGTCATTCCCAAAGTGATCAAAGACCCACCCACTCTTGAAACAAAGACTCACTTCTAAATTTATTTTATTTAGGAAGAACTAACCCAGTAAGGCTTCTTGAGTGTTAGTACTTGCTATTTTATACCTACCCGCCAGTCCTAGACACTTAGCCAATGGGGCAGCACATATGGAAACTGACTTTGGAGTTTCTGCTCAAAACTAATAGAGTTAGAGAATTTGGCCAAATCACCATTTAGCCCATGTCTAAAATTCTGAACAACCACCAAGTCCCTGTGGGCACTATTTCCATGTCTAAAAACTGGGAGGCTGTTTTATAAACAATATAACCTTAGGAACACTTTTGTGACCAGGAAATATTATAGATTAGAAACTAGTGTACTCTTAGTTAATACGATTGCTTTTAGTGCCAGAAAGGAAATTAATTTTTTTTAAGATTTTATTTATTTATTTGACAGAGAGTGAGAGACAGTGAGAGAGGGAACACAAGCAGGGGGAATGCTGGAGGGAGAAATAGGCCCCCCACTGAGCAGGGAGCCCAATGTGGGGCTCGATCCCAGAACCCTGGGATCATGACCTGAGCTGAAGGCAGACGCTTAAAGACGCAAGGACTCAGCCACCCAGGCGCCCCGAAAGGAAATTGATTTTAACCAAGAACTATTTTAATTCCCTTTGTTCCATCCCAAGGTAGGCATAATTCCACCAGACCCCCTGCTGTTCAGGTGACTGCATGGAGACTGTCACCTCATTCTTACTGATTAAGATTATAGAAGTTATATGTAGGTAATATTGGCAGGTAACCATATCATCCCTGAAATCTCACTGGAAGTATGTGATTCATTTTGACAAACTGAACAGATAATGGATGCCCCATTCTTTTGAGTTGGAAACTAAAGGGCAAGAATAAAGCAAAAGTTAGGGAAGATGAGGAACATGTCTTTTAGTGGAATGCATGTTTTCAGAATTGGGTATATGACTATAGTTGGGGGTCGTTAATGGAGACCCTCTGTGACTCAGCCAGCTACAGAAGGAAGATGAAAGCACTCCTAACAGAAGGAACAGCTTGTCATATCTATCTCTTTAGCCATCCTGGCCTCATAGACAATAATGACCATCCCTGACATTTCCTTTGAGTCACAGAAAACAAGAGTTATAAGAAGAAAAAAATCAAAAAGCTGCCAGAGGTCCAGATTGGCTTATCCTTTGATTCTCTGCAGGCTGCCTGTGTTGCCATTAGCAATTCTTAGGACAGAAGCTTTCACAAGCACAGTAGGAAGAGCAAAGGTTCCCTCTTTACACAGTAGATGTATTCTTGGGAAGTCAGATATAACTTGAGGACTGAAAGTCAGTGAGTCACTGAACAGTTGGTTCTGTTGAAAGTATGTTTTGTTTTCTAGTAAGGTCTTATTTTAAATATATATATAAAATATTAATATATTAATACATTATTTATATGTTATAAAATTATATATTTTATATAAAAATTATATATATACACACACATAGACATACACCCACATATATATCTAAATTATATAACATATGTTCAGATATTTTTCTTATTGAATGGAATAAGTATATTCTGGATTGAGCTATTTTGCTCCATACATTTCGGGGTAAAATCTTTAGGTCGGTTCATAGTCCAACAAAAAGAAATACTGAGATGTACTTTGATTTTGGTAGAGATGGGGTTTGGGGGTCTACCAAATGCTACCAAACTAGCATTTTCTAAAATTTTCGTTTTATGGAGTTTTAATATAGTTGGTTTTATAAACTAGATCCTGTATTAAATGCCCATTTAAAGGAAACCTCTGGGTAAGGAATCATCTTTTGATAATTGTGTTGCTAAGCACACACATTTCATAGTACTGTGTATTCAGATTTTTGCTTATCAGGTGCTCTTAGAAATGGAGACACATGGTATTCAATGGGGGGAGCAGGCTTCAGAGGCCCTTGCATTGCTAGTCATTATCCAAAAGCATTGTCAGTTCTCCTAATTTTGGGAGAAGGGGTTACAGACAGATACCAGACACAGGTAGTTTTTCCTTCTCATATAGCAAAGAAAAGAAAAAAAAAAGCAAAGGACAACTAAAGGTCTTCTGTTTATATCACTCTCCTTGGCCAAGAAAATAATTATGGTCTGGGCTCCTGGCTGGCTTTCAGTTTGGATGGGATGGAAGCATCAGAAGTGGCAAACACATTTGAATATTTTCAGAGACTTGAACAGAGGCAAAAAGCATGGAGAATACAGAAAATGCACATTCGCTACAGAGGTTATTGACAAGATTAATTACCTCATAACTGCTTTAATAAAATGACTCCAAGCATATTGCAACTATAATTATCCATAAAAATCCTAATGAATTCAATTTCTCCAGAAATCACGCTGCTGCAACTGGTGAGTGTAGGAGAAGTAGGGGAGGAGGCTGTCCAGCTCCTAGGGAGGAAAAGCAGGAGTGAAAAGATAGGAAGAAGTGGTTGGTGAAACCAGCAGCTTTCTAATTAGGTCAAGTACTTTCTGGCGAATGGTGTTTATTCTGGCTTTTGCCTTATGATGTTTTGTAATGATCTATGGACCCCATATTTACATGCCAATGTTTCTGTTGAAAACAATCTCACACATCACTCTTTCCTTTTTCTCCCTACCACCCCACCATTTTGTTTGTATATGTGTGTGTATGTGTGCATGTGTGCACATATACACATATTTATATTCATGAATTTGGCCCAAATCCTCTCTGCAAAATGCACACTATAAAACAATGGGTGAACTCTCATCCTGGTCAAATTGAAGGGAAAGAAATGTTGCTCAGTGGCACTCCACATTTTCTACATCTTGCTACCTGCTTGGGTACCTATCCTACCTCTTGGACCCTCATGCTGCCTCTGTACTACTTGAGGCCCTTTCCTGATACCCTTCTCCCATGCAAAGACCCACTCATAGCTGGTTCCACCTCCCACTTCCTCACGTAAAATGTCCCTATCTTGGGTCCTCTTCCCATAAAATGGTGCTGTCACCCAGCTGTCCTACTGAAAATGTAATGACAAAAAAATGTATTTTAGACTAGAAGTCAGAATGACCCTTTGCCACTTAATGGCCATGTAGTTTTGGGGTGGGGAGGAATCACTTAATTTCTTCCTCTGAAAAAAATGGTTCAAAAATAAAACTTGCACTGCCTATTTCATAGGTCAGCTATGTGCCAAGGCTATCCAGCTAGTATGTGACAGTAGAGGTGTGTGGGCATAGGTTCACAGACTCTCAGTCCAGTGCTCTTTCTACCAGACACTACTGAATGGTACAAATGGGAATGTGCAATACTCATAAATTATTAATGCCATTGTCCTTATTTTATTATTGTGTTATTAGTTTGTAAGGTGACTTCTTAAGATAATCCTTCCTCTTCAGTCAAGACTATTTGTCATTGTCATCAGTTCTCCATATGCCATAGCTTGGCTTATTTTTCCTTTTTCTTTTTAAAGATTTCTTTATTTTAGAGCGAGAGAAAGATCAAGAGAGCATGCAGCAGGGAGGGGCAGAGGGAAAGAATCTCAAGCAGACTTCCTGTCAAGGGTGGAGCCCAACATGGGCTCATCTCCTGACCCTGAGATCATGACCTGAGCCAAAATCAAGAGTTGGATGCTCAACAGACTGAGCCACCCAGGTGCCCCATTGGCTTATTTTTCTATTTGAAAAATTCAAATCTTCAGATTCCATCTCTTTCACGAAGACTTCCCTCATGATTTGACTCTGTATTGACAGCTTCCTTTTTTGAAGACCCCAAAACCCCATCTCTACCAAGAAATATAGCAGGTGTTTATAAATTGTTCTCTAGTTACTCATTACAATTAATAATAGCCTGCATATTTTAGTTGTCACTGTATTCTAAGACAATAACTTTAATAATTGTAGTGTTTCCAATACTCCACAATATTCCCTGACCTAACTTCCGGTTCTATAGCCTACTGCTCTCTGACATACACACTTATGCCACGTACAGTCTTAACTACTAAATGCTGTCCGCATGTTCCATGCTTACTTACAGCATAGCATTGTGATTAAGAGCACAGCCCCTAAGATCATGATCAGGCTACTAGAGTTCAAAAGTGAGCTCTCATTAGCTGTATACGCTGGGTAAGCTACATAATCTCTCTGTGCCTTGGCTTTCTCCCTTATAGATGGGGATAATAATAGTACCTATCTTGCCTACCTCACAGGGTTGTGGTAAAGATTAAAGGAGTAGATATATCAGGTATATATCTTATAACCTTGGAATGAACATTGGAAGTGTGTATGTGTATAGTTACATACTGAGCATTTAGAATTGTATAATCACATAGTAAGTGTTCAGTAAATATCAGCTATTATTTCTTGCCTGCTAACTATGTGCTAGGCTGTGACACACATTATCCCATTTTATATGCATGACAACCCTGTGACACAGTCTCTGTTATCACCCGCCATTACACAGATGAGTTAAAAAAAAAAACTTAGAAAGGTTAAAACCTTTGTCCTAATCACACAAAACAAGTAATAAATCCAAGTTTCAAACCCAAATTGATCTGGCTTTAAGCCGATGTTCTCTCCATCACACACTGCTTGTTCAATTTTTTGGTTTTTTGTTTGTTTGTTTGTTTTTGGTTTTTTTTACTGTGTACACTTTGTCTTCCCAATAAGACTATAAACTTCCAAGGGCAAAATCTATGTTTCATAATACTTTTAGATCCCATGTTATCTCTACTGCAACCCTCAGTTTTTGTTTGCCACAATGTTGGCTTTCAATAAACACTTCCTGACTTGGAAGGCACTTTTTGAGTCAAGCCTAGAAACTGTAATCCTTCAGGCACACGGGTATCACTGCCCTTATTGCCAAACTCATGAAAGGGGTTTCCTGCCTAGGACTTATCAAGCTCCCTGATCATTCACTACCAATCCAGCTGGTTTCTTATACCTCTTTCCTTTTGTACTTTCAGGCTAGAAAATCCCTATTTCAAGAGATGAAATGAGGAGATGCTAGGGATTTGAAGGGTCTCATTCATTCAATTATATGTGCCAATTACACACTAGGTAATTCTCTAGGTAGCAAGTTTCTAGTAGCAAGTAGACAATACTGTCCAGTCTGAAATTCCAGAGTCTATAGTGGTGTTCACTAACATAAGGATCACCTCCCTGCAGAAGTATAATACTTCCCTTTCCCTTAAAGTCAGGGCTTGGGCACTTGACTTGCTTGGTTCAGTGTAATGAGATGTATGTCACTTCTGAGCAGAAGCTTTAAGACTTACTACATGCTTGGCTACCTGTTATTTTTCCCTTTATAGCAATGAGCAGCAATGTTATAGATGATGGCTATTCAATTAGCCTGGGTCCCAGAATAAGGATAGCATAAAGAAGAGCCCCAGCCAATTCACAAGGAATGAGAAATAAACTTCTGCCAATTCAAGCCATTGTAATTTTTCAGGTTACCTCTTACTGCCGCACAATCTAGCATATCCTGATTGAAAGAGTTGAAGGAGGAAAATAAAGAAAACAGCATCCCACTCCCATTTGCACCCATTGCTATGGATTTACTAATAGCTGTTTAATTGACTAATGGGGTTTGGAAGGCTGAATAGAAGCACATTTGAGAGGAAACAATGCTCAATATCATTCATAGCTACAGCAGTATCCTCAACAAAGTAGGTAGCACTGTCCTTAGGGGGTGTCAGTAAAAACAGACACTAGTATAAAGAAATTATATACATATATCTGCGTAGACCCAGGAGAGCTAAGCTTGAGTGCTTTTTTCACTAGCAACCGTTATCCCTGGGAATCTATTCACTCTACATTTTCCAAGTAAATATTTGTGGTCTACCTAGGTCATCATAACTCCATAATATGCTGCAGCAGCCATGAGATGGAGTCTACAATAAGCATAATTGACGAAGGGCTCTAGCTGCTGCACCTCAAAAATCTATCACAGCATTTGTCCCAAGTGATACTCCCTACAGGCTACTCCCAACTAAGTATGGCAGGGAAATTAAGGCAGATCCATCTCTGGGAGATGCAGGACCCCTCTGATAGTTGACTCCTCAAGGCCTCACCAACCCATCTTCAGACTGCTTAGAAGTCTAGGACATCTCATAGACTTTCTTTCTCTGTCCCCTTTACTCAGGGTCAGACTTAAGTTGTGATCTGACAGCTCTCCCAGCCTTTAGTGGTCCTCTCCTCATTTTCTCTCACAGGTGTTTCCTCCTAATAAAATCCTTGGACATTAAATATCATCTTGGTATCTGCTTCTCAGAGAATCTTGACAACTATATGGGCCAATTTGTTGCCAGTCCTTAAGATGTCACACTTGGGACCTAGACCTGGAAGAAAGATACCATGTCCACTTATACCATACATATCTTTCAAATGAATGTCCTCACTGGTATGCCGGCCCCTTGAGAGTAGGGAATGGGAAACAATATTGAGTCCAAAAAGCCTAGCCCCATGCCTAGTACAGAGTGGGTACTTAATATATTTTTGTCAAATCAATAAGTCAGTGAAATGCTCTTAGATTAGTGGTTTGTCAATTATACTTCTCAGAATCCTATACTACCAGAAGGGAGTTTAGAGACCATTTAGTCCATGTAGGATCAAACCTATTTTGTACTAGTACCTGGAAAGCTCTTGTTTGCCGACTATAAGAAATGTGATGTTGCTACTCATTGACTTATTCTAGGACTTAAGAAGATTTTGGTCAAGATATTTTTTATGTCTAATCTCATTCCTTGTCAGTACTTTAAATCACTTGTAGAAGATTGTCAGCATTCTCTTTATAATAACCTTTGTATTAGCTCACTCATGTATTCTTTTATCAAACATTGAGTATATCCAATGAGCCAGGTTCTGTGCAAGGCACTAGAGATACAAGGTAAGACTTAGTCCTTGCATCCACCTAAGCCTTTAGCTTAGCGAGGTAAACAAACATTAAATAAATAATCCAATGACCAGATATGTACCCACAATTTGTGACAAGTGTTGTGAAGGAAAATGACAAGGAGCTGTGGGAGGATGAAATGGGATTAACATAATTGAAGTTGAAGAAGGAGTTAGACAAGGTCATTCTATGTAGTGGTATTTAATCTTAGATGTTATTTTTTAATTAGTTTCCTTGAGAAATAGTCTATGTTTTAATTGATCCTCCTACACATTTTATTTCATTTTACATGCTTCTGTCTCTACCAGGAATGCTCTTCTTTCCAGTCTTCACCCGAGGAGAATCAACAGACACTAGCAATAGATTATATGTAGAGGTAAAGTAAAAGAGGCAAGAATAAACCCTAGGTTACTGGCTCACAGACTGGAAGGATGAAGGTGGTGCTATTCCCTTAGATAGGCAAGACCATTGGCTCTATCCACCAAATGCATAGTGTATCTATCCACTTCTTACTATATCCACTGCTATGGTTTTAACCCAAGCCACCATCATCTCTCCCTTGGACTTTCACAATAGCATCCTGACTGGTCTCCCTGCTTCCACTCTGGCTCCGTTCAGTCTATTGTCCTCACAACAGGCTAGAGATCCTTCCAAAATCCAGATCAACTTATGCCTTAAAACCTACAATGATTTTTTTATCACACTTGGAATGAAAATCAAATTCTTCTTATTGTGGCCTACAAGTCCATATATGATCAGGTTCCTGGCTACCTCTCTGATAGTTCTCACAACTTTTCTTTTGACTTCTTACTCCAGCCATTATGCTTTTTCTCAAACAAATCAAGTATAGCCACATTCAGGCATTTGCACATCTGCTTCATGTGAAATAATCTCCCAGATATCTGCATGGCTTATTCCTTTTTTTTGTTCAAGTATTCCTTAATTAATATCTTCTTCTTCAAAAATAATCTTCTTCAAGAGACCTTCCTTTATCATCCTACAAAGTACAGTATGCTCCCCATCACTCTATTATCTCCTTAGTCCACTTTGCTTCAATATACTTAATGTATATTTTATATATTAAAAAAACCCATTGGACTTACTTATTTCTTTGTATTTTTGTTATCACTCCCTACCAATAAAATGTAAAACCTCAGAAGTCAGAAACTTGTTTACTGTTATATCTCTGATATCTAATATTGTGTCTGATACTTAATATGTAGGAATAGAGGTGGGAGAAGACAATGAGTTTAGTTTGGGATGTGTTGATTTGGAAATGATTTGGGGACATTCAAGCTGGGATGTTCAGTAGGCAGTTGCATAGTAGAGTCTGGAGCTTAGATCAATTTGGAGATAGAAATTTGAGAGCCATGAGCATAAAATGGTATTTAAAGCCATGAGACTGGAGGATGAGGTCAACTAGAAAGGACTGTACTATGAAAAGAGGAGAGGACCCAGGACTGGGTCATGGCAATCAGTAAGATTAAAGAACAGTGTGATGGCTATCATTCTTCCTTAATCTTTTTCCTTCAGCCTCTCCCAATTCTTCCCTGGCTCTTAAATGTCTATTTCCAGAAGGTTTGTCCTAATTTGGCAGAATGCTGGGTTAAAAAGAGGCAACTACTCCTACACATACAAAATAAAACCCACCCTCAGAGAGTAACATTTTTCTGGATCTTCTAAGGGATGAGCCATATTTAGGAAGGATCCATCCATTGAAAATATGCCTGAACAATGTTTATTATGGTTTGTGATTTAGAGTTACTTAAGAAATCTATGAAGACACTGCTATCAGGAATTCTATTAATATTAAAACCCAGGCATATGTCACTGTATCATCCTTGGCCTTCACTTAATCTACTTTCTGTGTTTGTCCCTCCTTTTTAACTACAGCACATTTGAAATAGTTTAGGAGAAGCTGCACTAATTTTCATTCTTCAATGTCAGGAACCCAAAAGGAGGCAGGTCCATAGTTATAAGCTCCCCAAAATGGATTTTTCAACTTTGATAAGCAAATACATTGTGATCACTGGGCATGCACACTGAGACTTTGTTTTTAGAGAAATGAAGGCATCAATATTTGTCATTTAGCTTGTTGGGCTTGGGTTGGAGAAAAAAAAAATGAAAAATCAGGAGACTTCAACTCTGTTGGATGCTTTAAGAAAATGTCCTTTAAATTATTCAAGGTCCATTTGTCTCCATCTAAGAGTGCACAAAGTGTCAGATTAATTTTCAGCAGTTAAGAATTAGGGCTCCGGAGTGACTCTGATCAGAGTGGGCAACTGAAATATGCTAAATTGATGACGCCTGGGAAAACATTTCTCTTTTGTGTCAGAGGCACAATAAGCAGTCAGGAATTAAGCAGTGTGAGCAGAGGAGTCATACAAGGGTGGATACCAGGTGCTAGTGAGTCATGCCCTAAAGGAAAAAAGGAAGGGTGGCACCTTGCCATTAAATAATGATTACAGCCTGACCCAGGCAAAGATTCCTTTGGGCCACACACACAACAAACCAAGGCACTTTGGCCTCTCATAATTTAGAGAATCTTGTCTGTTGACCCCTAAATTGGCATGGGCAGAGGACAGAAGTTTTTGAAGGCTGCAACAACCTGAGATGCTAGGGTGAGAAGGTTCAAGGAGAATGCAAAAATAATGTTCCCTTACGTTTGGATTCTGCTTTTTCATAATATATATTGCATGATACAGTTGGTGAAAATGAGGCTCAGAGAGGGCTAAGTGACTTACCCTTAATTATATAATCACAATCAGGAAGTGAAAAAACTGGGATTTGAATCCAAGTAATATTTTTTTCATATACTAAGACATTTGCTTTTTAAACCTTAATTAAATTTAACTAAAAATTTTAAAGGTTAACTTTCCATACCAAAAAGCCATTTATTTATATGTGGGCATTATATATTATATGTGTATATGTAAATGTGTGTGTGTGTGTGTGTGTGTGTGTGTGTGTGTAAAAAGTGGACCTGATCTGGTTGAACGAGAAAGAAGTCTGGAGTTCTATGAACTAAACCTTAATTCTGCCTCCTACTTCCCACCCCAGCCACTCTTCGGATCCTGAAGCATCGCTGTGAACCTCTAGGATTTGCAAAAATATAAAAAACAAAATTAAAAAAATGGGATTGTTTCTTCTGAGGATCTACTCATCCTTTTGAGGTATATACTAGATTGGCAGAGAATTAAGATTAGAAATGAAAACCAACTTCTGGAGAAAAAAAAAGGGTTACAGGAGCAGGTTATAAAATATCTGCAGGGCAGGGGTGATGGAAGTCAGAGTGGGGTTGACATGACAAGATGAGCAATTGGGTCCCAGGACAAAAGCACAGTGGGAGAAAGGAATAAAAAAGGCACAGAAAAACTAATTTGATGTGAAGCAAAAGGAGCATTTTATTTACCCAGCTTGGAGCTAAGTTGTGGTCTGGAGAGCTCTGCTGCTGAGTGGATCCTATATGATCTTAAAGGGCAGTAGGCTTGCTAGAGGAACTTTGTGTCTTTATTTTCAACAGCTGTATCCTTATCTATTCAAGAAGCTTCTGATCCTGTTCTGATCCTACACTTCTAGGGGAGGGTTTGGGTCTCCTCTGCAGGTCTAAGATTCCATTCCAACTCAAAATGGACTATCCACTGGTATTCTTTGTTGCACCTTCATCAGTCTTTGTCTCTGAGAGTTCTAGATCTCTCTGGCATTGGAATCAGGGTTCTGGGAGAGAGGACTATTGACCCACTAGATGATAGTAGACATAACTTCTCTTAACATATCCATTTGACAGCTGAAGAAACTAAAAAGGTGAATGGCTTTTTCATGCCATGGTATAGCATTCAGTGGCAGAACAGATATTCAAAGTAAAGTCTTCTCTTCCTAAGTGCTCATTATCTAAGAAAACGCTGCCTCAAAACATTTTTTTCGTATATGATAAAAATCAATTTAAGCATTCCAGGAGCTAAAATAGGATTTATGAAAGAGAAAGTCATTTTTACAATGGTTCTTTTGAATTAAGTCCATGAACTAGAATCTCTTATCAAAATGTAAACTTCAAAGCTGAAACCAAATACTTAATTTTCCAAAGTCTAGTATTGTTTCTTGAACCATGACCCAGACAAAATGATCATTCATTTCTTTTATTTTTTAATTTTTTTTAATCAGAGTTACACATGCACCTATTATAATAAATCAACGAATTCCACAAGGTTTGTTTGGCCCAACAACAGTCTGTATTCCCCTTCCCTCATTCCTTTTTTCCTTCCCACTAGGAAACCACTTTCAAATACTTTCATTGATTCTTTTGATGCATATCTCAATATCTCTAAATTTACATGCTTGTATTGCTAACTCATGAGTTTTCTGTTTTAGGCATATCTATTGATTTGCATGTTTAGAAGATGAAAATTTGCTACTCTTTCTTTTCTCTACCTACCACAAACACATCTCCCATCTCTCTGAACTCTCAATATAATTATATTTAATTTAGATCAGTGTTTACATTACAATATGATAATCTTTGACTATTTTCATTTTGCTGCACAACTTATTTTTCCTAGAATTAATAATTGAGGTTTCTAAGTTAGAAATTTTTTTTCTTCAGATTTTTAAATGTATGGCTCCATTATCTTCTGGCTTGCTGTTTTGCTGTTAAGAAGACCAAAATTGCGGCACCTGGGTGGCTCAGTGGATTAAAACCTACATTAAAACCTCTACCTTCAATCAGGTCATGATCTCAGGGTCCTGGGATCGAGCCCCGCATCCAGCTCTCTGCACAGCGGGGAGCCTGCTTCCCCTCCTCTCCCTGCCTGCCTCTCTGCTTACTTGTGATCTCTCTCTCTCTCTATTTCTCTCTCTCTGTCAAATAAATAAATAAAATCTTTAAAAAAAAAAAAGTCCAAAATCATTCTTGATGCTTGTCTGTGACTTTCCTCTATTCCATCCCAAAATCTGTGGAATCTTCTTTTTTTCCTCTAATAGTCTGAAATTTCATAATAATGTGCCATGATGCGGGCTCATGTTTAGTCATTGTACTGGATACTAACTGAGCCCTTTAAATATGAAAATTTGATGTCTTCACTATGGGAAATTTTTCTTATATTATTTCACAGATGATTTCTTATTTTCCATTTTCTCTGTTGTCACATCTGTCTCTTTCTGTATTTCCCATTATTTAGATGTTGGGCCTCTTTGATTGGTCCTTGAATTTTCTTAACTTCTCTCTCCTATAGTCCACCTTTTGTTTTTTTGCTTTACTTTCTGTGAGAGTTTCATACCTTATCATCTACCCTTTCCATTTATTTTTGTTTATTTTTACTATTATGTTTTAAATTTCCAAAGGGTGTGTGTGTGTGTGTGTGTGTGTGTGTGTGTGTTTCCTCTGAATGTTCTTTTTTTCTTTCTTTTTACATAATCCTCTTCTCATTTCATAAATTTCATACAAATTTTAGCTCTCTGATGATATTTATGGTAGTGTTTTCTGGGAGCAAGGGATTTTATTCTCTCTGTATGGTTTCCATTTCCTCCCTGTTGCCTTTAACTACTTTTCTGTTTTGATCTTCATCTTCCAAAGTTAGAGGCTTTCATCAAATCATTGTAATGCTTGGCTCTCTGCTCATAAACTGATAGACAAAAGAGGTGATTAGAAATTCTGAGAGCATGAGTGACACTGTTGACCAAGAACTTCACTATAAATAGTATGGACATATGTCCTGGTATCACCAGGAGAGTCCCAGGTTATGCCTGCTGCTTCAGCATAATTTTTTTTTTTTAAAGATTTTATTTATCTGACAGAGAGAAAGATCACAAGTAGGCAGAGAGGCAGGCAGAGAGAGAGGGGGAAGCAGGCTCCCCACTGAGCAGAGAGCCGGATGCGGGGCTCGATCCCAGGACCCTGGGATCATGACCTGAGCTAAAGGCAGAGGCTTTAACCCCTTGAGCCACCCAGGTGCCCCCAGCATAATTATTAATGAAGCTTCCTTTTACTCTCAAAAATGTCTTACTTTGTATGATAAAAATAATTGGTCATTGCAAACACAAGGTGATCTGCCTGGGCCATTCGTTGGGAAACTGAATGTTAGTAGATTTTTAGGTTTTCCTCTTTGGTTGGTCAAGTTTCCCAAGAAATACTCTAATTTTCCTACGTAGAGCTAAAAGTCTGACTGACAACATTCAAGAAACTGCCAAAATAAAATGTTTTAAAAAATTAAAAACAAGGGGCGCCTGGGTGGCTCAGTCGTTAAGCGGCTGCCTTCGGCCCAGGTCAGATCCCAGGGGCCTGGGATCGAGCCCCGCATCGGGCTCTCCGCTCTTTGGGAAGCCTGCTTCTCCCGCTACCATTCCCTCTGCTTGTGTTCCCTCTCTCGCTGTGTTTCTCGCTGTCAAATAAATAAAATCTTTTAAAAAAAAATTAAAAACAAGACTTACATACAAATCTAGAGTCATGCAGATTCTAAGAACATTTTGAGGAACTGGACATGGCTTATAGTCATTTAAGAAGCAATTTTAAAATGAGTTTGCTTGATTAGGTATTCTGGTTACTGTCTAGGAAGGCAATACAAGCTATAACCTTTGAAGTTACCTTTTGTTTTCTTTTTTTTTAATTTTTTAAAGATTTTATTTATTTATTTGACAGAGAGAGAGAGATCGCGAGTAGTCAGAGGCAGGCAAAGAGAGAGGAGGAAGCAGGCTCCCTGCCGAGCAGAGAGCCCGATGCGGGGCTCGATCTCAGGACCCCGAGATCATGACCTGAGCCAAAGGCAGAGGCCCCAACTCACTGAGCCACCCAGGTGCCCCTGAAGTTACCTTTTCTATTGCAAAAAGGATTTGCACCCTGAAAGTTACCTTATAACTTCCGAGAGTCTGAGTCCTTAAAATAAAAATCAAAGTCAAATAAAGGTATATTTCCCTATATAGGTAAATCATCCTTGGGTGGGCTTGTTAAACAGTGTTCCATATCACATCAAAATGACATGCTGCACTCTTTTAACCTTATTTCCAACTTTTGCATAATTTTTCCAAATAGACCTAGAGAGAGGAAAGGCCTGGGGTTTCAGCATTCAGATTCATTTCACATAATCCCATGTTCTTTATTATATTCAAGCTGTGAGTGGTTCATGGTATCCCACAACTAGAGACCCTATGTCTTACCATCTTTAGTTTTCTCCTGAGCTAGAGATGGGACAGTGACCTAGAAGTGTGGAGTTGAGGGAGAACATCCAGGGACCTATTTCTTCAACAGCTTTCCATCAGTCCTCCTTTAATAGCTTCCCCTTTATGACCAGTTCAAGAGGCACATGGTGCTTCTAGCTGTGCTCTTTTGATGATACTGCAGGGTAAACCAGGTTGGCTCTCAGCTTCCCCCACTGCCAGGCTAAGTAAAATTCATGTTTCTTAGATTTGCTAACTCTGTTAACCTTCAGATGCCTGGGTGGCTCAGTCAGTTAAGCCTCTGCCTTCAGCTCAGGTCACGTTCCCAGGGTCCTGGGATAGCATCTCCAAGTCCCCGCATGGGGCTCCTGGCTCAGTGGGGAGACTGTTTCCCTCTCTGCCTGCTGCTTCCCTTTCTTGACCTCTCTCTTTCTCTCTCCCTTTCTCTCTGGCAAATAAATAAATAAAATCTTTTTTAAAATTCTGTTGACCTTGATTTATTTGCCTTCCATCTCCCAAAATATTGTTGGGATTCCAACAATATTCCCTCCATTTCTATTTGTGGGCTTTATGTCTTTAAAACAGAATCATTTTATTACAGTTTAGAGGCACTTTAGGAGGCTTGGTGAACTCTCTGATGTCAGTATCTTTGGATTTTTCCTGCGAAACTGTTAAGATTTCCTAGCAAATATGATCCCAATCTACCTGCAGAGTAAAGATTTGGCTGCCAGCATTCTAAGAGTTGAGCAGGGGAAGAAAACAGGAGGTTTCTGATTTCAGTATGCATAGATTCACTCACTTCCCCAGGTCTGAAGTACAACACTCTTACTTTTTCTGGGTTATACTCAAAGCTTTCACTGGACCTGAGAAATGAGGAAAACTCACGGAGTGAAATTAGATGCATGTGTTCAATCTACCAGCATGGTAACTCATGTCTGAGTATTTCTTTCCTTTTTATTAAAATCTACAGGGATAACTATAAATAAAAAATTTAGCTACTCAAGTCATTAACCTAGGACAAAGCCAAATGTGTATTTTGTGAACTGAACCTTTTATTCATTTCCCCACCACATATGCATAACTAAGGCTGTGTTGATACTCAACATAAAGAAGTGTAGAACAGCGCCTAGAACTCAGTAAGTATTATTTGTTACTATTATCTGAAAACAAATGACAAATTTAATAGGTAAATTTTATGAACTGATGAGCTGTATCAGCAGTCACATATCCCATGTGTTAATATAACCATCTATTTTCTTTGCTTTTTGCTGTACATTTTAAGTTAATTCAATAAACTATATGGTTCAAGCATCTTAACTTAGTCTGTGGGACTTTCTGCTCTGTGACCTGTAGGGTTGTCTGCTGGTACCATACTTTGAGATGATCATTTCATGAAGGTAATTTACCACTCCAAGAGGTTCTGAAGTCAAAATAATTTTTAAGTGTTGGATAAGACAGAGTTAAACTGATTTTCTTACGCAAAATTATTTAAAGCTTGTAATAGACTAGTGTAGAGTATGGCTTTCTAAAAAGGAGATACAGTATGCTCTATTTCTCAAACTTTTTGACAAAATAAACCTTTTTCCCCCCAGGAGGATCTCATGAGGCTAATGTTCCACAGACGATACTTTGGGAAAGGCCTCATTAAGAAAATAGGTACTGCCATCTTGGTGCCTTTTCAACATCAATCTCTTGTTCATGTTTCCTTTCACTTCTGCCCCTGAGCAAAATGATTGGATTTACTGACACATTTTAGCAAAGAATATGGTTGAGGCTGTCAAAAGGTTGACTGGTTTGAATAAATGTCCACTTTAAATTGAAAGCCAAATGTAGGGGAAAGAAAATCCATAGAGACAAATGAATAAAGACCTTGGAGACCTTCTAAAAGATGACAGGAAAAGGAAAGAATGACTGGTGAATCAGGCTCAGAAATGAACTACTGAGGCTCCCAAAAGCTCCCCGGAGAGAATAACAGCCAAATGAACTGAGTGCTAACTCTGCACTATTTTCTTTTCAAACACTGATTATTTCATTGTTCTTTCCAACCATCCTATGAGATTGGTCCTAGTTTTCTCACAATTTTTCCAGTGTTATCAATGCACAGAAAACGTAAGTAATTTAAACAAGGTCACATGGTTAGCAAATTCCAGAGCCTGCATTTGAACCCCTGTTTGTATGCCTCTAGAGGTGGTACTCTTAAATATCAGGTTAAATTCTCTCATTGAGGGGCACCTGGGTGGCTCAGTAGGTTAAATGTCTGACTTGATTTCAGCACAGGTCATGATCGCAGGGTCATGAGATTTAGCCCCACATCAGGTTCCACACTCAGTGGAATCTGCTGGAGGTTCTCTCTCTACCTCTGCGCTTCCCGCTCCTCCCTCCCCCACATACACACTCTCTCTCTCTAAAATAAATAAATATTTGAAAAAATTCTCTCATTGGAGAAGCTGTTAAGAGTCTATTGTGACATTTGCAGCAAAAGGACCACAGTTAACTCTGAAGCTAGTCCAAGCTGGTCTGACTGGCACACTCCCACATTTAATCACACCGACACTTCTTCCGCTGGTGGGAGGCATGGAACTTTATTTAGCTCTATGGCTGGTCCCATATATGATTTTGGTGACTTCAAAATTTTTTCTACTCAGCTTTTGGACAGCTATCATACTGGAAAAAGGCAGAAAAACTAGACCTAACTAATGTGCTAATAACAGATAACGGCCCAATAAAGCAGTATAATGTTATGTATAACATGAAGGTGCTGATGTCAAACTACTTGGGTTTGAATCTCGGCTCTGCCATTTATAAGCCAGATGATTTTCATAAACTATTGTTTTCTATGTCTCAGTTTTCTCATCTATAAAATGGTGATAACAATAAGATCTTTCTTTTTTTTTTTTTTTTTTTAAAGATTTTATTTATTTGACAGCGAGAAACACAGCGAGAGAGGGAACACAAGCAGAGGGAATGGTAGCGGGAGAAGCAGGCTTCCTGCAGAGCAGAGAGCCCGATGCGGGGCTCGATCCCAGGACCCTGGGATCTGACCTGGGCCGAAGGCAGCCGCTTAACAACTGAGCCATCCAGGCGCCCCAACAATAAGATCTTTCTTATAAGGCTGTTGTGAGGATTAAATGAGTTCATATATGTAAAATAGGGTCTAGCTCATGATATGTGTTCTGTTTGTTCTAGTTATGGTTGTAATCCCACTATTAGGACTCTCACTATTTGATTATGGGAAGCTCTCTGGAGCTAAAGAAAGGAATCTCAAGAAGTAGAATTTCAGATTGCTTCCGGTTGGATTCTCGATGTTGTATTTGTTTGGCATGATTGACCTTTCTCAATCAGGAGGTTTGCTCTTCATTTTACAACTTCTTCTCATTAGCTTTTTGCCCTTTAAAGAAGTTTGTGTTATTACTATTTTAAAATACTGCTGAAGTTTTCTAATTAAGCTCTGCAAATCCCCTGAAGTGTTTACAGCACAGACTAAGAACAGACTGCTGACTTCTAAAGGGAACACATCTTTCCATGGAAAATAGAAAACATTCTCCTCTGAAAATCCCCTCCAGCCTCATAACTTCAATGTATCTCACATCAAATTTGCCTTTCCCTCCAGATTGGCATGCCCCTTCCTTCCCATCAGCCCCTGGTATACCACACCTGAACCCCCCCTGTATGCCAAGCAAGTCCTACTATGGAACAATGACTCAGAGGCTTTGGAGTCAGACAGACCTGGATTTGAGTTATTTGCTACTGGCGTGACCCTAGACACATTACTAACTAGAATTTATCTGAGCTTCAATTTCCTTTTCTATGAAATGAGGATAATAATATCTACCCCCTCATAGGGCATCTGAGGAACAGATGAGAAAAAGCATGTAAAACCAGCAGTCTAGTTCCTGACATGTAATAGTAGCCAACACCTACTGAGGTTTGCTATGTGCCAGGCAGTGTTCTAGCACTTTTTACTTGTATTTACCCATATAACCTTCTAATTCAATGCCATAATTACCATTATTATCCTTATTTTGCAGACAAGAAGATTCAGGCATAGAAAGGTTGAGTTATTTGCTCAAGGTCACAAAATGGAACTGGTATTCAGGTCAAGACAGGTTAGCTCCAGAAGTCATGCTCATATCTTAGCCACCCCACTCTTCTACCTTCCATGTAGTATGCACTCAAAACTCTCACTATTTTCAACAAATGATGACACTTACTGAATGCTATATGCCAGACACCATGCTGAAAGGTTTGCATACACAATGTCAATTAATCCCAAACTCTATGAGGTACGAACGCTTCTCTCCATTCTATAGATAAAGAAACTGAGGTTCAGAGAGGCAAAAACACTTATGTAAGTGTCCCGGGTAGGAAGTGACAGAGTTGGATTCCAATCATCCCAGACTTTAAAAACGTTAAAAACTCATGCTTCTAGGCACTTCTATTCACCTTCCTGAAAGTTCTTTCCTCATATGATGGGGGGTAAATGCTCCTGTTTTTAAGGTCACTGTGAAGTTGCTATAACCAGGTGAGGATTGTCCATAGGCATTGCAAATCACTTTGTTAAATGGAAGAATTCTTTTGTCATGAGATTTCACCTGAGTATAGAAATGTTAAGGTGGCACACTTAGGTCAGGGAGAGTGCCACACTTAATGCCTTCAACTGTGAATATTAATTTTAGTCTTTAAATGGCAACATGGACCCTGGAAGACAAAAATCTAGAAAACATTCCTAAACACTTTACTCTTCCTTACTCTTATTTAATTGTTGCAACTGAAAATGTAGTCTTTTCAAAGGCCCTGTGGTGTGTGAAATGAACGTGCTATACTGTTAAGTGACCAATAAAAGTGATCATACCATTCTTCTACTCAAAAGCCCTATAGAATTGGGGCGCCTGGGTGGCTCAGTTGTTAAGCAGCTGCCTTCAGCTCAGGTCATGATCCCAGGGTCCTGGGATCGAGCCCTGCATCAGGCTCCCTGCTCAGCGGGGAGACTGCTTCTCCCTCTCCCACACCCCCTGCTTGTGTTCCTGCTCTTGCTGTCTCTCTCTGTCAAATAAATAAATAAAATCTTTAAAAAAAGAAATATATTTTTTTAAAAAGCCCTATAGAATTAAAATCAATACGTTCAGGTTGACATTCGAGAGCCTTCACTTTCTTCCCTAACATGAAACCTATACTCCAACCAAACCTTTCTATTCACTGGTACCAAGTACAGCTTTTGCAGTCCTGCCTCTGCATCTATCCCTATTGCTTTCCCCTTCCTCCATGCCCATCCATGCAGTGCCAGGTGAGGATCCACCTCCCAGATGAATCCCAACTCCCAATGGCCCCTTTGCTTCTAAATTTACAATTCAGTCCATTTCCTTACCGAAAATAATATGAAACATGCTCATTCGGGGCTAAATACCAAAATGATGATTTAAGTCATGGACTTCTGAGTTTCTTCAATTTTTTCAAGAAAATTTCTGTGTCACCATGATTTTTAAATTGTATGACTGAAAATCTTATCTCCAAATCAATATCATCAACACCTCGAGGGCAAGAAACATGTATGTCTTCAATTCTTTTTTTATGTGCTCCTAACTTCTACCTCAGTTCTAGGTACATAAGGGTTTTTATTCAATAAAATGAATGAAACAGAGTAATGCAATATGCAAACATCTAGAAAGCACAGACAACAGCAATTAATTATATGGATGACTATATCACAGAACAACCAGAATAAATTAAGCAGTTGCCTTGGGGGAAATTTGGTCTATACCAATTCCTGCCAACCTTTCAACATGTTCAAACTGTCAAGGATATATATGTATTTTTTTTTATCTTACTCTTTTCAAAAGATTGATATTAAAACAGCTCAGGCTTTCTGCTATTTCTGAGTCATTGCTAATCTCATGCTCTGTTTCATATATGAATCATTCAATTCTCCCGCCATACCCTTTTGTCTCTGAAAGCCCTGATTGTTCTCCTTAATCCCATCAGAGAGTATCAACTTAGTTTTCATTGTGCTGTTCTTATCTCTTTCCTCCAAACCCTAACTGATGTGGACTACTGTTGTTCCCTTCCGTTCTTTTGCTCTCTTTAGGACCAGATCTTTCACAGCACTTCCACAGATTAGAGTGGGTGCTTCATTGATTCTTGACTGTGCTTTTTACTCCTGAGGGGCTGTGATCACTAATAGGCACAGCAGGCCTATACATCAATTACCTCTGTGTTACTGAAGGGCCTTTAAAAAAAAGTCCACCAGCCTTCCAATACTCCTTCTTTACAGCCAGTGATATGGTAAAGAAGTGGCATTTCATGTTACTTCTCAGGGTTAAGACTCAAGAGAGCCCCCTTCTCCTCAGGTGTACCCTCTTTCCTCCAAGCAGAAGGCATTTCCAAGCACCAATCATCATCATGCCACCTCTTAATTGCCAACCCATTTCCCCTTCAGGGAACAGTATAGGCCTAACTGCTAACTATCTAGAAAAGAAGGATCTAGTCCTAGGAAGACAGAAAAAAGAATGATATAATAGGCTAATTCAGTTATAGCAATTGGAACCAATGCCAAGGTTTACCTGTCCTTTGTCTCCCTTCTTAGGAATTTTGCTGGGTAATGCCACTGTCATAAAAACTAATCTGAGCAAAGGCATTAATAATGAGTATTGTCTTAAAATATTTTACTCCTGACTATGTCAATCAAAATGGTTGTTACCAACAGAACTGGAAAACCAGAACTCCAGATATGTGACTACATTTCTAAACTAGTTAATGTTTCACAGTTCTGCAGTATTATAGAGATAGCTTTAACTAATGAATCATTGAACGAGAGAGAGAGAGAGAGAGAGAGAGAGAGAGAGAATAGCTTTAATTCATCAATGGTAATTTTTAAAAAATCATCCAAACCCAGTTGAGGCACCTGAGGAGATTCCAAGTACCCACTAAACAGATTGATTCTTTTACCTTCCAACTGGCAGATGTGACCCTAATGAGGATGATTAAACTTTTTCACCTAAAGGTGGGCTTTCCCAGCAGAATTATTCCAGGGGTCAGAGAAAAGGCACTCGATTATAGTAGAAGAGGGAAGGGAATGGGTCCTCTCTGAGGATGCTGCCAATACTTTGATTTGAATGATGTTATAAATGGTCTTACCTAAAATTCTAATTATCCTTCTTCATAATTAATCCTGCTCATGCCACAAAGCTATGGACAATTATGTTTTTCCCTGGAGGGAACACCATGCTTCAGGATTGCTGCAATATGTGGCTTGAAGTGAATTGGACAATAAGAGGAAAAGAAAAGTGAGCTCTGGTGTTCAAATGATTACATATAATGCTTAGATGATTGGTTCAGTGCCCTTAGCTTGAAAATGAATTCTTTTGTACCTTGGGACTAAAGAAATGCACCTAAGTGAAAAATCACAGGGACAAGTTCTACATCTTGATCTCGGGGACAAGCTTTCAAGGCAAAGGGACCTGGGATCAAGCCCAGTCCTATTAAGCATTCAACCCTACGTATTTTTATTTAATTTGGTTGAACCTCAGCTTCTTCAGCTGTAAAACAGGCATGCCTTTCTCACAGAGTTGTCATGAATATTAAGTTGCATAATGGGTATAATGAGTTTGGTACATGAGAGGTACTTAATAAGTAGTAGTTCCCCTGTCTTCTTTTTTCCTGATATGAAGTGTGTGTTTGAGCAAAAGGCTTGGAATCTTGCACTGTCAGAGCGAGAGGAAGCCGAGAGTTCATCTTGGTGAATTACCTCCTTTTTACAGACGAGGAAACAAAAGTTCACAAAAGTTGGGTGTGCCTTACTGGGCTTTTTATAAAATAGGAATGGGGCTACTGATTCCAATCTCAATACTCTGGGGAAGTTTATAATTTACACTGCATTACCCATTCCTAGCCAGATCCGGAACATGAAAAGGAGGTGCTCTTCTCTAACCTTTTCATAGGTTTTCCACTTAAGCCAGCTTTGTAGTTTAAATGGAAAATTACCCATCTGCAGCCTACAACTTCCACAGCAATTTGCTGAGGGAATTTCCTAAGCAGCTCTCAGAATTACTTAGGATATGGTTATAGTCAAGTGGATACAATGAGGCTCTAGGATTCCAGAGAAAAGAAATGACACAGATATGGAACTGACAGAACCTGAAAATCTGCCTAAAAGTGGAAGAAGGTGGGGGGACAGATGTCTCAAGTTTGGAGCTTGAATGACTGGGAAAATGGTGATTTTATTACCAGATATTTGCAAGTCAATAATAGGAGCAGATTCACAGTGGAGATGGAGAAGATGATGAGTTCAACGTTCAGACAGTGATGTCCAGGAGACAGAGGTAAAGCTAGCCTTTTTGGAGTTTTTGTGTCAATAGTTAACAAGATGCTTTCTCCAGGTAGATAGCCCCAAGCATAAGACTTGGTCAGAGGACAGACAGCTAGCACATTCCTGGAGAAAAAAGTACCACCCCTTTATCCAGTCTGCATAGTGTAGCCTGATTCAGGGCTTGGTGAGCAGAGCACCAGCTAGATTACAGCCCCTCTACTTCCTCCAGAACCAGTTGCAGCTGTTCTGCCAGCAGCCAGCTAGAACTAGGTAAGAGGTGAAACTTCCCAAAGAGAGTAAGTACATAGAGGAACTGTCTTATTGGGCTTAGGTGTTGTGAGGGTTTCAAGAGGTTGTTTATCATTTACTTATTGTTTTCATTCTTTTCATTTGCTGAGAGAACAAGCTATATATGTACACATGGGAGAAAAATCCTTCTAGGCAGAGATAACAGCAAGGAAAAGAGCCCTTAAGTAGGAAAATGACTAGCATGTTCTAGAAAGAATCAGGAGACTAGTGTGGTAGAGCAAAGTAAGCAAAAGGGGAGAGTGTTTGGAGATGAGGTCGGAGTAAGCAAAGGATGGGGATCCATACCTGATCAGATAGGATCTTGCAGGCCATTGCAAGGACTTTGCTTTTCCTCTAAGTGAAATAGGAGCAATTGGAGGGCTTTGAAAAGAAGAGTTACATGACTCTTGTTTCCAAAGATCCACTCATGGTTCTGTGTGGAAAATATAATGTAGGGGTATAGAGCAGAAACAGGGAGTCTAGTTAGAAGAGGCTACTGTAATGATTCAGATGTGAAATCATGCTGCCTGGGCCAGCGTTATGGCGATGGAAACGGTGAGAATTGGTTGAATCTTAGATACATTTTGAAGGTAATATCAACATGACTTCCTCATGAATTAGATGGACAGGGGGAGAAAGATTAAGAAAGAGAGAGAGGGAGGAAATTCAAGGATAGAATTGTCATTTCCCAAGATGGGAGAGAATATGGGACAAGTAGGTTTGGAAGTAAGATCAAGAATTTCATTTTGGAAGCAGGAGTCTGCAAGTTAGAGACGTCCACACTGGGGATATCAAATTGGAGGTCATCATTGTATAGTTAGTATTTAAAGCCATGAGGGGCACCTTGGTTACTCAGTCAGTTAATTATCCAACTCTTGATTTTGGCACAGGTCATTATCTCAGGGTCACGAGATGGAGCCCAGCATCAACCCGGCATCGGGCTCCCTGCTTGAGCCCAATGTAGGGAGTCTGCTTGAGATTCTCTCTCTCACTCTCCTTCTGTCCTTCCCAGCCCTGACTTGCACTCTCTCTCTCTCTCTTTAAAAAAAAAAAAAAGTATTTAAAGCCATGAATCTGAATGAGATCATCAAGGGAATAAGTACAGATAACAACAACAACAAATGTTGTGAGATGGAACCCTAGGGATCACAGAGGTCAGAGGACACAGAGAGGAATCGGCAAAGGAAATTGAGAAAGAGCAGCTAGTGAGGTAGGAGGAGAGCCAGAAGAGGGCCACGTCCTAGAAACCAAGTGAAGAAAGTATTTTAGGAAGTATATTAGTTGTGTTAATTGCTGCTGATAAGTCTAACAAGATAAGGAATAACAACTGACCACTTTACTAACAAAATGGAGGTCATTGGTGACTTTTATAAAGAACGATTTTGGTGGAGTAATGGGGGAAGAAACTTGATTGGAGTGAGCACAAAAGACAACTGGGGACAACAAGCAGAGACAAAGTTTTTTAAAGATTTATTTATTTTAGAGAGCAAACGAGAGAGACGGGACAAGCAGGGGGAGGGGCAGAGTGAGAAAGAAAGAGAGAGAGAGAGAGTGAGAGAGAGAGAGAGAATCCCAAGCATATTTCCCACTGAGCATGGAGCCCAATACTGGACTCAATCCCACAACCCTAAGATCATTACCTGAGCCAAAATCAAGAGTCAGATGCTTAACCAACTGAGTCACCCAGCTGCCCTGCAAGTAGAGACAAATTTTTTGAGGAATTTTGCTAAGAAACCAAGCTGAGAACTGAGGCCACAGGTATAGTGCAGGTGGAGTTCAGAGGATTTTTTTTTAAGATGTTAGCAGTTAATAGTATGTCTATATAGCAGCAGGAATGAACCACTATAGAGTGAAAATCACAAATGCAGGAGATCAAGGGGAGATTTGCTAAAGTGATAGCCTTGAGCAACCTAGAGGTGTTGGGATGTAGTGCACACAGGAAGGAGCTGGCCTTAGATAAGAGCAGAGATGGTTCTTTCATGGTAACAGGAGAGAAGAGAGAGAATATGGGTATATCTGAAGTAGGAGGGCAGATGTGGGAATCTGTGGCACTTCTATTCTGATTGCTTTAGAAGGTCAGCAGTTGTGAAGGGATGTGAGGCAGGAGGTGTTGGGGCTTTAATGAAAAGGGAAAACTATAGTAAGAGAATGCATGAATGGACTGGGGAAAGGGAGTGGCAGGCAGCACCGAGGGCCCAGCTGAGATTAATGGTCATGAAAGTAATAAGACAGTTAACACAAGCCTTCACCTGTATTCCCTCCAGTTCCCTAGCCTTCACCCCCTACTCCTTTCTGTTCAGTTGCACAAGAAAGTGTGCCTGGACTATGTCCTCAACTCTAGGCCATCTTCCTTTTTGCCTCTGAGAGTCTCCCTTCTGCATAGCTCAAGCTGAAGAAGAAGCAGCCAGTTCCAACTGGGAAGTTAAATATTGGAGAGGGTCAATCTGGGACACCTATAGGACATCCGAATGGTTTCAGATCTAGGGCTTGGGTCAGAGTTCTGGGCTATAGGCATAGATTTCGGAGTTGGTTCTCGTGGCCAAGAGAATGGATGCTGTTACACAAGGGAGGAAGGGAAGATAAAGGAAAGGAGGAGGGTCCAGGACAGAGCTGTGGAGTCTGACTACACTGCCAGAGCAGACAAGGGTAACAGGAAGAATTGCTAGGGAAGCAGAGGACACACCACCTGCGTTTCACCTGACGGCTCTTAGTCAGGCAATGTTTGAAAAAGCACAAGTATGAACCCTCCCATATTTCATCTGTTTTTCACTATGCCATGAGCTGGTTGCTGCCTCACTGCTTTACAAATTCTCCTGTCCCCGAGGATCTCAAAGGACAGAGTGTTCCAATGCTGTACCACTTTGAATCACAGATGTTAAACAGGAGGAAAACAAATTAAAACCCCCATATGTCCAGGTTACATAGGGACTCTCCCTTTCTCTCTTCTGAGTCAAGCCCTGGCTCTGGGAGCTAACATCCCTTCACATCTGTACACTTTTTACTTTGCAAAGAGCTTTCATGACTGTCAGCCAAACTGGATCGTGACAGAACCTCTATGAAGTGCGTAGAGAAAGGACTGTAACCTTCACTTCACAGGTGAAGACCCTGAGGCCCAGGCAAGCAGAGATTTGCAGAGTCACCTGGCTGGTTGGTGGCAGAGCTGATTGCGGAATGCAGGTCCTCAGCCTCCAGGCCCAGTGCCCCATCCCCAGCTGGGCACTGCTGAAAGTTCTGTTACTGGGTGGCTGCTCTTTATATGCTGCTCAGGAGAACCTGCCAGTCACGGCTCCAACACCTGCCTCAGCCATAGAGCTTATTTAGAGCCGGCCATGTGTCCACTGCCATGCCAGTGCTTATGGGGACCTCAAACAAGGTACAGCATGGCGCCTGTCCTCAAAGAAATGACAACTTCTGTAGTCACCTCTCTCCTACCCCAGCCCTGGGTGGGGGTGATGGGTATCGAGGACAAATTATGAAGGACAGGAGGATGGGGAGAGAAAGGACAACCAGAGTCCCCGCTAAGTGTCAGGCACAGTGTGGAATACATGGGTTATGCTATATGTCATCTGTATGATGTTTGTAATACATATGTGTACACACACACACACACACACACACATGCACACACACAATCAGCTTCCATGGATTAACTTACTTAGCTAACTCTAATCCATGTAAAGAGCTTAACACAGTGTCTGGCACTTAGAAAACACTGAATGAATGTTAACTATTCTTCCTCCTCCCCATCATTGTAATCAGCAGATATATTTCAATGTTTGCAGGCCTGCAGTGCGTGTGGAGCTATGTACAGAGGAAAGTGGGAAGGCTTCAAACATGAATTTGAGTGACCTCAATAACCCATTAGGGACCTGGAGCTAAAGAAACTGCTGAGATTTGCTTGGCCATGGTGCATCTCTCTACACACTAGCCTAAAAATACCAAACTGTTAGGGTTGTTGAATTTCCAAATATTTATTATTAGTAGCAGTAGTACTAGTAGTAGTCATCTTTATTTTTCCCTATATTCTCTCCTGGACACCATGATTTTAGCCAGATTTTAGCCAGACACTTGACTGCCCTAAATCTTACTCTGCCACCACTCCCTTCAGAGACTACATATGCTCAAGCCTCTTGCTCCACTGAGAAAAATCAAGGTCATCAAGGGAGACTTTCCTATCTAGCAACCACTCCCTCATTTTCCGCAGTCTCAAAGAGAAAACTATCACTCCTCCTGTCCAAGGCCACCTCAGCCACTTGGCTCCTATTGCCCACTCTGTTCTCAGGGACACTGCTATAGAAGGCATCCTCTCCCTCTCATCCGCAACCTCATTCCCTCCTGCTGACTCTTTTTCCATAGCATACTGACATGCTCAAGGCACTTACACATTAAACAAAACTGAAAACCCTTCTTAACCCGCAATGCTTTCTAGCTGGCATCCTCTTGCTTTCCTTCTTTTCCCAGCAAAGCTCTTGGAAACGATAGTTCACGCTCACCATCTTAACATTCTGATTTCTCATTAATACCTCAACTTACTCTAAATTGGCTTCATCCCTCACACGTCCACTGACAGCACTCTCCCCGAAGTCACCAATGATCTACAAAATACCAAACTCAACTGATACTCGTCTGTCATTTTCTTAATTGTCTCTCTGTTACATTTGGCATTATTGCCTACACCTTCCTTAAACGTCTCTCTCCTCTTCTGATTTCCTGAAACCATTCTCTCATTGTCTCCTAGTCTCAATCCCTTGCTGGCCATTCATCCTTGGTCTTCTATTCCGGATCCTCTTACCCGGCTCAAACCTCAAATATTGTTGTGCTCCAAGACTTCCACCTTATCCCTCCCTGGGTGATCACCTCTGAATCTGAGGCCTCTGAACCCTATGCTTCTCTCTACCACTGCACTTAGCCCCCTGTCTCATAGTTGTCTTCCTATTTGTCTACAATCTCCTTGAGATCAGAGCCCATGCCATGTTCATTCTTATATTCTCAGGACTTTGCACAGTGCCTGTTATGCACATTCCATCAATTTGTTTCATAGATGACTTAAAGCTAAGGTTTGGCCTTAGTTAGGCTTTACAAATTGTGAATCCCCCAGGATCGATTGCCAGGTTTACAATTTATCAAGTAACCACTCACTATTCTAAATGAGGCTAGATAAGCTGCTTACTCTACCTATGCCTCAAAGCAAAGTGGCTTATTTAAAAGTAGATATTCATGGGGTTCTTTATGACCCTGAGGCCCAAATCTGCAAAAACTCTCTATGATTGTGCTTAGACTGAGTATAATGGATGTGTCTAGCTGGAGTGAGGTAAGAAAGATGGGGCTTAAATGAATGGGAAAAGAAAGGCTTGGCGTCTATATGCTCATTTACCTCAGCCTTGCAGAGAGTCATTTGCCTGGATATGTGAAGACAGTAACACTGATGACAGGATACAAGAAGTACGGTGATTGTGTTGATTTGGCTATTTGTGTTTTCAAGCTTGGTGTTTAAGAAATTTGCCTTTAGAAGACCTTCCCTTTGAGACCCATTACCAATGCTCTGTCGTAACAGTTCCCCAATATAACATCCCCACCTCCAGACATTCAAGGCCTTCCTCTTTGAAAACTTAGCCAGCTCACACAAGTCTTCTCTTCTGAATTAATTGCACATTACTGTGATCCTTTTCCTCTGTGCTTATTTCTCAAATGCAGAGTTTAAGGCCTCCACGAGCTGACAGAGCAGAACTCTAAAGGGCAGTGGGACCTCCTTAGAACTCCAAATATCATAGAAAATTGGCCAGTCTTAAAAGTTGTACTTGCTTCCAAGACCCAGATCAATTTCCTTCAGGGGCACCTGTGAGTTGGTGCTGATAAGCATAGATGAGTTAGATACCGCAGCCAATAGCCCTAGATAAATTGTTCTTCTTTCCAGCCGGATAAGATTCTGTACCCTACCATTTAAAAAAATCCCAGAGTTTTCCATCTAGGGGAGTCAGAAGACAAAATTCTCTCTACCTCGAACTTCAAAAATTGGCTTATTGGGATCAGAGCTCAGATCATGAGGAATAACTGAAATAGGTTTTCCAAAGCGGAAGCATCTGTCTAGCCCACCAAAATTTCTTTTTTTTTTCAAAATTTCTTTAATAATAATCCAGTGCTAACCACCTTAGAAAATGTTTTCCAATTATAGCTAGAGATTCCACATTACTATCTTCTCAGTAATCAGGAAAGTCCTGGATGGGTATGGAGAAAATATGAAATATTTTAGAAATATTATAGAAAATAAAATTATGATCTGCTTAAGTACACAGAACAGAAAGACAGAAACAGAGGAAAGAGCTCCCGGGAATTGCTTTAATTGCTGATGGTCAGACAATGAGTCATTCTCATCATGACCACCACTTCTTCTTGAAATGGAGATTGGAATTGCTAGCCCCATGTTCCAATGGGGATTCTAAGGCATACAGAGTCTAGATGTTATGGCAAAAAGACAAATATCTGGATGGCACTGTATTGTATACACCTGGTAGGTTATTACATGAGGGCCAAGAATAAATTCTCCAATAATTATGAAATGGTTATAAGGTGCCAGGCACTGTGCCAAGTGCTTTAATATATCATTTCCTTCAATCTCTGAAATAGCTCTGGGAAGTAATAGTTATGATTATCATCATCAGTTTACGAATAAGGAAACCATTAACTTTCATATTATTAGAAACCCTAATGGAAGTAAAGATGCTATTTAGAACAGAACCAAACAAAAGCACATAAGATTTCTATAAAGAGGACTTTAAAGTATCAGTGAGGGGTACAAAAGAAAACTTGCACATATAGAAAGATACACTGCTCTTGAATGTGAAAGCTCAATATTGGAAGATAACAATTCAGATATTACTAGTCTAAAATTTAGTCTATTCATTTGTGATCCAAATGAAAATACTAACAGGACTTTTTGGATTTAAACATGCAGCTATTAAGTTCATGGGGAAAAATAAAAATAAACATGTAAAAATAGACAGAAAAGTGCTAGAAAATAGTCTATAAAGCTATGGTCATTATAACACTCTATCACTGGCTAATAAGAAGACAAACTGGTCAGTGGAACAGAACAAAGTGTCCAAAAGAGCACCTATACAGATAGGAGTTTTGTACTGTATAGATGATATTTAAAATCTATCAGGAAATAAATTATTCAATAACTCATGTTATTGATTACTGACTGATAACTGATGTCATCAATTGTTATTAAATTGGCTAATTCTCTAACCAAAATACATCCCAGATAACAGAAGATTTAAACATAAAAAAAGAAATGATAGGAATGCTAAATGAAAATATGACAGGACATCTATCAATTAATCTAATATTGAGTTAGGCCTTTCTAAGCAATACACAAAACCTATGAGTCAGGCAGGAAAAGACTGATAAATTCCAATACAGAAAAGATTTTAATTTCTAACTAAAAATTATTCTAAACATTTAAAGAAAAATGAAACAATATTTACAGCATAGGATAAAGACCTAATTTCATTTATATATAAAGAATTCTTAAAAACCTATACTAAATACTAAAAACTCAAATGAAAATGGATAAACAACAAGGACATGCAGTTCACAGAATAATTTTAAATGGCTTTTAAATTTATAGTAAACTTTACCCATAATTAAATGTTTTTTTTAATTAATAGATTTCATTTCTAGAGCAGTTTTAGGATCAAAACAAAATTGAGTGGAAGGTACAGAAAGTTCCTATATACCCCCTGTCCCCACACATGCACAGTCTCCCTCACCAAAGTGGTGCATTGGTTACAATCAGTGAGACACATCATAATTATTGGACACATTAATGGGACACATCATAATTAATAACACATCATAATTATTCAAAGTTGAAAGTTTACATTTGAACAAAGTATAAAGTTTACATAGGGTTCACTCTTCGTTTTGTACAACCTATGGGTTTGGACAAATGTATCATGATATTTATCCATCACTTTGTCACCATAGAGAGTATTTTCATTGCCCTAAAAATCCTCTGTGCTCATTCTTTTCATCCTGTCTCCCCACCCCCCAACTCCTGGAAAACACTGAACTTTTTACTGTCTCTATAGTTTTGCTTTTTCATTATACAATGTGCTTTTGCATTATACAGATATATAATGACATATACCCACCATTGTAATTAAATGAAATTTTTAGTGAGAATATTTTTAACCATCAAAAGAGAAGACTACAAAGAGGTTTATGCTAATTAAACTTAGGGAAAATTGTCTCCAAACCACCCATAGAGAAACAGAAAACCTGAAAAATCCTAAAATTATTGTTGAAAAATTGAATAAATAGTTAAAAATCTCCCTCAACCAAATTTCAAAAAGCAAGCTTTCAAAGAACATATAATATCCAATTTACATGAATATTCCAGAAAAAAGTATTCAATTCTTTAATGAGCCTAGTTTAGTTTTGACATCAAAAGAGAAAAGGACAAAACAAAAATGAACAATTATAAGCCAAGCTCAATTATGAACATAAACATAAAAACACTAAATAAAATATCACAAAACCAATCCATCTATAAATCACTTCATGACCAAGTTTGGTATATCTGAAGACTACAATGATGGTTTAGCATTCAAGAAAAAAATATGTCTTTTAACATTATAAGATCAAACGGAAAAATAATTTGATGAAATGCAAGAAAAGTTTTTGTTAAATATTAACACCTTTTTCTGGATAAAAACTCTTAGAAAATTGACTGAGAATAATAGTTAAATTTCTAGGGGCACCTGGGTGGCCCAGTCCGTTAAGCATCCAATTCTTGGTTTCAGCTCAGGTCATGATCTCCTGGTTGTGGGATTCAGCCCTGCATCAGGCTCCACGCTCAGTGTGGAATCTGCTTCAAATTTTTCCTTCAAAAGCTAATTGTAGAATTTATACTAAAGAATAAAAGGTCAAGAGTAGCCAGGAAAACCAAACCAATAATAATAATAATAATAATAATAATAATAATGGAGGATTTACCCTCCACAAAACCATGACTTATAAAACTATAATTCTTTTCATTTTTTAAAAAAGATTTGTTTATTTTAAAAAGAGAGTGTGCACATGTAAGTGGAAGGAGGAGTAGAAGGGGATAATCTTCAAGCAGACTCCCCGCTGAACACAGAACCCAGCTTGGGCCTCGATATCATCCATGAGATCATGACCTGAGCTGAAATCAAGAGTCAGACGCTTAACCAACTGAGCCACCCAGGTGTCCCTATTTTAAATTTTTTATTAAATAAATTTGACATAATGTATAAACTTATTTTTTATTTTATTTATCTTACTTCATTTTAAATCTCAGTATAATTAACATATAGTGTTTTATTAGTTTCAGGTGTACCATATAGTGACTCAGCAATTCCATATACCACCAGTGTTCATCACAAGTGCCCTCTTTAATCCCCATCACCTATTTCCCCCATCACTCACCCACCTTCCTTCTGATAACCATCAGTTTGTTCTCTATATTTAAGAGTCTATTTCCTCATTTGTCTCGCTCTCTTTTTCCTTTGCTCATTTTTTAAATTTCTTAATAAGAATTTATCATATGGTATTTATCTTTCTCTGACTGATTTAATTTGCTTGGCATTTTACTCTCTAGCTCCATCCATGTCATTGCAAAAGGCAAGATTTCATTCTTTTTAATGGCTGAATAATATTCCATTGTAAATTGCTACTTCTTACTTATTTATTCATCTATCAATGGACATTTGGGTTGTTTCCATAATTTGGTTATTGTGAATAATTCTGCAATAAAGATAGGGGTTCACGTATCCTTTCAAATTAATGTTTTTGTATTTTGGGGGTAAATACCCAATAGTGTAATTACTGGTTCCTAGGGTAGTTCTATTTTTAACTTTTTGAGGAACCTCCATACTGTTTTCCACAGTGGCTGTACCAGTTTGCATTCCCACCAACAGTGCAAAAGTGTTTCTTTTTCTCCACATCCTCACCAACACTTGTTTCTTGTGTTGTTGATCTTAGCCATTCTGACAGGTGTGAGGTGATATCTCACTTGCATTTCCCTGATGATGAGTAATGTTGAGCATCTTTTCATGTGTCTTTGGCCATCTGGATGTCTTCTTCAGAGAAATGTCTGTTTATTTCTTCTGTTCATTTTTAATTGGATTATTTGTTTTATGGGGTGTTGTATCAGTTCTTTATGTATTTTGCATACTAACCCTTTATTGGACATGTCATTTACATATCTTCTCCCATTCAGTAGGCTGCCTTTCAGTTTTATTGATCGTTTCCTTTGATGTATAAATTTAAAGTGTACAATTGTTACTTTGATATATTTGTATACTATAATATGATGGCTGTTATGGCATTATTTATCACATTACATAATTATAGTACAATATGGTTGTCTATATTCTTTGTACTATGCATTAGATCTCTTTGGCTTATTTACTACTCTTTGCAAGTTTGTGCTCTTAAACAACATCAATCTTATTTTCCTACCTCCTAGTAACTATCATTTCACTCTTTTTTTTAGACATTTTTTTTCTAAAGAGGATATCAAAATGGCCAAGAAGCATATGAAAAGATGATCAACATGACTAATCATCAGGAAAACGCAAGTCAAAACCATAATGAGATGTCACCTGACACCTGTCAGAATGACTGTGATCAAGAAGATAAGAGACAACAGGTGCTGGTGAGGATATGGTGAAAAAGGAACATTTATACACTGTTGGTGAGAATACACATTCGTCCAACCACTATAAAAAACAACCTGGAGGTGCCTCAAAAAGTTAAAAATAGTTCTACCACATGATCTAACAATTCCACTTTGTGCTATATACCTGGAAATGAAAACAGGATTTTGAAGAGATATCTGTACCCCCATAATTATTACATTATTTACAATAGACATAGATACAGAAACAACCTAAATACCCATCAACAGATGAATCGATAAAAAAGATGTGGTATATATACACAACGGAATATTATTCATCCATGAGGAAGCTATCATTTTTTGCGTATTATTGGTATAAGAATAGACAAAAAGAACACTAAAATGTAACAGAAAACTCGGAAACAGACCCATTTTACATATCTGAGCTTCTCATAGGACGTAGATTCCATTATAAATTAAGAAAAGATGGGATAAACTAGTCAATAAATTTTGCTGAGCAACCAGCTATCTGTATGAAAAAAGATGAAATTAGATTCCCATTTCATCTTGCTGAATTAAAGGGTTAAATATGAAAAGCAAAACCCTAAAACTTTTCTTTTTTTTTCTATTTTTTCAGTGTTCCAAGATTCATTGTTCATGCACCACACCCAGTACTCCATGCAATACGTGCCCTCCTCAATACCCACCACCAGGCTCACCCAACCCCCCCCACCTTCCTCTCCCAAACCCTCAGTTTGTTTCTCAGAGTCCACAGTCTCTCATGGTTCATCTCCCCCTCTGATTAAAACCCTAAAACTTTTAAAAGGAAAGAAGGAAGAGCTTTGATATTGGGGTACAGAAAATATCTTAAAACTCACTGAAAAATGCAAGTCATAAACGAAAAGATTGTCAAATAAATTTGACTATATTGAAATTAAAATTTTCTACATAACAAAAGACACTGTAAACAAAATGGAAAGGTCAGACATAAACTGGAAGAAGATATTTGTAATGAATATAGCCAACAAAGGTTTTTTTTAATGCAGAATATATATATAGGTTCAATAAATTAATATAGAAAAGGCAAAGCACCCCACAGAAAATGGCTAAAGGATACGTACATGTATTTCACAAAAGAAACCTAGATGACTAGAAAATGTGGAAAAACAGACTTGATCTCACTAATAATCAGGCAAATGCAAATTAGGATAATGAAGGACCATTTTATACTCTTCAGAATGACAAAAAGGCATAAACTTAATTAACATCTAGTGGGGTTGGGACTAGAGAGAGGTAAGTGAGGCACTCTACTCAGGCACAAAATATAAAGGAGCACCAAAAAACTCACTAGTCAAAATAAACAACGTTCTACAAATTCAAATTAATGCAAAAAAAAAAAAACCCCAATAATGAACAAAGTATCAAACTTTTAAATAGACAGGATCTGACCATGTACTTGCATGACCTCTCATTTGCCTTAACCCTAACGTTGATCCAGTGATCAAAAGACTGCTAAGGATTTGGGAAAATTGGACATTTTATGTATTTCTAGTAGGAACGTAAATTTGAACAGCTAATTTGGAGAATAATTTGATAATACTGAAGACGCCACACCCTATATCATAGTAATTTCATTTCTAAGATTCTATCTTAAAGAAACTCTGACACTAGTGTACAAGGGTGTGCTCTGCAGCACTGTTAGAGCAAAAAAAAACCAAAAAGTGGAAATCATTGACAAAGATTCTCTCCTTGGCCAAACTCTACCCAAGCTCCTCTGAGCCCCTTCTTGACTAGGCCTCTAATCTTGGTCTATAAGGACTGGAACAAAAACATTAACATGGTTTCTAACAGCTCAAAGCTACATGCCTAGAATGACCTAGCTCCCCCCCACCCTTAAAGTGCCTTCCTGAGAAAAACTCAAGTCTGCCCAAAGAATTGACTGTTCCAGCCAACATCTGAAGATAGGACTCCATCTCCCAGTCTCTATGGGAAGATGAGAGCCTAACTTCAATAAGCGCCAGTTAGCAAATTCAATTGGATTTCACATGGACAAACCCCCCTCCTACTTTTTAATCTTTCACCAACCTGACTCTTCTGAGTCCTTATACCCATTCTTCTCTCATTCTTCCTTTAAGACTCTGTCATTTACATATAAATCCAAGTCGAGTTCATGCTTTTCTCTTTTTCCTATGGTAATATTATATTACTGATTATAATCCATCCCTACAAGTTTAATTAGTGTCCATCTTTGTTAGTCTTTAACAACATCTAACTGTTGCACAGGAGGAAAATGGATAAACTATGCTTTCTTTGTACAAGGGAATACTACATTATAGCTGAAATGAATGAACAGATGTGCATATATCCACAGAAACCTCAAACAGAATTGTGAAAAGATAAAAGCAAGGTGCATAAACCACAAAAATAATTTTGAACTAAAAAAGTAAGTTGCAAACAGACAATATGATACTACTGTATAAAGCTTAAAAACACACAGAGATACTACATATTAATGTGAGTGTATATATCATAAATATGCATATACATGTGTATAGAATGATATACATTATAAATTTGTTAAATATATTATTATAGATCATTACCCCATATGTATTTGTAATATATATTATATATTGCTATATAATATGCATATTATAATACATATATGAGTAGTGATATATATCAACTTTGAGGTTGTTATCTCTGAGGATGAAGGGAGAGGAGAAGGATCAGAAGAGGGATTCTAGTTAAATCTATAACAATTTATGTCCTCTTTAAAAAGAAAGAAGAGGGAGAGATGTGTAGCAAAGAAGGTAAAATAATAGCATCTATTTAATTGTTGCTATAACACTATTTCCTGTACTTTTTGTGTGTTTGAATTTTTTTTAAATGAAAATGAAAATGATCACCTAGTTTTCACCTTCTAGATTAGCAGAAATGAAAATTTAATAATGCACAGCATTGAGAGTGTGAAGAAGGAGGCAATGTCTATCATATGTTGAGAGGTGGGAGCACAGATTAATGCAACCTTTTGAGATGGCAATTATATGATAACTGTTTAATTAAGAATGTCTGCTCTCTTTTACTTGGCCAGTACAATTTAGGAATATATTTTCAGACCAGCACACAAAGAAAAAGTTTGTTCATTGAAACATTGTTGCAGCATTGATTATAATAGCAAAGGATCGCTAACCTAGATGAACATAAAACAGGGGATCTGATTAAAGAATTTATAGTTTACCCATGTGATAGAATAGTATGCAACTACAAAAAGAGGCCAGTTTGATTTGTATGTACCAGGGATTGGCAAACTATAGCCCACAGAACATATCTGCCCTCCCACTGGTTTTTGTAAATAAAATTTTATTGGCACACAGTCAAGGCTATTTGTTTTCATATTGTCTGTCTATGGCCACTTTCATGCTACAGCAGCAGGACTGAATAGTTGTGTGACAGAGACCATATGGCCTGCAAACTTAATACAATTACTATCTGGTCTTTTATAGAAAGTTTGCTGATCCGTGGAACATACCGATATGCAAAATCTTCAAATATATTGTTCAGCATTCACGGATATTTCTAGAGCTTCCAGTACGTGTCAGACATTTTTCTAGATGCTAAAAAACAAACAAAAATCCTGCTTTCCTAGAGCTTACATTTTACTGGAATTATTACATATAAAGGACAAAGTGCAGACAAGTATATATAGTATGATATCATTTGTATTTTTAGTTGTACATTTGCTTGTATAGAAATAGAAATTTTTGGAGGGATTCATAAGGAAATGGTAACAGTGAGTGCTTCAGGGTAAGGATTGTAAGACTGTATCAGCAGAGGGAAATTTACTGATCATTGTTAGAAAATGTTGTGATATTTAGATGAATATATACCACACACACACACACACACACACACACACACACACACACACACACACATTCGAACGCTAGCCTGAAGCAACCAAAGCGAAATTTAGCTGGCAAAATGAAATCCTGTCTATAAGTTGAAAGTGCCATTGTGTACATTCTGAATGAAGGGAAATTCATTTAAAGAGCTCATGTGAAAAATACTCGGGCACTTTCATTAACTATAGACTAAAAATGAACCAATCCTATGACACCGTTGCCAAAAAGGCTAATGTGATTTTAGGCAATAAAAGAGAACTGATTGTTCCACTTTATAGTGTACTCTCTCAACCATACCTAGAGTATTATGCTCATTTCATCTTTGTATGCTGTAAGTTAGGAGAGATACTCCCTTCACCTAGGGGACAGTATCTAGGAGAGAGAGAAAAAACTATGAAAGAGTTTCAAAGATTAGTTTCAAAAAGGAAGACTTAAAGGAAATAAGAGATCTATCTTTAAATATGAAAGGCAAGAGAGATTAGTCTTATTTTATATGTCCATATATATCCAGATAGCACTGCTAGGACCTCCATGATCACATGAGTTAAGGGAAGCAAGTTTTGGCTCAGTATGAAAATGCTATAATAATTCAGTTGCAAAGTGGGACCAGAGGGGAAGGAAATTAATATTTGCTATCTACAACATGCATACATAATACTAATCTTCACAGCAATCTTGCAAGGAAGGTATTATTATCCATTTTCTAGAAGAGAAAATGGAGTCTCAGAAATGTGGAACACATCGGGGCGCCTGGGTTGCTCAGTGGGTTAAGCCTCTGCCTTTGGCTCAGGTCATGATCTCAGGGTCCTGGGATCGAGTCCCACATCGGGCTCTCTGCTCAGCAAGGAGCCTGCTTCCCCTCTCTCTCTGCCTGCCTCTCTGCCTGCTTGTGATCTCTCTCTCTCTCTCTCTCTCTGGCAAATAAATAAATAAAATTTTTTAAAAAAAAGAAAAGAAAAGAAAAGAAATGTAGAACACAGACCATAAAAGCCCTCAGTGGCAAAACATTTGGGACCCCTCTCACTCCAGAAAGCTCTTTTTCTATCCTTTCTGTTCTTACCTTCACTTAATAAACTTTCACTTCACTTAAAAAAAAAAAAAAAAGAAATGTTGAGTAATTTCACTTAAGACTCTACAGCTAGTAGCAGCAGCAGAATGATGTGAGTCCAACTTACAACATGCTCTTAACTTAGTTCATACATTTCATCCTGCTCCTCCAATAACAATGTAGCCAGAATGCACTCTTTATTTTTTTAATTGTTATGTTAGTCACCATAAAATACATCATTAGTTTTTGATACAGTGTTCCAAGATGCATGGTATATGCACCACACCCAGTGCTCCATGCAATACGTGCCCTCCTTAATACCCACCACCAGGCTCGCCCATCCTCCTACTCCCCTCCCCTCTAAAACCCTCAGTTTGTTACTCAGAGTCACAGTCTCTTATGGTTCATCTTCCCCTCTAAATTCCCCCAATTCACTTTTCCTTTCCTTCTCCTAATATCCTCCATGTTATTCCTTATGTTCTACAAGTGAAATCATATGATAATTGACTTGCCCTGCCTGACTTATTTCACTCCGCATAATCTCCTCCAGTCCCATCCACGTTGATGCAAAAGTTGGGTATTCATCCTTTCTGATGGCTGAGTAATATGAGATGCCCTTCAACAGACAAATGGATAAAGATGTGGTCCATATATACAGAACGCTCGCTTTAAAACATAGATCTGATCATGTCACTTCCTTGCTGAAATTTCTTGGCCTAACTTAAAAAGCCCTTCATGATCTGGCCCTTGCTTACCACACTCTAACCACTTACTACTTGGAACTACACTGTAGCCACAAAGAATATCTTTGAATTGCTCAAATACGCAGAGAAAAAAAATTGTATTTTAATGGAAAACTGTGCATCCTCTGCAGTACACTTTTCTGGGTTATCAGATTCTATCCCCGTTCTTTGTCTTTGAGCCATTTTGCAAGTCATTGCAAGTGGTAGATAACAGAGAGACCTGTAAGTTATGTCTTACCCAGCAGTGATTTAGTTGACAACTTCCTACCCCTGTGGAAACATCAGTTTTGTCCTTATTTACAGTTCATCTCAATATTCCTTTACTCCATATAAATCTGTGCTGTTTTGACCCAGTTACAACATCTGCCTGGTTTGTTCATATCATTTAGTAAAAGAAATTCTTTAATACAGATTCATTTTTCTACACGTATAAGCATCATGATTTTACCTTTCTCTGAAAATTATTTTTTAACACATGCCATGCTGTCTCCTTTCTTGCCTGTTTCTTGCCTCATGGCCTTCACATAGTCTGTTTCCTCTATCTAGAACAGATTCCTTATCCCATTTTCCCCTGTTGCTGGCAAAGGGTTCATAAAATATCTGTTGAATGGGAGCAACAGGAAGGTTAGAAGGAAGAAATCAGCCAACCACCTTGGGTCTATCTGACACCAAAGTTGTTTTTTCCAATGGGTTGCTGCCTTTCATCTAAATGGTCTACCTCAAAGTAATGAACTCCTGTCACTGGAAATACTCAGCTTGAGCCTGGGTTATCACCTCATTAGGGATACAGTATGGTGGAATTCTGGCACTGAGAATGTTAAGTACAAAAATATTCTGACACTTGTGAAAACATAAAGGAAGACTTTATTCAAAGAATATTGCAATAGAGTTACTGCACTAGGTTAGAAAGACTGGTCTGAATTCTGGCCACAGCAAAGACTGCTAGGTATTTATAGCCAAAGGGCAGGGTGAGGTTTGCATAGAAAACTATGTTTGCATAGAAAACTAGTTTGCATAGAAAACTACTGAGAGGAAATATCAGTGGGTGGGGAGGGTTAGGGATTCTTTCTAAAGGCAGGCCAAGGGCTTAGACATCAAGAATGAGGGATGAGGAAGTTGATCAGATAACAAGGGTAATTAGATATCAAGAGTGGGATTAGTAAGTGCTAAGTAAGAGTACTTAGTAAGTAAGTACTTAGTAAGTACTAAGTAAGAGTGCTAAGTAAGAATACTTAGCAGGATTCTTTGCTAAGAACAAGTTGAGCTGGCCAAAGACGGGGAGAGCAGGGGCCAAAGTCAGGGCCTAGTCAAGAAGAGAACTTAGAGGAGCCTGATTGTGTATGTAACATCTTAGAGCCCAAACCTATATGATATGCCTGTGGACACTTCAAGAGAAAGCAAGCCTAGGACAAAAGGACTTCCACCTCTGGACCCTGATAGCAGCTCACGTGGCCTTTTGGTTTTGGTCTATTAAGTTCCGAGCAGAATCTAGCAAGGAAAGCATAAAGATGACTGTGATTTCTGAAGTGTTCCTGGATGGCTTCCCACTGTAGAATTCGTAGGGAACAGCCCCTTGCATTTTTTTAAGTGGAGCTGCTTCTTTCTATTTATGTGGCAAGTCCTATCAGTCCTTTGCAAAAGAGAATGGAAATGAGCTCTACGAAAAGGTGAAAATACCTTGCAATAGACTCACCTCTTGCCCAGGAGCCACTTCTTTGACATCCATCAGAGAAGGTACCAGAGGTAGTTTCTGTGGCACACAGAACAGGTATAGCCAGCTAGGATGGTATGCTCACGTAGCACAGGGCCCATGCTTTGCACAAGAGACAGAAGCCAAATCAGTAGCAGAGAAGAAGGAATGGCTTCCCATTAAAAGCCTCAACATGGCACCAAATCTTTTCATATCTATTATTCCACATCAAGCATGGAGTAATTTCACTGTTAAGAGTCTCTCCTTTTGGCCGAAGCATTAACTCCAGAAGCTTACATAAAATAGGACATGGGAAGGATAACCTGTTAGCCCTTAGTAACCAGCTATATGACTTTGGTTGTGGTAATTTCCATCTCTGGGCTCTAGGATCACCAAGGTAAAAAATGAGGGGTTTAGATCAAATCTCATCCAGCTCTGATTTTCTATGGTCCTATGTTTCTTTAACCCAGGAGGGTACTTATTATCAACTAGAAAGAGGTACCTAGTTAAAAGAGTTCAGAATAGGTAGAGGACAGGAATGTGATAGAGGACAGGGAGAGAGAAATTTACAAAGCAGGGACACTGCATGGAGCCAAGTCTGGCAGGGGCACCATAGCCAAAGGACTTGGGCAGCTAAGGGACAGAACCAGCAGGAAAATCTGGGCACCCACAGTTGTTGGAGCCTGGTGTATACTAATTACAAACTTTACTTATTACATAATTTTGCAATGCACAGGCTCTATCCACCCTCCGTGTTCACACACAGATCCATGCATGCACACAGTCTCTCTCTCACAGTCTCTGCCTCTCCAAATATAATAGTTTACAATAGACACTACCTTTTATTTCAGTAATCAACCTGACATTGGAGGTTATAAAGTAAACACCTCCCAAGCTCATGTTATCAGGGTAGTACTTGTTATAAGATTGAACTTAGAGATTAATGAGCTCATGGCTTAGGAGAAAGCTTTTTTTTTTTTAATTGCTTTTCCTCTTATTTAATAACATGGCTTTTTGTAGGATGCCTTGAATAATTTGGGCCAGGTAAAATGGTATGAAACAGTTATTTTAAACTCAGTTCATTTTAGGTAGATTTCATGGCACCTAGCAATGTTGTTTATCTTTTATGACAAGAGGGAAGCAGCTGATAGTATGGGAAAAGTTCCACTTAAATCATCTCCCAGAGCTCAGACGACAGAGAGCTCAGAGATTGATCTGTCTCTCCGGGTGTCCTTTGGTTGTTGCTCACTTTCCATGCTTCAGTGTATCTCATTTTCGTAAGGTTCAAAGACACATTTTTTATTAGAATGCTTACAACTTCACCAAGTAAATCCTTTGAAATCGAAGTGTACCTGTTTTTCTCTTAGGCATTGGGGCACTTTTTAAAATAAAGCTGTATATCTGCTTTAAAATGAAAAGCTATTTCATCCTAGCTTATTACTACCAAGTATTTGAGGGATAGAGACTGAGAGTTATGACTATAAATCTTTCGGAAGTGAATGCCAGCCTGCAAGGTCAATATGGAGTCATTTCTAATCTTTTATCCTTGATTCTAACACGTACACCCACACACACATTATATATGATCTATGTAAGTGTGAAAAATAGTCACAGATAGTCAAAACTAAGCTTATATAAAACTAGGTTGGATCAAGACTTAATTTGTTTAAACATTGTGAATATTGGAAAATTCCCTTAATAATCCAGAAGTTTTCAAATGGCCTGATGTGCAGTGCGGTCTTTTGCAGGATAGAAACAGGGCCCACGCCACAAAGAACGTCTTTCATCTTTCTACACATGGCCACTGAAGAAGGAGGAAGAAGAGCAGGGGAAAAGAAAAGGTAGGAATGAGCAGAGAGGAGGAGGCAAGTTCAGAAAAGAAGAAAGAGCTTGATGTTGGCCAAAGCACCAAGAAACAAACACGTAACACACTGACGTTTTGAGGAAAATAATACATACAATCCTTTATATTTTAACAGTAGGTAAAAATGGACAGAATTTAGTTTCTATTTAGAGTGCAGTGGTACAGGCACTTCTAAAATACTTCTTTTTTCTCATTCAAGGAGCATCCGTAAGTGAAGCTCTATGGCTGAAAGTAGTCTTTTTGAGGATTAAATGAGTTCTTATATGGTAAAGCGCCTAGATTAGTGCCAGTAGAAATGCTGGGTTTCAGAGCAAATGATCAAGAAAGAATTCTTGAGATGTCTTTGGTGAAAAAAGGTGGTTTCGTTAAAGCAGGGGGCAGGACCCACGGGCAGAAAGACCTGCACTAGAATTGTGATGGGTGACTGATTATATACTTTCAAGTTGGGATAACATAAGTCTCTAAGGAATTTTGGAAGCAAGGTTTCTGGGACCTTGAGGGAACTAGCTGTTGTTAGGATAAGGTCATTTACTACCGTCTAGTAAGACCTTAGTCATGAGACCCTTCAGATGTCTATCAATGGGCCATATGCTTGGAGGATGATTGTTAACATTTATTTGGGGGGTGAGGGGCAGTAGAGATAAAGGAAGTTTCCAAAGGAATTCTTATATGTTAAAGTAGAATCACAGGATCTTGGAGGGGCAGGATAATGTTAAGCTAAGATTGCCTTTTGCTCTTAACAAAGTCTTAACATCGGAGCAGTGAGTTCCTAGAGGAAGGTCACTGCCTATTTCAAGGACTTGTCAATGGGCTGTAAGTAGTATGGAAATTTAATTTTCCTTTTGCCTTTCCCACATCAAGTAGTTAGTAAATATTTAATATACAGTAGGTACTATTACTACATCATCGTAGTCAACATCACAGTTATCATCATCACCACTGTTACATTTTGCCCAGATAAAGATCCTCAGTGGGAAACCATTCCTCTCTTATTGTTTTTTAAATAAATCCACAAAATACTTTAAACATAAATGTTTGTGTTCCCAACTACACACATAAACAGGATTGTCTTCGAGAGTATGACCTGTGGTCTAAATATAAAATAAGCTGCAAATGTGGTCTTCCCCTCTGGGGGCTAACTGTTCCCCACTACTGATAACAACCAAACATTTGATGACCAATTGCAATTTTCTTTTGCAACTTTAAATATGGCTTGCCATGTAGCCATAACAATACTTTTGATTAGTCTTCTTTCTCCCGAGAGATCTGCATATAGAGAATGGATTACTAATTATTGCATTATCACTTAAGTCCACTGAAGCCCCCATATGCATGTGATATTAGCCTAGCCACTCTACACACAATAAAGCAATGCAACCTCTGCCCTGTGAACATTTAAAGCAGTGACACCCACAAACATAAGGGATGCACAGTCTAGGTCTATATAACATTCCCACTCATCTGTTGGCCAGTCAATTCAGCCAGAAGAGCTGATTCTAGTCCTGGGCAGTTATAGCTACAGACAAGCAAGCACAAGGCTGAGTAAGTCAACAACCACACAACTTCACTTCAGTTCTCAAAATCTTAGGCCTACACATGGGTCTCTGGGATTATATGAAAGAAGGCAGTTGTGGATTTAAGTAGGAGATCATTATTTCTTCCTCTCCCAAGAGCAGTGCAAGAACATTTCACTCTATTCCAAGATGTTCACCAGTGGGAGAATTGGACTGATCAAGGGAAAAACAATGGGAATTTTAGTACTATATTAGGGCTCCCCAGAGAAACAGAAATAGAATGTGTGTGTGTGTGTGTGTGTGTGTGTGTGTGTGTGTGTGTGTGTAGGAGAGAGATAACAAAAATTGGCTCACATGATTATGGACGTTGAGAAGTCCAGATCCAAGTGTCTGAAGGCAGGAAAAGACCAACGTCTAGCTTGAAGACAAAAAGGCAGAGAGAAAGTATTCTTTCTTACTTAGTCTACCCACATTAGGAGGGGCAATCTGCTTTACTTAGTCTACCAATTCAAGTGTTAATCTCATCAAAAACACCCTGATAGACACAACCAGAAAGAAGGGTTAACCAAATATCTAGGCACCCATAGCCCAGTCAAGTTGACACATAAAATTAACCATCACAGGATCTAAGGGTTGCTCAAGATGAATGGTCAGATAAACTAGTAAGCTGTTCACATACACACATACTGGCCTTCACTCCCCATCCCCCCAAATCTTTATTCATTGACAACAGGATCACCCAAGGTTTGTCACCCATCAGCACTTTCTGTGTATCTCATCAAGAGCCCATAAAGGGGGAGGGAGCCCATAAAGGGATTATTTGAGCTTAGGAGGGTGAGAAGACAAGACTTTCCTTAACCCACTCACTAACCTCACTCTGGCCACATTGAAAATTATTGACTATCCCACCTTCATTTCTCTCCCCAGTCACTTTATAGTGCTGGGCTCTGGTTGATGCCTTAAAGATAGAGCAATTCCCTAAGAAGGATGTCCCCAGGACTTTAAAAGTAAGCCTGTACCAGCAATAGGCTATCACTCAGGATAAACCTGGATTGCTTTTATCTCGTTTTTCAGGACCATTCTACTGCTATCTTATTGCTAACCTAGGTTCTCATTCATGATTCTACCTCCAAAATTAACTCTGCATGACTAAACATATCCTCCTGACCCCCAAAGGATTGTTTTGAAGAGAAAATAATCACCCAGTGAGTACTCCTTGGTTTTCGACCCTTCAGCTCTCTACTTGAATTGGATCTGGCTTTGACCACACCTTAACCCATTTTAGACTTGGCATCACTCCCCGTATTAAAAGGATTGACCACAATGGGATATTTATCCTGCTATAGAAGAGAAACTTCCTAGAAATATATTGAGGACTCTGGTTCTACCTTTTTTCTTCTTCTTCCTTTTCTCAATGCCATGATTCCTTCTCCAAACAGCCTAGCTCCTCCGGGAGCTTTAAGAATGATAGGGTACATGAGACACCGTGTTCAAAATAGGCACTCTCTAACAGATGGTGCAGAATGGTGAGTTAAAGAGAGAAAGCCATTGTTAGGCAACATTTCAAACAACAAAACTAAGTTGTGGGGGCTTGGGGAGGTAATTGTGTTTTGGTTCAAAGCAGCAAATTACCTGGATGCCTTACAGTATCTGACAATCTAAGAATATCAAATTATCCACTGAAAATCTGGCTACCTAAGCTGCTTTTCCCAACTGCACACACATTATTTGCTCAACAAATTTTCTGCTTGCAAGTCTCTGAGAGGAAATTTCAGAATGCTCTTTTCGCCAGTAAAGAAAAATAGATATTTTTAAAAGAGACTATAGAAAGAATCTACAGAATGAAACACCAAATTTCCCTAAAACTTTCAAGTTTCCCCTAGAAATAATTATAGCTCTCTGTAGCAAACGATGCCTTCCACTTAAATTAATTAAGCATGATAACCTAGATAAATTGCCACCAACTATAATATAAAATAAATACATATTTGTTTCATTTAAAACCTCAAATGTTTGAAGATGCTTAACCCCTTTGCATAAATGGGGAAGAATATTCACCAAATCTGTTGACACGCAAGCAGAATTGGTTACAAATGAAAGATGTGGGAGGCCCAGTTCTGCAAGACCAGTTTTCATGGTTGGAGAAAACCAGTCCTTTCCATTCTCAAGGGAACCGATTCAAGTCAAGGCCAATAATCCTCCAAAGTTGTTACTATGGCCAAGCAATAATCATCACTAGTGATCAGGCAAATTCCAAGTTATCTTCTGGAACAGGTCCACCTTATCTTAAATGGAGAAGTGGAATGGCATAGGGGAACAAACATGAGCTTTGGCACCAGACCTGGTCTTAATATCTGGCTCAGCCACTTACTAGCTCTAAGATGCTGAGCAAATTATTTAACCTTTGAGTTTCATTGGCCTCATCTATAATCAAAATAATCTTATTTGCTAATTTCAAAGGATTTTTTTGAAGAGCAAACAAAATAAAGCACCTCAATGAGCCCGTCATAGTTCCTGGTACCATGTTTTGTGCCCAATAAGTGAGAAATTTAAAAAATTAAGGGCCATGCTAAACATGGAGGAACTTTGAAAACATACTGCTAAGCAAAAGAAGCCAGTCACAAAAGATCATATGTTGTATGATTCCATTTATGTGAAATGTCCAGAATAAGCAAATCTATAGAGACAGAAAGTCAACTAGTGGTTGCCTAGGGCTAGGAATGCGGAGTGGGGTATGGGTAATGACTGTTAATGGGTACAGGTTTCTTTTTGAGGTGATGACAATCCCCAGTCACTTAAATGATCTATTTAGACCACTTAAAGCATTCATATGTAGGCCGTAAGTCTGCTAGTTTATTATCTGTTTTCTATTTGTTTTATTTCTTATTCCTCTGTTTCCCTTTAAAAGCCTTCTTTTGGGTCACTTGAACATTTAATAGAAATCCATTTTGATTTATGTTTAGTGTATTTGAATTTTATAAATTAAAGTGTATTTATATATGTTTTTGTTGGTTGCTCTAGGTATTACTATATATATAGTTATTCATTATATACACACACACACACTAAACATAGTACTGTCTACTTGGACTAATATTTTACCACTTCAAATGAAGTAAGGAAACCTTACATCCATTTAAGCCCCTTTACAATATCCCCACTTTTTAAAATATAAATATCTGAAGTATTTTCTCTACATACATTGGGCAGGTAATGTTATAATTTTTGCTTCAACCAACAGACCATTCAAAATCTGATGAGAAGGCCAGTCTGTTATATTTACCCATTATACTGTGTCTTGTTTTGTTTTTTTCTTTCTGAAGTCCCAGCCTTCTTCTCTGATTATTTTATTTCTCTTTAGGGAACTTTCTTTAGCTGTTCTTTAAGGCTAGATTTGCTGGTAACAAATTATCTTAATTTTTTTTTTAATTTGAGACTGTTTTCCTCACCCTTTCATGTCAGAAGGATATTTTTGCTGCATATAATATTTGGTGTTCACATTTTTCCTTCAGTGCCACTTCCTTCTGGCCTCAATGGCTTCAGATGATAAATTCATTGACATTTGAATCACTGGGCCCCTATAGGTAATTTTTTTCCCCCAGATATGTTTATTTTATTTTTTCAGTGTTACAAGATTAATTGTTCATGCACCACACCCAGTGCTCCATGCAATACATGCCCTCCTCAATACCCACCACCAGGCTCGCCCAACCCCTCACTCCCTCCCCTCCAAAACCGTCAGTTTGTTGCTAAGAGTCCAAAGTCTCTCATGGTTCATCGCCCCCTCTGATTTCCCCCATTCACCCTTTCCTTCCTTCTCACAATGCCCTCCATGTTTTTCCTTATGCTTCACATGTAAGTGAGACCATAAGATAATTGACTCTCTCTGCTTGACTTATTTCACTCCGCAATATCTCTTCCAGTCCCATCCATGTTGATACAAAAGTTGGATATTCGTATAGGTAATTTGTCATTTCTCTTTAGCCTCTTCCAAGATTTTTTCTTGTCTTTCGTTTTCAAAGTTTTGATTGTTATGAGATCTTGACATGGGTTTATTTGGATTTATCCTTCTTGTGATTTACTTAGCTTCTTAAATCAGGAGGTTTCTAAAAAAATAAATAAAAAAATAAAATAAAAATAAAAATTAAAAAAATTAAAAAAATTTTAAAAAATAAAAATAAATCAGGTTTGGTGTTTGCCAAATATGTGAAGTTTTTAGCCATTATTTCTTCGAATATTTTTTTTGAATCCACAGTATTTCTTCTCTCCTTCCAGGACTCTGATAATACAAATATTAGATCTTTTGTTATTGCTCACCATCACTGATGCTCTGCTCATTGTTTTTTTGGCCTATTTTCTCTGTTGTTCAGATTGGGTAACTTCCACTGACATTTCTTGAGGTTCACTGATTCTTCTCTCTGTCATCTCCAATATACTATTGAGCCAGTCTGGAAAGTTTTTTTTTTTTTTTCTTAATTTCAGTTATTATGTTTTTCAATTCTATAACATTTCTTTGGTTCTTTATATTTTTTATTTCTTTACTATTTAATTTTTCATTTGTTTCAAGAGTGTTTGTTATTGCCCAATGAAGCGTTTTTATGGTTACTACTTTAAAATCCTTGTCAGATAATACCAAAATCTGAGTCTTTTCATTGTTGATTATCTTTTGTCATTCGAGTTCTAGTTTTCCTGATCCTTGGTATAACAAGCAATTTTCAAATATATTTTAGAAAATGTAGGTATTATGCTGTGAGACTCTGGACCTATTTAACCTTCTTTATAGCAGGCAATCACCACATTTAAGCACAATATGCAAGTATGAGTAAGAGTGGATGTTCAGCTTCTGTCTGGGCCTGTTAATACCACCTTAACAAAAGTAGAGGCTAAATCAAACCACCCCACTGTGAATGGTGAAGTGAAAGTTCAGCTCCCCTTTTCACCCTACTGATACCCTTTCAGTGAATATGAGGCATAAACCCACACCAAGAGGGTGTGTTAAGTTCAGCACCCCTCTGGGCCAAGCTAACACCAATGATAGAGGACCAACTCTCCACTTTGCACAGCCATGTTCTGCCTCGTTGTTGCCATGTGTGAGTAGAAGATCAGCTACCTTGTGGACCAAGCTGACACCAAGAAGGAGAAAAACAGAATGTTCATTTGCCCAGCCCTATACATCATTCAGTCTCACTGTTGTGTGAATAGCAACTCAGCTCCCCACTGATCTCTCTACTGGACCCTGATAACATAATCTTGCTCCTCTTCATCCTGCGTTGTTGATGTTGAGCAGGGGTGGAATCTCACTTGCCACTGGGCCCCACTATTTCTGCCAGGTGTGGGGATGGAAAATTAGCTCCTTCCTGTTCAGCCCTACCAACACCACTCCAGAGAGGGAATCAGAATATCATCTACTTCCACAGAGCAGGAGATTAATGGGGTGAAGAGATAAGAGAGTAGAAGATCAGCTCCCTACTCTGCCCATCAATGCCACTTAGGTTTTTCATCTGTTTTCCAGGTGGGGCTATGGCAGAAGTTGTGCTTCCCAGCATGAGATTTGGAGCAAAGCCACCTCTTTTTGCAAGACAGGAGGGTGGGGTGGAAAGTTAGCTTCTGTTTGGCCCACTGAATCTAGGGGGGAGGGTGGGATATAGTTTTTTCATTGATGTTTAGTTGGAGTAGGACAGGTATTGCCAAAAAAGTTTCTTGTTAGGTTACCCTTTCCCCAGTGCTTTGGCTAGGAATAACAGACTTTTCTTGGAGATTTTTTTGGCTGTGCCTGTTGGTTCCAGGTTAGAGGTTACTTCAGTATGCTGTCTGAGATATATGGGAAGTAATAAGGGAACAGAAAAAAATTACTGTTGTGTTATTCCTTAAGTCCTGAGGTCCCTAAGACAGCCTGCTTTCTCTTCTCCTTTTGGAGATTTCTTGTTTGTTTGATATGTTAAGTCTATGATTTACTGGTAGGAGAGAGACTATGAAAGGAATGAGGCTGCTCCTTCTTGTCTGCAAAAAGTACATTCCAGTGCTCTTTGTAATAGCACTAAGAGTGAAAACATCTTAGTTGTCCATCAGGAGGGGAATAGAATAATTACATCTGATATAGGTTTTCTTATATAAATTCAGTTAGCCAACATACAGTAGATCATTAGTTTAGTAGATCATTAGTTTCAAATGTAGAGTCCAGTTAATCATCAGTTGCATATAACGCGTAGTGCTCATCAAATCACCTGTCCTCCTTAAATCTCATCACCCAGGTACCTCCCCACCTCCCCACCTCCCCTCCAGCAACTCTCAGTTTGTTTCCTATGGTTAAGAGTCTCTCAAGGTATCATAGGGGAAGGGAAGGAAAACAGAATCGGAAGAAATCAGAGAGGGAGACATCTGGTGTAGTTTGAAGGGGAACTACTACAGCAATTATAAGGCATTGACTAGAACTCTATATATCATAGCAGCAATGTCCACAATAGCCAAACTATGGAAAGACTTTAGATGCCCATCAACAGATGAAAGAAAAAGATAAAGATAAAGATAAAGAAGATGTGGTATATATATATATATATATATATATACACACACACACACAATGGAATACTATGCAGCCATCAAGAGAAATGAAATCTGGCCATTTGCATCGACGTGGATGGAACTGGAGGGTGTTATGCTAAGCGAAATAAGTCAATTAAAGAAAGACAATTATCACATGATCTCTCTGATATGAAGAATTTGAGAGGCAAGGCGGGAGTTTGGGGGAGGTGGGGGAGAGAAATGAAACAAAACGGGATGGGGAGGGAGACAAACCATAAGAGACCCCTAGACTCACGAAATGAACTAAGGGTGGCTGGGAGGCAGGGGGGTAGGGATGGGGTGGCTGGGTTGTGGACATTGGGGAGGGTATGTGCTATGTTAAGTGCTGTGAAATGTGTAAGCCCAACAATTCACAGACATGTACCCTGGGGTAAATAATACATTATATGTTAATAAAAATTAAAAAAATTTAAAAAATAAAATAAAATGTTTAGTAAATTACCAAAAAAAAAAAAAAAGAACTCTATATATTACTATGGGCATAGCTTAGAAAACAATGGTGAGGAAAAAAAAGTAATATATGGAATAATGAGTAAAATATTATGCCAATTATATAAGTAAAATATTATATACATGAAAAACAATATCTACTGCTTAAGGTGCTGTACATAAGAGTATAAAATTCATTATACTGCTTATTGCTAGTGTGAAGAGGAATGAGACTGGGGTGGTGGTTAAAGGGAACTTTAGCTTACTTTTTTTTTTTTAATTTTTATTTATTTATTTTTTTCAGTGTTACAAGATTTATTGTTTTGCACCACACCCAGTGCTCCATGCAATACGTGCCCTCCTCAATACCCACCACCAGGCTCGCCCAACCCCCACCCCCCTTCCCTCCAAAACCCTCAGTTTGTTGCTCAGAGTCCACAGTCTTTCATGGTTCATCTCCCCCTCTGGTTTCCCCCCATTCACCCCTCCCTTCCTTCTCATAATGCCCTCCATTAGCTTACTTTTAATGTCCTCGTGCCTAAAACAGACTAGAAGGAAGTAGGACAAAATGCTAAGAGTTAATTACAGTACTGGGAGGGATATGGTTATTATTATTCTTTACAATTTTCTGTACTTTTACATCTCAATGGAAGTTAAAAGACACATTTGCTTTGCAGTAGGAGCCATGTTAGTGAAATCTTCTCTGAAGAAGTGGTCATCATGCAGTCTCTAGTGAGCTATCTTTTTAACTCTGGAAAAGGAGCCTTCTTCATGTGCCAATGTCATTAAGACTCACTCAGCATTTGACTCTCAGAACAAACTGCTCCTCATTCATCCACAAAGAATGTAGAAAGTACCCCCTCTCCATGCTAAGTGCTAAGCATATACTGGTGAATAAGACACAGGCAATGTTTAGTAATAAAATATATCACATGAAAGCTATAGTAGAAATGTATACAAAGTATATACCTCCATTATGGCAACATTCAGACTAATTTCCCCTCAGAGTTTGATATGATATATCATATCATAAAATCAAACATTGATTTTATAATGAGTTATAAAAGCTTAAAGGGAAGAAAAATCTGTTTCCCTTCCTTAGGTTGTACTTAAACTAGAGTAACATAGGAGCCAATCCCTAGAGAATTTGCCAATTAGCAAATAGTAGCCATCTGCCTCACTGATGGCTGCAATTCTTTCCTTATTGATTTGCTCTTCAGAGGCCAGTCAGCTTCAAGGGAGATCAAGCTGGAGGTCTCAACCCTGATCTTCATGGAATTCTCAGGGCAAAACTCTAGCCCCTGCGTACCCTGTGAATTGTATGAGTGAAACAGCTATATGGTAAACCACTGTACTCCCAGAGGCCGATATCTAATTGTCCCACTTCCTCAGAACCACACAAGTCTTCCCCCCATGATTCTAATGTGAATTCTTATGAGCAATGCAGCCCCTTATGATGACCCTAAAATAAAACCATCTTGGCAGCTGACCTAGCACTACATAATGTTAGTCCTGATCAAGAGAAGAGGCAACTTGCCTGAAATCTTGGATTATTTACTAAAGACCACTTAATTCTAGGGCTCTTTGGTTCTTTTCTGAAACCTCTAGAAGAGAAACCTTTTCCTTGCTTTTCCAGCTCTTAGGAGCTGCTCATTTCTCTTGGATTATCCCTCCCTTCCATCTTCAAAGCCAGCAATGGCATCACTCCAACCTCTGCTTCTGTTGTCACATTGTCTTCTGCCTTTGACCCTCTGGCTCCTCCTATAGGGACCCCTGCAATTACATTGGCCCCACCCAGATAATCCAGGAAAATCTCCCCATCTCAAAATACTTAATTTAATCATATGCGCAAGGCCCTGTCTGCCATGTAAGGTAATATATTTACAAATTCTAGGGATCAGGATGTGGACATCTTTGGCTAGGGTGAGGCATTATTCTACTTTGTTCTTTTATCCACCTCATAGTCTCAACTCCTGATCCAAAACTTTTCTCTGGTGTCTCTACTAATTCTTGGTATTGACCCTGGTTTGTGTCTAGACAGTATGCACTTCTCTACCTTTTGGTTACTCTGACAGGATAAAATATTTAGGAGTGTACCTAGAGCGTAAAGAGCAGGTGCTACCCCATGAAGAGGGGAAGGAAGGACATTTAATCCTTACAATGAACTTGTGAGGTAGATACTATTATCCCTATTTTGTAAATGGGTAAAATGAGGCTCATTGAGTCACGTCACTTATTTAGATCACACGGATAGGAAGGGGCAAATCATATCCCACTGTGATAGTGGGTTCCCAGAACCACTTCATCAAAAGTAGGCAAAAATAACCGGATAGGTGAACTGCTAGTTTCATTCAAACCATTCATTTCCCTTCCCTGGCACTTGGGCCAGCTTTGCAGTCTAAATTATGTCACATCTTCTCTTCCCTTTCATCATCAAGAAGCTATTTCCACAAACATTTACAGCTCTAAAATGGATCATTTCCTCAGCCTTACTTGTGAGTAGACTCTTGGAAGCTGAGATTTCCCTATACGCTAGTTGTAATATTTCCCAGATTTAAATAACCAAGGACAGAGTGGGAGCAAGTCAGAATCCTTGCTCCGGAATGGCTTCTTCCTTGACGCATCAATAAAGCCAGTCCATTGACCTTCTGAGAAGGGTGCCAGGTCCAACTTCTAAATGAAACCTTGGCTAGCCCCTATAGAGTTCTAAATTGGCTTGGAATTTTTTATTGGATACAACTAATATTTACACTTTTGCTTATGTCACAATAACTAAAATGATCTTGCCCAATAACTTGGGTAGAAATATTTTAGAGTTCTGGGTGGGGCTCAAGTCCATGACAGACCATATGGTCAAACCCTGCCTTCACAGAAGACACAATCAGGTACACTGTCTACTTCTAAGGCAAACAACAGCCCTGGCAGTGCAGCCAATATGGGGGTTTCTTTGGACCCAAATTGAAGGAACATAGCTGTTGTGAAGCACTAAGGTACTCTGGGAACTTAGCAGAACCATTCTAGAGCTTTAGACCTTAAGGCTAAAGTCAACTCTCTTAAATTGAGCAGCCTGCACGCTCAGGTTTGACTCACATTTGTGATGTGTTCATGTCAATTGCTGCTAAGGAGACTGTATTCTAGTCTAGGGTAGTTATTTGTCATTTGTCCTTGACTGAGACCACTAAGGTAAGTTAGCTGTGGTGGGTAAGTGGTAGGTCGTAAAGAAGCTAAAACTGAAATGCCTATTCATTTGAGTTGGGTATTTTCTGTGAGAAATAATTATATGATCAGGCCTTGATAATATTTCTGAGTTTTGCTGCCAGAAACAACTTGAACTAAAAAAAAAAAAAAAGGCAAGGTACCCAAATCCTGAAAATAGGCAAGTCTGAATCGTAAGTTCCAAGCGCAGAATCCCTGAACACATCTAAAAAGCCAAGCCTACCCTCCCACTTGATACATACTAGCCAAACCTCAAAGCCAGGGTGAATATAAGCAGTTACCAGACCAAAATCATAAAGCTCTACTGCACACTCCCCCTCTTTTTTGCTCCATTAAGCATAATGTGTTCATAACGACATTGTTTGAGAGTGATAAATTAAGCCATCCAGGTTTGCATTTTACTGGGGAGAGTGATGTTGATCCCACTTGCCTGAAGTAGAAATTTAAAATCAGATTTTCTAGAGTACAAAAAGGAACCCATCAACCTGGCTTCTCTCCAGCCACTAATTTCTCTGGCAAAGGCAGAGGAAAAGGAGGAGGAAAGACAGGTGGGTAGGCGGGACTCAAAGGTGACTCATAGCATACAGCCCTTGACCCAAACACAGCCTGTGGAAATCACAGATCTTTGCAAGTTGACCACTAGTCTTGGAGCTGACCATAACTATGGAGATAGCACTCTCTTAAATTTAAACTAAAAACCCGAGGGTTCCCAGTCTCCAGAATATATGGTGTTAATGATGGTGCCACTTCAGTGGAGGGTCCCAAGAAATTCAATTATTTTACATGAATCCAGGTTAGATTTTATACCTGCTGGTTCCATTTTTCCATAGTTATGCCCTACTTGTGAGGGCTGATGACCTAACAGAAGGAACAAATGGATATGACTATATAAGGTGATACTCTGGCCCTAAAGCTCCAGAAGAGAGTGTACCGGTTAACAAGTCAACCATTTACTATTTGTGCAGAAAGTTTTTGGTTTTGTTTTTAAGGCAAATCAATATCCATGTCATCTTGCCAAATAATGCCAAAACAATAGGGGCCAGAGAATTGATACTTGTTGACTGTGTCTTCTATGGCAGGGCACTATGCTGGTGGCTTTACCTATGGTCTCTCACTTAATTCTCACTACATATCTGTGAGGAATATATTATTAATCCTGTTGGATAGGGGAAAAACAACACTACAGCTCAGAAGGATAAGGTGAATTGCCCGAGGTCACACAGCCAGTAAGGGTTCTAGCTAACTTCAAAATCAAAATCAATAGATCATTGTTGAGAAAAATCTCCCAGTAAGTAAAACCAAAGTTCTAGAGTGACAATGGAACAATTGAGAAAGTCCAACAACATTCATTTTGCTGCTACTTTTTCAGTAAGAAATGGTTGGCTCTCATTTCTAGATATTTCTAAAGGCAACTATTAGGTCCATTTGGGTCATTTAATCACCAGGAGTCAGATACACTCAGGGGGTACCTATGCCATACAAAAACATATAGAAAATGGATCTAATTACTCCAAAAATGAAGTTAATAGAAAGGAAAACATTTCAATAGCACTTTGATATCATTTTCTTTTATCCTCATAATACCTCTGTCAGATAGAGCAGAGACTGTAATTTGGATCATACTGATGGAAAAGCTGAGGATCATAGAGCTCTAACTTGCTTACTATTACCCAGCGAGGAGATGGTAAGGCTTAAAGTAGGCTTGAAATTACCTGCTTTCTATTCCTTGAAACATTTCTGTCATTCCACTGGTCCACCTGAATTACAATACCTGCCTATTTCAAGTTCATCTACCTGGGCTTCTAGTTCTAGTTTGCCTTGTTGTGTTGCTAGTGATATGCCTTTTTGACCTCTTCGCTCTCATGTAATAATCAAAGATTGATTTCACAGAAGCAAGGGAAGATAGCAGTGAAGAGCATGTGCTCTAGAGTCTGACTTCCAGGGCTTAAATCCTGGCCCTAGCACTTATTCCTCATATGACCTCAGGCAAGTCATATAACTTCTCTCAGCCTCCTGATCTATAAAATGCGAAGAATAATAATATTTACCATATAGGGTTTTTGTATGACATGACAGAAGGAAAAGTCTTTATCACAGTAATATACATGATTGAGCAAAAGCACTGAATCTTGAACTAGAAAAAAAAGGTTTAAAGTCCTACTTCTACCACTTGTGGCCATTAGTAAGTTGCACATCAATCTCTGCACATCTCTGCACATCAATTTGTTCATCTACAAAATGGGGATGATAATAGTACTTATCTGTATAGAGCTGTTGGAAGGATTTAAGAGAAAATACATCTAAAGTATCTGGTACATATTTAATAATCAACACATAGTAACTACAATAATTAAATTTCTAGTCTCAATGCCTGGCATGGTGTCTGACACATAATAAATGCTCAGTAAATATTTATGGAGTAGAAGTGAACATCCTAACACCTGCAACAAGGACAAAACCTTCAAAAGACTGGATAGGAGTAGACAAGATAATTAGTGGACTGAATGAGTATTAATAATGTCGAATCCTTGCAGAGGTACTTTTTCCCCCTAGAGGGGACACCTTTTTTCGAATAAATGTCAAGCTTCACTCATCTCATAGAGGCTTTGAGTATCTGGCATTTTGTCTTCATCAGGAAGTCAGTGAGAGAAGACTGGGAGCAATTGCTCGGTTTTAGTAAATTGATTTGAAATTTTCTTCTGAGATAATTCCCAGCTAATCAGATCTTGTTGAAACAAAATTCGAATTTTATGGAGAAAAAAAAAAACCCTCACAGATTTCACTGTGTTACAATTAAAATAAGAATAGTTTGAGGCACCTGGGTGGCTCAATCGGTTGAGTGTCCAACTCTTAATTTCCGCTCAGGTCATGGTCTCAGGGTCATGAGATCAAGCCCTACGTCGAGCTCCACGCTGGGTGTGCAGCCTCCTTGAGATTCTCTTCCTCTCTTTCTGCCCCTCTCCCCAACTGCTCATGCTCTCTCTCTCAAATAAACAAATAAATCTTAAAAAAAAAAGGAATAGTTTCTTTGAACTTGTGGCTATGACAGGAGAGAAATCAAAGCAGAGTCTGTCATGATTCTGGGGCCCTGCCCTCACCACCTACCACTCTCCTCAACTAGAGCACTTCCAAGAAACGTAATCAGCACTGATTTCCCTGTTATTTCAATCCTTACTTCTGACTCAGAAGTAAGGGAGGGATACTTCTGATATCCTCCACAATCCCTGAATCCACAAGCAGGAGAACGAGTATTGAAAAAGGCTGTTGAAATACAGCTCTGCTAACCCTCCAGTCCCTGGGCTGTCGGCAAGTGCATGTAAGTATGTCCAAATATTGTCACACTATTATCTACTGCTTCTCAGTGCAGGCCAACAGCAAGTGAAGTCACTTGCACAAAGTCTGGAAAGTTTGTCTCCTGAGCCACCCGGTTCCCATTTCCAAACAGCCAAGTTTACTTTAAAAATACTCTAATATTCTCCCCCTTCTCACATGTTACTACTATTCAAGCACTCTATTAACCCTTGCCAGTCCTGGTACCCAGGCAGCCCATCCTGGCCACAATGTTAAGCCTCATTTGCCTGAATCTCACTGAGCATTACCAAGTGCCTGGCGAAAGCTACTTTACCCATTTCTGCACGGGGGTCAACAGCAGCTAGTGGCTCTACTCACAATGATCACATGTTGAAAAGAGCCTTCAATAATGCCTGAGTTTACAGAAAAGTATTCCAGAAAGACTTTAGCTATCACAGAGTTATGTAGAGTTGGATAATTTCCAGCACAAGAGCCCGGCAGCAAGCATCCTGGAGGATCCAGCCTAGGCTTGCAAACTCCAGACACATCTGGCTCTCTCCCGCCTATAGGCCAAGGGCTGAGTTGATGGACTGGTATTGGTCGTTTCTTTGACAACCTCTTCATCATTTCATCAGCCCACCGAGCCTGGCTGCCACTCAAGCCCACCGCAGTGCATGGAAAGTGAATTTTGTTACATTGGAACTTTAGTACGTGGCCATGTAGTACATCTCAAGTCCAACTCTCTCTCTCCTGACTTACTCATAGCCCTGAAAATCATAAGCAACATGAGGCAGGAGGGGCAAATGGATATTAGGCAAGTCAGCTATTTAAGGCCATAGCTCCTGCATGGGACAGCAGCCCTGACCAAGCCTTGGGGCGAGGCTGAGAGTCACCAAAGGCAAACTCAAATGCTGCTCTTTTTGTTGGGTGGGTAGGGGAAAGCCATTCAAGGTTGATAAAGGAAAAGTGCGCTTATAGATGGTGACCTCGATAACAAATAATTCAAGATGCAAAGCCACGGATGACATTTGTCAGCATAGGGCAAATGCATGAATAATAATAACCACCATTTATAAGTGCCTGGCACTTCCCGTAAGTTATTATTAATCTTTACAATGATCCCACAGGGTTGCTCTTATTCCCATTTTACATCTGTAGAAACCAAGCCTTCGAAAGATGACTACTTCTCTACACAGCCAATCAGTAGTGGACCTGGGGTTTGAGTTCATGTATGTCTGGCTCCGAAACCCATGCTCGTATCACTGTGCCCCACTGCTTTCATTGCTACCCTGTTTTAAGCAGATTGGCTCTGCTTAGAGCAGGCCTCCGACAACAGTGACGCTCCGTAACCCATCCCATAGCAATGGGAGTGGGGAAATGATACAGGGAAGGCTTCAAGGAGGAGGCTGCTGCTGAGGTAAGTCCTGAAGGACAGGCAGAATTTTCACAGGGAGAGCTAGAGGGAAAGAATCTTCTCGAAACTGGCCATATAGTGTGCACAAAGGCATAGACAACCTAGGGATTAAAGGCATGGGCTTGCCAGTGAGAAAAGGTTGGGTTTAAGCCCCAGGTCTGCCACCTACTCGCTGCATCCAACGTCCTTCCCCTTCCTATTGACTGCCAACTTCCCACTCACACCCTCTCATATTCAACTGTGCACGTGGCTTCCCGACTCAGAGTTCAAGGACCTCACATATGTAGCCGGAAATAAATCATGGCGGAAATACGTACACCACAAAAATTGGCAGATGCTACAAATCAGATTGTATTTTTTTTCTTGTAGAGACATGGTACCAGCATACCACCACGCGAACTCTCCAGAGGTGGAGCCAGGCCATCTGCGCTCTTTGAAAACCTCTGCATTGATTCTGCAGACTGGCCATTCACAAAGCTTCTTGGGGCAGCAGATCTCAAACTCGGTTATGCATAAAAATCACTAGATGGGACCTGCTAATATGTGCTATTCCTGGATCTCTTTCCTGAAGTTCTAATTCAGTGGGTCAGGAGTGGAGCCCAGGAATCTGTACTTTTACAAGATTGCACCCCCCACACACACTATTGCCACGATAATTCTGTTGGAGGTGATCTAGGGTATTTGGTCTCATCTCAAGTATACAGGCATTGCAGACAATGCAGGCAGAGCAAAATGCAGGACTCTCAGCTCATACCAATCACACACATCTGAGAAATTTAAAAAAAATCACTCAAGTTTCTCACCAGGTTTTCTGTTTTTACTTTTGGGAAAGCAATTGATTAAGCATCTGGAAAGAAATCTTTCTTCATAATTAAGGTGGCAAAAAAAAAAAAAAAAAAAAAGCACGTGGGTTACCTGGGTAGCTCAGTAGGTTAAGCATCTGCCTTCACCTTGGGTCATGATCTCGGGGTCCTGGGATCCAGCCCCATGTTGGGCTCCCTGCTCAGCAGCGAGTCTGCTTCTCCCTCTCCTTGTGCCCCTGCACCCCACTCATGGTTGGTCTTTCTCTCTCAAATAAAAAAATAAAATCTTTAACAAAAACACAAGAACAAAATGCACAAAGTAAAAGAAAGCTTACCATTTAGGTATGGTGATTCTCCCAGCCATCTCTCTGCCCAAATCATGCACTACATACTTGCATAATGTACTAGAGAAGATTACTGGAAAAATGAGTTTAGGAGAGACCAATGTCTAGTTTTAAAGAAGAGGTAGGCTTGAAGGGTGGAATGGAGAAGAAAGTCAAAAAGGCAGATAAGTATCAAAGGTGAGCAGGCAGCTTTTGGAATCAAACTGCCTAGCTTTTCAATATTTGTCCTGCCACTCATTAGCGGTGCAACTTTGGACAAGTTATTTATTAACTCTGTGCCACACATTCCTTATCTGTAAAATAAGACTGTTATGAGTAACTACCTCCTGTGATTGTCAAGGAGATTACATGAATTAATATTTGCGAAGTACTTAAAATAGTGCCTGGCACATCAGAAGCCCTATATGTGTGTGTTACATAAATAAATAAATGGCCAGTTAGAAGCAAAAACATTCCTGAGGGCTATGGGCCAGACATTGTGTTCATGGCTGAATTAGAGTCTGACCACTTGTTTAATGAAAATCAAATGGGTGGGGAATGCAGCATGGATCCCTTCCAGTACACTCTCACCTGCCTGGGAATGGAAACCCACTCCAAACGATGATTGTTTTATGTGACCAGTGGGAGAGCTCGCCTGCCATTAAGGTGACATATGAGTGAGTGGGAAGCCCAAACATCCCTGCTGTGGGTGCCTAGACTATTTTCCTGAAAGAACCTGGAAGGTTTGTAATTATTTTTATTACTCATAATACAGATAATGCAATTCTCCAAGCTCATCTGGTGTTACCCAGAATACACAGTTGCACTACTCACTCTGTGGGCCATATCTCTTCTGGCATGAGACTCTATCCGACTGTCTATCCCTGACTGCCCAAGCAGTCCCAGGCTGTTCCTATCCTGGCTATAACCACAGGGAGCAATTCTGGGCTCCACCAATTCAGAACACATGGAGAACCAGGTAAGGGCCAGGGAGAGCAGATATTCAGAACTGAGGCCTAAAAGGGAAAAATGAAGGAAATAGAACAGGTTTACCAGGGAAGACCAAGGAGTGAGTTGGCTGTGATTTCCAGGAATGCTAATGCATCGCTACACGAAGAAGATAGTATTATAAATCTCCATTAGGGAGAAATGAGTCCTGGGATACTGTGTCAGTAACTTAGGTCAGAAATAAAGAAGAACTTCCTGAGAGAAAATGGGAATAGACACTGCTGTGGGTTGTTGGACAGGGCAGGGAGAGGCTGAAGGTCTTCATTCAAGTGGAGTTTTGAACATGCAACAAGGTCTTCTGGAAGAGCCCCAATGTAATTCCTCGTAGAGAGAGGGAAATGAACTAAAAGTCACCTCATGATCTCTTCCTATGAGTACAATAACTGGAAACATTCATGGCAATAGCCTGAAGGAAGCGCAGATGTCCCTAGGGAAAGGAGGATGAAGAACTGAGGGCTGGACCCTTTTATTGACCCAGATTACACAGAAGATGCTGTCTCACAGGGGAGGCAAAGGTAGCAAGCACCTTACCCCATCCCCAGCTTATTCTTTGTCTTTAAACTATCTGTCTCATTTAAGATAGTCAGGTCCAAGTTAGATTAGATTACAGCAAGGAAATAGGATTCTTTTAAGTAGATAATATAAAACATGTCTAAGGAAACTCAATGATAATTGCATTATCTCTGGCATGCTGTCAGGGAATTATCTGTATTGTATTAGGTGGTGGAAAGATGCCAAAAAGCTATTTAAAATGCAAGCCAACTTGTGCTAGTCAATCAGTCATTGGTTACAAATGAATTAAAAAGCTGGAAATTTTCATATTCATAATTCCAGTCACCCTCCTATACCGACAGTGATGAGAGCTGAATACAATTAACAAGTGACAGCTTGAACAGGCAGAAAAAAACCCTTGTGATGATAATCTCATCTCCTGACCCTTCTTCCTCTTTCCCGAACCCAGTTCAGGCTGCTTGCAAAATGTCAGACGAAAGAGCAGTGTTCAGCATCCCACGCACGCTTCGGTCACTGCTGAGAATTGTCAATAGTTCTCTTTTCATGATACATTAAAACTTGTATCATAATATGTTCAATCTGTACTAAATGAAGGTGAAAACATTGGTAATGATCTCCTTCACCCGACCCCCACTTCTTTCACTGCTGACTAGAAGGAAAGTACAAAACAGTTGTCAGCAGTACGCCAGGGCCAAGGGACCTTCTTGCCAAATACATGGCATCAGCCCCATTCAGTATTTCTTTCACTGGATCCTAATGAATGACAAAAAGATCTTTACTGTTAAAAACAATACAAAAAGAGCGCTTCACTGGCTGTGGCTATGAAAGGCGGGCCTATTTCTGATTCTAGAAGTCTGCAGTCCTAGGTAATCTTCCAGGCTTTAGAATGTATTTCCTGCCCCAAGTGATAAGAGGACTCACTATAATGGACAGGGTAGGAGGAGAGAGTGGAAATTCTGGAGACAACATAGGGAGAGTATTGTCTACCCATCAATTTTTTTTTGTTTTCTGGTCATGACTACAGATCTATGGATCAGGAGAGCCTCCATATATTCAAGAAAATCATTTAAGATCTTGACTTCTTAGGATACTATACAGTTATAGTGCTATCTTAGAACTAACTCTCCAGGAATGCCTGGGTGGCTCAGTGGGTTAAAGCCTCTGCCTTTGGCTCAGGTCATGATCTCAGGGTCCTGGGATTGAGCCCCGTGTTGGGCTGTCTGCTCAGCAGAGAGCCCACTTCCCTCTCTCTCTATCTCTCTGCCTATTTGTGATCTCTCTCTCTCTGTCAAATAAATAAATAAAATCTTTAAAAAAAGAAAAAAAAAAAAAGAACTAACTCTCCATTCTAAGAAATGAGCTCTTTTTAGAGTGAACGAATGGGGAGCACAAAAGGAATACAAGACAAGCTCAAGATTTTTTATTGTTTCATACTCATTATTTCTGTTGTCTAGGACACAATGAAAACAAGAGAAGTAAGGCCATATTTTCAATAAAAACTCAGAACCTCACAGAAAAAAGAACCATCTTTAACAATGAAAGCAACTGAGCAATCCCAAAGGAGTTCCATTCAGCCTGAGATGCCATAATAAGGAAGTTGAATCTTTGCTTTTGATAGTGCATTACTCCTTCCTTTGGTAATAGGAATTTCCTTTGGAAAAACAACTCCTGATGTGGTTTGGATGAGGCTGACTCCATCCCCATGACTTCATAGAAAAGCAGGTGACCCAGGCCCGGCCAATAAGACTAAACCTCAAGATATTAACTTAAATTAGTGGAAAAAAGGGTTTTCCTGCTAGAGTTCCTAAGCTAGTAGGATGTAAGTCTAGAGCTGTTAGTGCCCATCTTTCTCAGCATTTGGGAAAACTTGGCTGAGACCAACAACATACAAAAGAGCAGAACCAAAAGATAGAAACAGGTTCCTTATGACCTGGCTGGAATACCTTGCTCAAGCCATGCCTGATGTCAAATACCTCCACTCAATTGTTTGGTTACATGAATCAATGTTTTGCTTAGAATCACTTTGGGTTTTTTTTCTTATACACAGCTGAAAAAGTACTGATAGTTATATGACCAAATAATTATATCTGTTATTTAGAGAGCACCTTGCTGTTCTTTTGAATCCAATCAATTGAATGATTACTGGCTATACTGCTAACAGTGTCACTATTGCCTCAATGGTACCATTGCTTCAACTTGACTAGAGTCCTTTGAAAAATGTTATGAGGCCACAAAAAACAAATACTTTCCAATTTAGCAAACGCAATCAATCTACATTAGCAAAATAGCTTGACCTTATTCTTAGTTTAAGAAGTCACTATTTCACCACACACTAAACATCTCTGAGGATTAAGGAATTTATTTTCCCCATTTTTTCATGAGTTTATCTTTATTCATATATAGGCGATATATATTTTTATATTACTGCAATCACTGAAATTCCATTTATTTATTTCACTTATTAAAAATGTTCCAGGGGTGCCTGGGTGGCTCAGTTGTTAAGCATCTGCCTTCGGCTCAGGTCATGATCCCAGGGTCCTGGGATTGAGCCTCGCATCAGGCTCCTTGCTCAGCAGGGAGCCTGCTTCTCCCTCTCTACTCCCCGTGCCTGTGTTCCCTCTGTCAAATAAAAAAATTAAAAAATCTTTTTTAAAAAAAGTTCCATGTTTCTCCCTGTTAAAAAAGAGAAATCCCTGTTTCATACGTTTATTTAAAAATACAATTATGTTCTAGGAAAAGAGGGCAGAGTCCCTTTGAGGGAAAATAGTGGTGTCAAGAGTCAGCTATAAAACTGCTATGGGAAGTTTTTAATGAGTAAACAACTGAGAATATAGAGGGAACTACTGGTTTGACAGTGTAGGTGGAGGCAGGGATAAAAATATTAGGATGATTTGAATCTAAGGGACTGGGGAAACAAACAGAGAAGGAGGAAGTAGAGTAAAGGCTAAGAAACACGGGGAGAATGTAAGGAAGAAGGACTTTTCTATCCTAAGCAATCCTTCAAATGAAATCACCAATGGTCTAACCAGAGCTATACACAGCAGAAGGGCAGATCATGTTCCACATTACAAAATATTTTGGAAAACATGTCCAAATATGTAAAATTATTTATCTATAAATGATGTACATAATCCACCATGAGTCACTAATACCTCAAGGCAAAATATATACTTAGGATGAGATATGATCATTAATGATAATTAATATAAATAGGGTTTTTTTTTTTCAAATAGTCTTCTCAATAATTTTGTTTTGTTCTGCTTTTGAAAAACTGCTTTTCCAAAATAATTAGCTAACCACTCTCTTTACCTGATAAATCAATAGCTGATGAAAAGCTCATGCCACAAATAGGAGAGGTGCCATCTCTGCTATCTTATTGTTGTTCATTTATGCTTATATTATGAGTATGATCTTGAATCCACAGTTGCTTTGAAAAAAATATTTTTGAAGCCATATATCCATTTTATGTTAGTTTAAAAGCAGATAATATAATTCATAAATTCACCGAGGTAGACATACATAAACTGCAAAGTAGTGCAATGTTCTGAAGGCAAATCAATGAGCTTCTGGTTGTGGAATTCTTACCCGTCCTTCAGTATATCTTGTAACTCAGGTGGAATGAGTCCCTCTAACATAGAAAATGAAAAAGGTTACCAATGTCAATTTGAGTATTAAATGTAAGTACATCCTTTCATATAATGAAAGTTAAAATATCACTAGAATTTCTGATATTTTCTTCAAGCACACCATTCTAGAGACAACTAATCTAAAACCCTCCTCAGCACAACACATAGACAGACATCTTCCTAAAAGGCCTAAGTCATGTTTCATGACCACTTTGTTCTTGTATAGATCAGTATGTTTCTGTATTGTTTTATTTTTTTTTTTGCTCATTTGTTTTTTAGATTTCACATATAAGTGGAGTCATAAGCTATTTGTCTTTCTCTGTCTGATTTATTTCACTTAGCATAATACCCTCTAGGTCCATTCATGTTGTTGCAAATGGCAAGATTGAGTTTTTTTTTATTGCTCAGTAATATTCCATTAAATTCTTTATTCATTCATCTATCAATGGAAACTTGTGGTGCTTCCACATCTTGGCCATTCTAAATAATGCTTTAATAAACATAGGAGTGCTTATATCTTTTCAAAATAGTGTTTTCATCTTCTTTGGATAAATACCCAGAAGAGGAATTACTGGATCATATGGAAGTTTTATTTTTAATTTTCTGAAAAACCTCTATACTGTTTTCTATAGTGACTACACCAACTTACATTCTGACCAACAGTGCACAGTGGTTCTCTTTTCTTCACATCCTCACCAGCACTTGTTTTTTGTCTTTTTTGATAATAGTCAGTCTGACAGGTATGAGGTAATAGCTCATTGTGGTTTTGATTTGCATTTCCTTGATGATTACTGATTCCACCTACTTCCTAAAGCCAAAATTATTTTGTAGAGGAGCAAGATGGCAGGGGAGTTGGAGACTTAAATTTCGTCTGGTCCCAGGAATTCAGCTAGATAGTTATCAAACCATTCTGAACACCTACTAACTCAACAGAAGATCGAAGTAAAGAATAGCAGCAATTCTATGAAGAGAAAAGTGACCACTTTCTGGAAGTGTAAATCTTTCTTTTTGTAGGACATGCAGAGAAGTGAATCTGAGGTGATATATGGGAAGATAGACTCTGGAGGAGAAAGAGCCTCCTTCAGCAAGCTCAGCAAGTGATAGAGAAGTAAGCACAAAATCAGAACTTTTAGAAGTCTGCTCCTCTGAGGGACATCACTCCAGTGGCTAAGTGGGGGGTGGAGCCCTAGTGGGACAGTGTGGTCTCAGGACCCTCAGGGTCACAGAAGGACTAAGGGTGCCTAAGTGTGGCACAGCTCCCAGGTATTGGAGTGAGGAGGCCAGCTGCAAATATGGAGCCAAGGAGTGGGCTCTCAGCTTGGGATTGCCATAAACTGTCATTCCTGGAACAGTCAGGCCACTGCTCTTCAAGCAGGGACCCCACAAGTGGCAGATCCAGGGAGACCTCCCTCCCTTGTGCAAGAGTGTGCTGCAGGAGTCTGCTAGGTTTGGAGACTCCAAACAGGGTCATGTGCCAGATATAGAAATGCTCCGTCACAGGCCAGGTGAGCATGGGGTGTGGTGGGAAACCAGGGAGACAGTAGTAATTGACTGCTTTTCTCTGAGCGCTCACTGAGGAGTGGGGCCCTGAGCTCTCAGGTCCTCTGGGCCAGAGAGTGGGAGGCCACCATTTTCATTCACATTCTCCAAAGCTCTATGGAAAGCTTTCAGGGAACAAAAGCTACAAAGAGCAAACTCGGGCAGGTTTCTTAGCCTGGCCCTTGGCAAGGGCGGTGTAATTCTGCCTTGGGCAAAGACATTTAAGAATTACTGCAACAGGCCCTTCCCCCAAAAGATCAGCAAGAACATCCAGCTAAGACCAAGTTTACTGATCAATGAGAACTGCAAAACTCCAGCACTAGAGGAATACACAGAATTTGTGGCTTTTTTCCCCATGATTCTCTAGTCTTTCAAAGTTAAATTTTTAAAATTGTCTTTATTTTTTAATTTTCTTTTTTCTTTTTTTTTTAAATTTTTCCTCTTTCTTATTTTAACCAACATCTTATCAATACCTTTTTTTAATCTTTTTAAATTTTCATTTTTACAGTCATAGTTCTATCCCTTCATTGTATTTAACCTTATTTTTTGTATGTATATGTTTTCCTTTAAAATTTTGGGATACAGTTTCTTCTAACAGATCAAAATATATCCTGAATCTAGTGTGTGGCTTTGTTCTAGTCTCCCGCCTGATCACATTCTCTCCTTTTTTTCTTTTTAATTCTTTTTCTTTATTTTTTCAATCAACTTCTTATCAATTTCTTTTTTAAAATGTTTTTTCATTTTCATCTTTACAGTCATATTCTATCCCTTCTTTGCATTTACACTTATTTTTGTGTATATATATATATAAGTTTTTCTTTCTTTAAAATTTTGGGAGGCAGTTTCTTCTAACAGACCAAAATACACCCTAAATCTAATGTGAGCCCCTGTTCTTTTCAACAGCCTGATCATATTCTCTTTTTTTCTTTCTTTCCTCCCCAGTTGTGAGTCTCTTCTGATTCATTTAGTGTATATTTTTCTGGGGTCATTGTTACCCTTTTAGCATTTTGTTTTCTCATTCATCTATTCTTCTCTGGACAAAATGACAAGGTGGAAAAGTTCACCCCCAAAAAAAGAACAAGAGGCAGTACTGACTGCCAGGGACCTAATCAATACAAACATTAGTAAGATGTTGGAACTAGAGTTCAAAATGATGATTATAAAGATACCAGTTGGGCTTGAAAAAAAGCATAGCACATACTAGAGACTCCATTTCTGGAGAAATAAAAGAACTACAATCTAACCAAGTTGAAATAAAAAAACGCTATTAATGAAGTACTATAAAAAAAAATTGAGGCTCTTACTGCTAAGATAAATGAGGCAGAAGAGAGAATTAGTGACAAAGAAGACTAAATGATGGAGAATAAAGAAGCTGAGAAAAAGAGAGATAAAGAACTACTGGATCATGAGCGGAGAATTTGAGAGATAAGTGATATCATAAGATGAAACAATATTAGAATAATTGGGATCCCAGAAGAAAAGGAAAGAGAGGGGGGGCAGAAGGTATATTGGAGCAAATTATAGTGGAGAACTTTCCTAATTTGGGGAAGGAAATAGGCATCAAAATTGAGGAGGCACAGAGAACCTCCCTCAAAATCAATAAAAATAGGTCAACACCCGTTCTCTAGTAGTAAAACTTACGAATCTCAGAGGCAAAGAGAAAATCCTGAAAGCATCTCAGGACTGCAAGGTTGGTTCAACATTTGCAAATCAATAATGTGATACAGTACATTAATAAAAGAAAGAACAAGAACCATACGATACTCTCAATAGAGGCAGAAAAAGCATTTGACAAAGTACAGCACCCTTTCTTGATCAAAACTCCTCACAGTGTAGGGATAGAGGGTACATTCCTCAATATCATCAAATCCATCTATGAAAAACCCACAGCAAATATCATTCTCAATGGGGAAAAACTGAGAGCTGTTCAACATAGTACTAGAAGTCCTAGCCTCAGCAATCAGACAACAAAAAGAAATTAAAAGGCATCCGAATCAGTAAAGAAGTCAAACTCTCACTCTTTGGAGATGATATGATACTTAATGTGGAAAATCCAAAAGACTCCACTCCAAAACTGCTAGAACTCATACAGGAATCCAGTAATGTATCAGGATATAAATTCAATGCACAGAAATCAGTTGTATTTTTATACACCAACAACAAGATGGAAGAGAGAGAAATTAAGGAGTTGATCCCATTTACAATTGCACCCAAAACCATAAAATACCTAGGAATAAATCTAACCATAGAGGCAAAGAATTTATACTCAGAAAACTATAGAATACTCATGAAAGAAATTGAGGAGGACACAAAGAAATGGAAAAACATTCCATGCTCATGGATTGAAAGAACAAATATTGTGAAAATGTCTACGCTACCTAAAGAAATCTACACATTTAATGCAATCCCTATCAAAATACCATCAACTTTTTTCAAAGAAATGGAACAAATAATCCTAAAATTTATATGGAACCAGAAAAGACCCCAAATAGCCAGAGGAATGTTGAAAAAGAACACCAAAGCTGGTGGCATCACAATTCCAGACTTCACGCTCTATTACAAAGCTGTAATCATCAAGACAGTGTTGTACTGGCACAAAAACAGATACATAGATCAATGGAATAGAATAGACATCCCAGAAATGGACCCTCAACTCTATAATCAACTAATCTTCGACAAAGCAGGAAGGAATGTCCAATTGAAAAAAGACAGTCTCTTCAACAAATGGTGTTGGGAAAACTGGACAGCCACATGCAGAAGAATGAAACTGGACCATTTCCTTACATCATGCACAAAAACAGACTCAAAATGGATGAAAGACCTAAATGTGAAACAGGAATCCATCAAAATAGGGAAGGCAAGGGAAGCAAGGGCAAAAATGAACTCTTGGGACTTCCTCAAGATAAAAAGTTTTTTTGCACAGTGAAGGAAATAGTCAACAAAACCAAAAGACAATCTACAGAATGGGAGAAGATATTTGAAAATGACATATCAGATAAAGCCACTCTTGAAAACAGTATGGAGGTTCCTCAAAAAGTTGAAAATAGAGCTATCCTATGATCCAGCAATTGCACTATGGCTATTTACCCCAAAAATACAATGTAGTGATCCAAAGGGGCACATGCACCCCAATGTTTATAGCGGCAATGTTCACAATAGCCAAACTGTGGAAAGAGTCTAGATGTGCATCAACAGATGAATGGATAAAGAAGATGTGGAATATATATATACAATGGAATATTATGCAACCATCAAAAAATGAAATCTTGCCATTACAATGACAAGGGTGCAACTAGAGGGTATTATGCTAAGGGAAATAAGTCAATCAGAGAAAGACAATTATCATACAATCTCACTGATTTAAGGAATTTGTGCTATGGCGAATGCTATGAATTGTGTAAGACTGATGAATCACAGACTTGTACCCCTGAAACAAATAATGTACTATATGTTAATTAAAAAAATAAAAAAAGAACTGTATTCGTTAATTTAAAAAAAAAGCCCACAAAATTATCTTGTAGTCTTTGTGACTCCTAAATATAAATTTTAAAAGGCAAGTTTTTCTTTGTTTATTTGTTAATAAAGTAATTAAAATGCAAATGCTGGTAGAAGCAAAATAATTTCAGACACCATCAACCATTGTCTACCATGACTATGGTTACTTCCCGGAACTCAAATCATTATACCATAGCTGATAATCAAGCAACACTAATGTCTACAGAGACACAGCTGCTTAAATTGCAGGTAGAATATCCAATCAGAATTGCCAAGTATGAATCATTAATTCTTCATACAGCTAGTGAAAAACTGCTAGATTAAATTTCTCATTAAGTATACAGAGGCCAAAGACTGGAATAAGCAATAAGATGCCCTCACCTTATGGATGGATGTTGTTAGGCTGCTCCACTGCCATTGGGGGAAACGAGCCAGATTCTTATCCTACAGATGCTGACGAAGACTTCTTACCCCTTTGTACCAAAATAAACATACTTGGAGCAGCTAGGTGGCACAGTGGGTTAACCATCAGACTTGATTTCGGCTCAGGTCATGATCTTAGGGTTGTGAGATCCAGCCCTACATTGGCCTCTGTGCTGTGTGTGGAGCCTGCTTAAGATTCTCTCTCCAAAAAAAAAAAAAAAAAGATTCTCTCTCCCTCTCTCTCTGCATGCCCCCTCATGCATGTGTGCTCTCTCTCAAAATAAATAAACAAAATCTTTAAAATAAACATACTCAAAGAGATGATTCTATTCCAAGTCTCTCTAAGCCAATCATACTTTCCATCTTTACAGGTCCATAAAAATAGGAGCCATCCATCATTGTAGGAAAACTGTTCATGAAGAGGCAAAGAAAACAGGGGAAAGGCAGAAGACAGACCCCAATTTTAACCCAGAATTTTCAGATAGGTTTCATATAAGTTCCTATAACCAGACGTATAGACAAAATAAGTAACAGGCTGGAGCAGACAAAATATCCCACTAGTACCCAAATACTAATCCCTAAATATTCTTCCTTTAATGATAGATTCATTATTGGGGGTTTAAGGCTATGGCAACTATCAAAATACAAATATCCTATAGCTAGATATAGGGTGATTATAAACTCATATGTTCTAAAACATTCACTGAAACCACTCTTTTTGCTTATTTGCAGCATTAGTGCCTAATATGGTAGAATATTTGATTTGCATAAAGTTCAAAGAGGCCTTCTATTTCAAACTTTCAATTGCTTCACCAGTCTTCTTTGAAATGTCCCCGACAGGTTGGGCTCCAAAAGCTGATTGGGAACTCTTTTTTTTTTTTTTTTCCCAAAACAGCCCACTTAATGTAGGTGTTTCAATTTGAGTCCAGATTGACCTCCCTAGAATGTCTGCTTGGATTTGGTGCTGCTCCCTAGACCTTAAATCTGGAATCTAAGCAAGTTAACACTGCCTCTCCCCAGCCCTTGACATAAAGGAAAACAATGTTGACAGATGTGAAATGTCCTGGTCTTCATGTGTTGGAAACTAATCTGGAAGTCTTTAAATATACTCAGTAACCCTTATGCATTCCTTACTGATAGGAATGTGAGATGGCACAGTCACTGTAGACAACAATATGGTTGCTCCTCAAAAATTTAGCACAGAATTACCATATGACCCAGCAATTCCACCTCTGGGTATATACCCAAAAGAATTTAAAGCAGGAAAAAAAAAAAGAATTTAAAGCAGGGATTCAAACAGATATTTGTTCACCTATGTTCATAGCAACATTATCAACAGTAGCCAAAAAGTAGAAACAACCCAAGTGTTCATCAACAGATGAATGGATAAACAAAATGTGGTATAACCATAGAATGGAATATGAATTAGCCTTAAAAAGGAAAGAAATTCTAACACATGCTACAACATGGATGAGCTTTGAAAACATTAAACTAAGTGAAATAAGCTAGATTTAAAAATACAATTATTTTATTATTCCACTTACATGGGATAACTAGAGTAATGAAATTCATAGATACAAAAAGCAGAATAGTGATTGCCAGGGGTTGTGGGGAGGGAAAGCGGAGAGAGATTTTTTTGTTCTGTATATTTTACCACCCTTTTTAAGAAAACTCATTAAATCTGAATAAAATGTGGAGCATAATTAATAGTAAAAAACAAAACAAAACAGGGGTGCCTGGGTGGCAAATTCGGTTGAGCACCCAACTCTTGGTTTCAGCTCAGGTCATGATAACAGGGTTGTGAGACTGAGCCCTGCATTGGGCTCCAAACTCAGCAGAGTCTGCTTAAGATTCTCACTGCCTCTCCATCTGTCCCTCCCTACTGTGCTAACATTCTCTCTTTCTCTCCATAATAAATAAATAAATCTTTATAAAAACTGGTAAAAAAAAAATACTTAATGGTAGAAACAGAACATGTCTACATGTCACCAAGAACTGGACCCAAGTCTTTACCTGTGATCTGGCTGGCAGCAAATACAACAGACTTTGTCACCTCCCTTCATGTGGAGAAGAGATTTTAATAAATACAGGCTTATTCTCATACTAGAACAATGACACTTTCTGAATGTTTACAATATGAAAGGCATTGCTCCAAGCACCACTTACTTATTCACGGATTTAAATACTCTCTACAGTCCAGTAAAGTGAATAATGTTACTAGCTTTATTTTACTGAGAAAAAACTGAAGCATGACAAAACATTATGTGGCTTCTAAAATATTTAATACGTATTAAGTTTGTAGAAAGCCCAGTCAGTTCTCCCCCATTGCTGTGATTATGCTGTTTTTGCTGACTATTCCTCCCAACTAATGATAAAGACACAAAGGTGAGCTTATCAGGTTTTCCTATAGGGCAAACGTATTGAAGAGAACAAATATTGCTAATCACAAACATATTTCTATATCCCCTCCGGGGTCATTGGTAAACCGATATTGCGGGGGAGAGGTGAGGTCAGCCAGTTCAAACTTGTACTGCAAGCCAACTTAGTCATTAGTACATCACCATAATTAAATGTAGCAGCTCCTATATAAATAGGTTTTAGTAGAGAGAGATAATACCGGTTGAACTTGGGAAAGAAAACATCCACTGACCAAGTGAAGGACACCGCAAGGTGATTAGGGAAATACTGAACACTGAATATCTCACTGCCTATTCTGCCTCAGGCCCACCCTGCAAATATGTTTGCACTTCAAATTTGCTACTAGCAACCTTCTCTCAGAACCTCAGCTGGGTCCCATCCCAGTACTAGTTTAGGAGATAATGGAGATAGTACTCAAAACCCCAGCCTCAGTGTCTGGGAAGGAGAAAACCAAAAGAACAAGAGATTAGGAAGGCGTTTTAGAAGCATGGCCAAGGGACCCAAGATGTTTAGTTTGGAAAAGAGAAGGTTTAGCGCCATGAGGCCTTGTTCATAATAGAAAAGCAGTAGCTATGGTTGTACTCAGTGCTGAGAACTGACCTAAGAACTGCCTAGGCATCACATCTTTTAATTTCCACAAAATCCCAATAAAGAAAGGACTGCTGTTTCCCCTAGATTACAGGTGAGATAATTTTAGGCTAAGAGAGGGTAAGTTTCCACAATAAGTAAGTAGGAAAGCTGACCATACTACCTGATTACGCACTCCCCATTCACCACATCACCAACCCTATTTGTTTCTTCCATAGAAATTCCTACCATTTGTACGTATTTTATTTTTTTGTTCATTCCTTAATGAGACTATAAACTCTAAAAGGACAAGATCTATATCTAGTATTGTTCCACATTTTATCTCTACTACTTAGCACAATGCTGGTATATTATTTAGCATTCAATAAATACTTATGGGATGGAAGGAAGCAAAGAAGGGAAAAACTAAAACCCAGGTAGATCTAATGTGAGAACCACTGAATTACACTGCTGAATTGTTATAGGCTGCCAGGATGAAATTTTGGCCAACACTCTGATTCAGTCATCTGTAAAGTTCACAACAAACCCAGATCCATGTGCTGTGTCAAAGCAGCCAAATCAACAGCAGGCAGAACTCCTAAGACAGTCTATTAAATGCTGTCTTACTCTGTGTGCCACCCCCATGGTCCAATTCTAGGCAGCACTGTTCTTACTGGAATACACATTCTAATAAAGCATCCTACCACGCGGGGCTGGTCTGGGGTGTGGCTCACACAAGCAGATCCACAATTTTCTTGGGAGGCAAATATGCCAATGCACTTTTCCTGCATTCCAGTGGCCTTGGTACAAGAATCATCTACTTCACCTTCTGTCCCTCTGTTTTAATTAGTCGTCTTTCTAAGCTCCTCAGTGGCTTTGCTATAAAAAAAATTGTTAAAATTAAAAGAACATTTTCCTGATTAAATCCCCTCCCTGCACTTGCAAACCTTCAGTTGTCTATTTATGACTGTGAGCTTCATTTTACTAAGTTCTATTTCTAGGCCACTAATATCATCTCATGCAGAGAAAGATGTATTCAGCATTCCATGTGGTGTCATTTTCTGAAGGGGGTGAAGTCTCATCTCCAGTGCCTTATTATTCTTTTTTTACAGAGAGTTTTAGAACACATAAACCAACTGTTTTTGAAGGAATAGCTCCCTTATGTCCTTGCCATTCCCATTACTGGATTTTAATGGTGAGGAATGAATGCATATCCCATGACACAGTAGAGACAGTTCTCAAGGAAAAATAGCTCTCCTGCAGGGAAAACATGACATTCTCTAGGACTTGGTGAAATCCAAGCTAAGATGCAAACTTTTATTCTCAAGTTCACAAAGAAGCTGAAAAATCTAAGACCTGGTACCATGAGCCTTTTCCTCCTTGGCTGTGATGCCCTGCAGCCCATCTGAAAATTTCAGTTGAAACTTTAATGAATGCAAATCAACTGACTATGCCAATGGTTGGTGTTTCTCTGTTTGTGGAGTCCCCACTGACTCTAGAGAGCTCAGCTTGAATCTGGGATGAAAAGATACAGGGATTTCTGATCTTTGGGAAAGTAATAAACATGAATTTTGGATAAGATATAATGAAAATGTAGCAATATACAAGAAATGAAAAGATTAGCTCTGTATGCCAATATCTTCAATGTTCTTTTTGTTGAACTAAGTCATATAGAACTGAACATGTCATAACTGCACGTTATCATATAATCTGTTACACCATATTCTGTAGCTTAAAAACATCATGAAATCTATCATCAAATAAGCACTTACTATGTGTCAGCTACTGTGCCATGTGCACATTTATTCAATTATTCAATTTTCACAATGTAACCCCATGACATAGGTACTATTACTATTCTCATTTTACACATGGGGAAGCAGAAGTACAGAGAAGTAAATAACTTGCCCCATGATCACAAATCTCACAAGTGCTAAAGCTGAGGTTATAACACAGGTCTGTCAGACTCTAAGCATCACATTCTTACCTACCGTCTTATAATGGCTTTCAGATAAGACAAGGAGTAATGGTTTAAGAGGGCTAAGTGAAAAAAATATATATAAAGCATGAAATGATCATAGTTGAGCTGTTTTTACAGTAAAGCAAACTCTAATAATCTAAATATTCTGAGCCAACTTTGAAATAAAACCGGAAATTATCCCAACGTCTAAGAAAACACCTTTGGAAAAAAGAATGCAGTTAACAAGAGGAGAAGAGTAACTGCTAACAAGTATGGGATAATGAAAATGTTCTGGAATTAGTGATGATGCTTGCACAACTCTGTGAATATACTAAAAATCATTGACTTGCATGCTTTAAAAGGGCAAATTTTATGGTATATCTCAATAAAACTGTTATTAAAAAACACTACAACAAAAACTTACGATGTAATATATGCTGGCTAACTGAACATAATAATAATAAAAAAAAAGCCTAGAGGTGAGAATGAAATCAGAAGTATACGATGGCAGAAACTTGTTTCAGAAATAAAGATCTATAAGGGCTAGAAGTTCAAGGTCCTGAAACACCAGGAGCCCTATTCACAAGGTTTCCAGAACACCTAGGAGACAGCAACACTGACTGCCCACACCACAGTGCCTCCTTCTGGGCATTTGTGTCCGGTGGTAGGAGTGAGTGGGGGAAAGGATAGTTACATAGAACCTTCTTTTCTAGATGCATTTTGGTAAGTAAGTTGATCTCGCTTCTAACTCAGTCCTGTTTATAGAGAGCTGACTGGTACATCAATCTAAAGGGCTATGCTGTTATCACTAGGAACCCAAGAAGAGTTCACTGTGAACTGATAAAAGGATTTAAAGTCTAGATAGACCACAGTACAGTCCTTCAGCCTGTGACATCACATTGGTGCTTTGCTACATATCATACCTGGTAGGTTCTTAAGAGGCTCAAAAATAGCCCTTTCCCCAGGGACTGCCAAAAGCAGTTGAACTGTGCTCCTCAGGTTAATTTCTTATCTAAACACAGGATAGAGTATCTCTGGTTGTGTCTTTACATACACGCCCAGCCTTTCTGATAATTTAACCTGTTTTTAAGCAGCTTAAAAAGGTCTCCTTATCTAACAAGACAGATAATAAAACGGACTTTCTCCTTTGATTAGAATGGCAGCTTAATTGAGGCCATAGGTACATGAGAGCTACATTGACTTTTTCAGCCTCTCCAAATGGCCTTTACTATTGTTGGACATCATCCTAGGTCCTGGAAACAATTTTAGTGAAGAACTCAGGGATCTTATTTTCTTAATCGATTACTGAAAGAATACAGATAAACTGTTGCCACGTCACCTCTTGGCCTCAGAACTACTATTATAAGGATATGATCCTGCAGGCAGAACAATATCTGGGTTTGATTAATGGTAGTGAGGACTTTCCGATCAAGTATGTTTCTTGAACTGGCCATTCTCACTGTTTCCCAACACTGCAGAGGTCCTATTTCCCAACACTTTGGAAGTCCTAATTTGTATTGGCACCAGTGATGTGTAAAGAAACAAGAGGAACATGAACATCTCTGCAAAAGCAATTATTCTGTGACCTTTTCAGCTGAACTCCTCTTCAACTAACAGTGGTTTGGAATCATAGCACCATCCTTTAAGCTCCAGGGTAATTTCCTCTGCAATGGCAATAGATGCTCTGATTTAATCTTTGACTTCAGTACCATGAGTCCCCGTTCTTAGAAAAATGAACAGTGCCCTGGTGTAATAGCTGTCTAAATGGGACATATTTTCAGGCCATGGAATTCAGTGGGGCCAATCTGTATAAGGTTTCTGATTTCCATTACTACTGCTAAATATATATTTAGAATAAGCGTAAGCTAGAGGAGTAGGGCCCAGTTCTATTAAATATCTAATTCAAAGGTTCAAGCCATATTTAATTCTATTAAATATTCAATTCTATTAAATATCTAATTCAAAGGTTCAGGCCATATTTTAGAACCCCAGAATTCTATGGTAGGTCTTAAGGGCCTCGAAAGAAGCTTTAAGGGGCAGGCACAGGATCCCTCCCTATCTTCTGCTTCCTCAGAGCAATTCCATTAATCTGTTTGATTTATTGGGGTTCCACAGAAGATTTCATTTGAAAACAGTGATACCCCTTTTTAAAAAATGCTAATTTTATAAACCACTACTGCAATTTATTCAGACATGATTGACCATTAACATGGATGGGGTTTGCAAGTAATGAAACTGGAGTGTCAAGAATAGCCCTTGTTTAACAATACATGGTTAAGTTTGCCATCTGTTGATTTATCACATCCATTTTGAAGCAATGTTTTCAGTCTAAATCAGTCAAGTACTTCCAGATAGTCGTAAGTACAAAGATGAAAACATAACAGGATGATGGGATAGCACGATCAGAGTGGTAGACAATGGAACTATGTTAGATGGGGTGAGAATCAGGGAAGACTCTCAGGAGGTGACACTAAGATGAGATGATGGGGAGAGAAAAATAAACATTCAGCTTGTACTCAGTGAACCAGTACAATATATGCAGTAACTCAAGTTGAGGCCAGAGAAATAGTTCGTGCAGCCACCAAATGAGTTTAAGCATGGATTGATTAACATTAGCAAAACATCGTTAGTCCTGGGCCTGGTTGTGGAGGAGGACAAGAGAGGAACTGAGAAAACATTATTAAGGAGCCTATGATAATAGCTCAGTTGAGCAAAGATGGTGACTAATAACTAATGGTAACAGGGGAGATGAAGAAAAGTAGATATATATGGCATATAATTTTAAACGTAAATTTGAGAGCACTTGTTGATGAATCGAATGTGATTTGTGAGAGAAAAAGAGAAATCAAGGATGATTCCTGTGTTTTAAAAGTGTTAAGCATTGGGATGAATGATATAGTAAAACTAAGGGGGATTTAAAAAAATACTGTGTAATGAACAGATAGGTTTAACCATTTCAGAGGAGGGAAGTAGGGAACAGAATCAAGAGAATTATGTTTTAAGCATATGATGTTTGCAATATCTATTAGACATCCAAGAGATACCAAGAAGCCAATTGGACGTAGGTGTCCAAAGTACTAGGAAGATATAAATTTGGGATTTGTCAGCATAGAAATGAAAATAAAAGCAATAAAACTAAATGAGATCACCTACGTAATGAGTATAGATAGAGAAGAGAAGGAAGGACACAATTAAGCACTGAGGAACCCCCAATTTTAGAAGATAGAGAAAGGGGTTTCCAACAAAGTAGCAGAGAAAAAGCATTCTACTGAGTAGGAGGAGAACCAGGACAGTGTGGTATCCTGAACGTTTGGAGAGGAGAGTGTTTCAGGAAGGAGAGTGTGGTCACCTTATTCAAAAGTTTCTGAGGATAGAATAAGGTAAAGACAGAGTGGTGGTGGAATTTCAGGATTTGCCAATGAGTAGGAAGATCGGGGGGAAAGGGCAAGTCATTGCAGTCTTCCCATCTTTTGTGAGATCCTATCACTTCACTGGCCACCTACTTTAGAGGTATAAGAATAGCCATAGTCAGCAGAGATCTTTATGAAAGAACTAGAGAGAAAGTTATAAAGAGAAAGCATTGCAAATAAACATATTCTTGTCAATTTTTCCTTAAAACTATTACTAGGAGTGAGATCTGGCCTCATAAATTTTAACAGATCAAGTCTTTGATTTACAGGGGGCCAAGGGCCATAACATGACCACAGATGTGCCTAGAGAAAGGTGTACTTTCTCTGCCACCCCAGAAAAGAGCAATATTTAATGAGAGTTTAAAAATGTACACAGGGAACTTCCAATATTAACCCTGTGCAAACAATATGTAAGTAATCTCAGCAGAAAGCTGTGTAGGTAATTTAAAACCACAATCTATATCTAAGGAAGATATCCTAAAAGTCCCAGGCCCTTATAAGTATTGCAACATACAATCAACACACCCTTTTCTGATGTACTGCCTACTTTGCTGGTCCATGTCTAGCCAGCTCTTTGCCCACTGACTTGTGTTTTTTCTCCCCTGAGTAAATATTTTTTAACACATGATAGAGATAAGGCTGCTGATCTAGACTCATGAAATAGAATCATAACTACTACTGGGCATTCAATACTGGCTAGTTCAAAAATAAAAGATATCTCTATAACAGTTTATTTAAGTCCTCATATTAAAATTAAGGCAGATCAATGAAATCTTTGCAGTGTGGAAGTGTGTGTGTGTGCGCACATATGAATCTAGGCACACTGTACATTTGAGAAATGATCTGTTTAGGATGATCAACTCAATTCTATTTACCTCCACTACGAGAACAAGAATTTGATTCAGACCTTATTTTATAAAGACATAGTTCATAAATTATTTTATATGTGCTCTTTTTTAAGGCAAAATATCTTCATATAATTCCAGCATTTTTTCCTTGACTTAAGTCTATTAAAAACCTCATTTGGGGTGCCTGGGTGGCTCAGTTGTTAAGCGTCTGCCTTAGGCTCAGGTCATGATCCCACTGTCCTGGGATCGAGTCCCGCCTCGGGCTCCGTATTCGGCAGGAAGCCTGCTTTTCCCGCTACCGTTCCCTCTGCTTGTATTCCCTCTCTCGCTGTGTTTCTCTCTGTCAAATAAATAAAAATGTTTAAAAACAAACAAAAAACCTCATTTTATGATGTCTTAGGTCATAAATGGCCTCTTAATGACCTCTTAGGTCATTACAAATCTCAATTATACAGGACATTTTAGGGGAGTATGATCTACATGCTTCTTTGCCAAAGGGCCCCAGAGCCCTTTGTATTTGGAGTATATATGTTTACCTAATTATATCCCTCCACTCCTCATGTCAATTTTCCATATTGTTCTGCTGTAAGGGCATCTGCCTGAGGCAATCACTCTCCCTCCTAATTAGTAGCCATCTTGGAAACCAGGTTCAGAAAGTTGTTAAAACTATGAGAGGAATGAAAGTAAATATCAGTAAGGTTGTAGCATACAAGATCAATACAGAAAAATTCATCACATTTTTATATACTGACAATGAACACATGGAAACTAAAATTGAAAACATAATGCCATTTAAAATTGTCCCAGTAAAATTAAAGAATACACTTAAGAAAATATGTACAGGATCTGTATACTAAAAAATATAAAATGTTACAAAAGAAATCAAAGAAGACCTAAATAAATGGAAAGACATACCGTGTTCATGAATTGGAAGACTCAACATAGTAAAGAATTTCCCCAAATTTATTTAACTTAAGTTTAAGCAATTTGTATCAAAATCCTAGCAAGATTATGTTAGAAATTAGACAATCTTTTTCTAAAATTTATATGAAAAGGTACGGGAAAAGCTAGAAAAGCTAGAACAACCTTTATAAAGAAGAATAAACTGATAGAAATCATTCTACCTGATATTAAGGCTTACTATACAGCTAAATTAATGAAGACAGCATTGTACTGATGGAGACATAGACACATAGATCAATGGAGCATAGATATGTCTATAGAACATAGAAATAGCTAGAAATAGACCCACACAAATATGTCCAACTGATTTTTTAAAAAGATACAAAAGAAATTCAGTGAAGAAAGGGTAGTGTTTTCAACAAATCATGTTGCAGCACTTGAACAGTCATGGGCATGAAAAATAAAACTTGGCCTAAACTTCATATTTTATATAGAAAATGTTTCAAAATGGATCATGGAGTTTAATATTAAAACTACAATTTAAAAAAAGGAGAAAATATTCAGGCTATAGGAAGGAAAATTTGATAAATTGGACTTCATCAAAATTTAAAGCCTTTGCTCCTTGAAAGACCACGTAATGAGAATGAAAAGACAAGTTACAGATGAAAAGGATATATTTGCAACTCATATATCTAATAAAGTGTTAGTATCTAGAATGTATAAAGAATCTCAAAAGTCATCAGTAAAAAAACCCCAACAATCCAAGTATAAAATAAGCAAAAGACATGAAGATAAATTTCAATGAAGAGAATATACAGATAGCAAATAATTATGTGAAAAGATGTTCAACATTAGGAACCACCAGAGAGATGCAAATTAAAACCACAATGACATATTACTATACACCTATCAGAATGGCTAAAACAAAAAATAGTGACCACACCAAATGCTGGGAAGTATGTGAGAGGAACAATATTACTCATATATTGCCATTTGGAATTTAAATGATGTGGTCACTCTGGAAAACAGCTTGGCAGGTTTTTTTTTTTTTTATAGAACTAAACGAGCAACTATCTTACAACCCAGAAATTGTATTCTTGTATATTTATCTCAAAGAACTAAAGCTTCATGTGTACACAAAAACATGCACAGATATCAACAGCAGTTTTATTCACAGTAGCCAAAAACTGGATACAAACCAGATGTTCTTTAACAATAAATGATTAAATGATTAAACAAACCCTGGTACATCCATACCATGGAATATTACTCAGCAGTAAAAAGGAACAAACTATTGATAAAAGCAATGACTTGGATGAATCTCTAGAGATTTATGTAGGGTAAGGAAAAATATAATCATAACATACTGCATGATTCCATTTATATAACTTTTTAAAGATGGATAAGGGGAATTTTTCTGCAAAACTGTATATTTTTATTGAAGTATAATTAACAGTGTCATATTAATTTCAGGGGTACAATATAATGATTCAATAATACTATAAATTTGTCAGTGCTCATCAAGTTAAGTATACTATTAATCCACTTTATCTATTTCACCTACTCTCCCACTCATCTTCCCTCTGGTAGCTACCAGGTTGTTCTTTGTATTTAAGAGTCTGTCTGTTCATTTATATTAGGATTTTTTGTTTATTTATTAAATTCCACATATGAGTGAAATCATATGGCATGTATCTTTCCCTTACTGGCTTATTTTACTTAGCATTATACCTTTGATGTCCATCCTACTGAATGGGAGAAGATATTTGCAAATGATAGATTTGATAAGTGGTTAATACCTAAAATATATAAAATATATACAAAATATATATTGGTATATGATATACATATTTTGATATGATATATATTTTATATATGCTATAAAATGGTATATGATACATATTTTATATATATACAATATATACAACTCAACACCAAGAAAATAAATAATAATTTTAATAATTTTAAATAATTAATTAATTAAATAAAAATTAAATTTTTAATAATTTTAAAAGCCCCCAAACAAATAATCTGTTTGAAAATGAGCAGAAGACCTGAATAGACATTTTTCCAAAGAAGACATACAGATGGCCAACAGACACATGAAAAAAATGCTCAGCATCACTAATTATTAGGGAAATAAAATCATCAGGAAATTCAAAACCACAATGAGATATCACTTTCTACCTGTCAGAATGGCTAAATCAAAAACAGAAGATATAACAAGTGTTGATGAGGATGTGGAGAGAAAGGAACCCTTATACCCTTGGATGGGAACACAAATTGGTGCAACCTCTGTGGAAAAGAATATGGAGGTTACCTAAAAAATTAAAAATAGAATTACCATATTATCCAATAATGTCACTACTGGGTATTTACCCAAAGAAAACAAAAACACTAATTCAAAAAGAATATTACTTAGCCATAGAATAGAATGAGATATTGCCATTTTCAACAACATGGATGGACCTAGAAGGCATAATGCTAAGTGAAGTAAGTTAGAGAAAGACAAATAGCATTTTTATAATTTTTTAAAATGACAAAATTACATAAATGGATTTGCGATTGCCAGGGGTTAAGGATAGGGTTAGGCGTGCAATAGAAAGATGAGCTCGGTTATACAAGGGCAGCATTTGACTATGGTGATGGTGGTCACACAAAACTGCTCATGTAATAAGACTGCATAGAAGTAGACAAACACACACACACATACACACCCAACAAGTAAAAATGGGGATATGTAAATATGATAGTTGAGTTATATCAATATTAATTTCTCGTGGGATATGTTCTATAGTTATGCATAATGTCATCATTGGGGAAAATCAGGTAATGTGCTCTGGGATACCTGTGCATTATTACTTACAACTACATGTAGCAAAGTTACTTCAAAATGAAACATTTTGAAACTCAATCGACATAGAAAAGATAAATAGATAATGTAAAATCCATGCCCTAAAACAAATGCAGATGGAGGCTCTCCTACATAAGGAGGTTCTCTTGCAGGCTCTTGCTTGAACTTAATTTGATTTTTCACAGGCCCTTTTTTCCCTTATTACCTGGTTCTCAACTATGTTCCCAATGGGTCATGTGTTTTTAGTCTTTTCTCTTTCTTTCTGTGTATTACTTATATTTCTCTGGTTCTTGACATGTTTCAAGTGCATTATAACCACTGATGAAAGACTCTCACTCTCTTAAAGATGCCTTTGGGATACAGGTGAGTTAGAAGAATTCTCCTTGGGTAATCTGAGACTGAATGTAAGCTCCTGTACAACAAAGTAGAAATAGTAGAATGACAGAACAAGGAGGGGGTAAGATTCAAATAATAGTAATAAAAGAGACCTTTCAAAGGAAGTATGTGTTCAAACCATAAGAGCCAACCAGAATGACTCCAGACTCATGAATGATATTCTCACCCTTTACCTGTTGGCTTTTGACTCATGAACACCCCACCAACTTTGGTGCTCAAATTAGTCCTACTCAGATTTGGATGTTCTGGGTAATTGATCCCATATCTGAGCTTGTACTTCTCCCCAATTCCTAATTCACTAACTGGATTGTGGTGTCTGTTGCTTTTTGTCATTTTTGACCCCTTCGTATTTTGGCACTAGCAACCCATGATGGTTTGGCTCACTATAGAGCCAAATAGTTGAGTGCCCAATCCCCAAAATTAGACACCCTAAGTTCCCCACTTACAATCTGGGAGACCTTGAACAGAAACTTATTCCTCTAGGTTTCAATTTCATCTGTAAAATGGGTATAATAGTGGTTCCTATCTTTAGGTTGTGGTGGAGATTCAATGAATTATATAAAGCACTTAGAAGAGTACCTGGCATATAATAAATGAAATAATGCATGGAAAGTCATTACTAATGTACCTGCTACATACAAATGCTCCATAAATTTTAATATGATGACTACTACTACTATACTACTCTTCTTATACTTAAGAAAGGAAATTGTTTAAAATCTGAAAAAAAGATCTGAGGCAGAACTTTGCTGTGCAATGTGATTAACAGCTACTTCTGGGAAGAATCCAGCATTTCTTATGAAATGTTTGAGCATTTTTTGGTAGAGTTTGATGAGCTCAAGTGCCCTTCTGGGTAGATTCATCCAAATGGTCTTATAAGGAGCGACCTACACAGCAGTCAGTTTTGTGACAAGCCCTATAACTTTTAACCAGATATTCCTTTCTTGATTCTAATGTAACAATGTTATTTACGACTATTTCATCCTATGAAAAGTCTCCAAAAAGGAAATACAGAAACAGACAGGGGAAGTAGTAGATTAATGGAGCCTCTCACACCCATCATTCAACCCATTCTTCCTCAAGTAGCTTACAGGAAAGATAAAATGTGCATATAGCTGGTCTCTTACACTCTTTTAAGGACTTATGGGTACCTATCTCCCTCTTGAATCTTATCTCATACCCCTCTGCCCTTACTTAGCTCACTACACTCCTCTGTGAACAGGTCTTTCTTCCCTTAACATATGTAAAGCTCCTTTAATGCCTCAGGGCCTTTGCATCTGTTGTTTCCTCTGCTGGTAATTGCTTACCCACTTCTGCAACCTCAATGCCCTTACCTAGTTTCAGCAGAGTATTACCTAATCCCTTAGTTTAGAAGTCATAATTATATACTCTATGGCATTTCATAGTTCTCCAGAGTAATACTCTGTACAACTTCAATCACTTGCTTTACCTCTTACACAAATTTTTGTATATCTTGAATTCCCTATCACACAGTCAGTATTCAAGAAATGTTGGACTCACAAGTAAATTCTATCAAATATTTGAGTTAATACCTATTTTTTTCTTAAACAGTTCCAAAAATAGAAAAGAAAAGAAAGGTTCTAAAATCATTCTATGAGGAAAGCACTACCCTGATAACAAAACCAGATAAAGACATTGCAAAAGGAAAGAAAAATACGGGCCATTATCTCTAATAAACATAGATGCAAAAATCCTCAACAAAATACTAGCAAACCAAATCCAACAATACATTTTTAAAAAAACATTTACCATGATCAAGTAGGATTTATTCCAAGGATGCAGAGGTGGTTCAATATTTACAGATCAATCAGCATGATGTATCACATTAACAAGAGAAAGGATAAAAACCATGTGATCATCTCGATAGATACAGAAAAAGCATTTGACAAAGTACAACATCCATTTATGGTAAAACCTCTCAACAAATCCCTTAGAGGGAATACACCTCAACATAATTAATGCCATATAAGAAAAACTCACAGCTAACATCATAGTTAATGATGCAAAATTGAGAGCTTTTCCTCTAAGATAAGGGACAAAGATATCTACCCTCACCATTTTTATTCAACATCATATTGGAAGTCCTAACCACAGCAATTAGACAAAAAGAAATAAAAGGCATGTGAATTGGTACAGAAGAAGTAAAACTTTCACTATTTGCACATAACATGATATTATATATAGAAAACCCTATGGGCACCTGAGTGGCTCAGTGGGTTGAGGCCTCTGCTTTCGGCTCAGATCATGATCTCAGGGTCCTGGGATGGAGCCCCGCATTGGGGGGTCTCTGCTCAGCAGGGAGCCTGCTTCTCCCTCTTTCTCTGCCTGCCTCTCTGCTTACTTGTGATCTCTCTCCTCTCTGTCAAATAAAGAAATAAAATCTTAAAAAAAAAAAGAAAACCCTAAAGACTCCACCAAAAAAACTACTAGAACTGATAAATTAATTCAGTTGAGCCACAAGATACAAAATCAATTTACAGGAAACTGTTGCAGTTCTATACACTAATAATGAAGTAGGAGAAAGAGAAATTAAGAAAATAATCCCATTTATAATTATACCAAAAATAATAAAATACTTAGGAATAAGGACACCTGGGTGGCTCAGTCAGTTAAGCATCAGACTCTTAATTTTGGCTCAGGTCATGATCTCAGGGTCATGAGATTGAGCCCCACATTGGGCTCTGCACTGGTCATGGAGCCTGCTTAAGATTCTCTCTCCCCCTCTCCTTTTGCCCCTCCCACTCCCCACCCTCACCCCACTCAAGCATGAGCACCTGCGCACTCTCTCCCTCCCTCTCAAAAACAAAACAAAACAAAAAACTTAGGAATAAACTGAACCAAGGAAATGAAAAACTTGTATTCTGACAACTATAAAAAAATGATGAAAGAAATTGATGATGACACAAACAAATGGAAAGATATGTCAGGGTCATGAAATGGAAGAGCCAATATTGTGAAAATAACCACACTATGCAAATAATCTACAAATTTAATTCAATTCCTATCAAAATTACCACATGATTTAATAATTCCACTACTGGGAATTTACATAAAGAAAACGCTAATTCAAAAAGACATATGCACCCCTATGGTTATTGTAGCATTATTGACAATAGTGAAGATAAGGAAGCAACCTCAGTGTCCACTGATAGATGAGTGGTTAAGAAGATGTGATATATATTTCATATATATATGTGGTGGAATATTACTCAGCCATAAAAACAATGAGCCCACTTGCAACAACATGAATGGATCTGGAGGGTATAATGCTAAGTGAAATGAGTCAGTCAGAGAAATACAAATAACATACAATTGCACTCATATGTGGAATTTAAGAAACAAAACAAATGAACAAAGAAAAAAGAGAAGAAAAAAAAACAGACTCTTAAATCCAGAAAACAAACTGGTGGTTTTCAGAGGGGAGGTGGATGGAGGAAGGGTTAAAATAGATAAAGGGAAAAAAAATAAAATAAAATAAAATAAAATAGATAAAGGGGATCAAGGAAAAAAGAGAGAGAAGAAAAAAAACCAAGAAATGTTGAATGGATGGATCAATAGATGGAAGGATAGGTAGAAGGATAAATGAGTGGATGGCTAAGTAAATGGATGAGTAAATTCATGAATGGATATCATAAATAGGTTATAAGAAAAATACAAATATTCACAGAAGTATAAATACTCACAGAACTATTGAATAAGGGAGGACAAAAGGACCTAGATTACCTTTTAGTGTAATCCTTATCTTTCATAACTTCAGAAACTGAGCCCAGGGAAAGGATCATGGACTGGTTAAGATCTCTAGTTAAGGGCGCCTGGGTGGCAGTGGGTTAAAGCCTCTGCCTTCGGCTCAGGTCATGATCTCAGGGTCCTGGGATCGAGCCTCACATCAGGCTCTCTGCTCAGCAGGGAGCCTGCTTTCCCCCCCTCCCCTCACTGTCTACTTGTGATCTCTCTCTGCTCTGTCAAATAAATAAATAAAATCTTTTAAAAAAAAATCTCTAGTTAGTGGAAAAGCCAGGAACAGAATCTAGGTCTCCCAATATCCAAGTCATTCATTCACATTCATTTATTCAATGAATATTTATTAGGAGCCTACTACATACCAGACACCATTCTAGGCTCTGAGGATACATTAGTAAGCAATTCAGGTGAAAATCCCCGCCCTCATGGAGCTTATATACTAATGGGAAAAAAAAGACAATAAACAGGTTAGTAAGTAAATTACAGGTTAGAAAGTGGCAAATTCAGGGCACCTGGGTGGCTCAGTTGGTAAAGCATCTGCCTTTGGCTCAGGTCATGATCCCAGAGTCCTGGGATCCAGCCTTTCATCAGACCCCTGCTCAGCGGGAGCCTGCTTCTCCCTCTCCCACTGCCTGCTGCTTCCCCTGTTTGTGTTCTCTCTCTCTCTCTGTCAAATAAATAAATAAATAATCTAAAAAAAAGAGGGAGGGGGGCAAATCCATCTCTTCTTTGAACATATGCCAAACTCGTTTTCAATCTTAAGAACAAAAAAGGGGGCACCTGGGTGGCACAGTCTGTTAAGCATCTGACTCTTGGTTTCAGCTCAGGTCCTAATCTCAGGGTCATGAGCTCAAGCCCTGTGTGTCAGGCTCCATGCTCAATGCAGTTTGCTTGAGACTCTTCCTCTCCCTCTCGGCCTTCCCCCCTCAAAGAAATAAAAAATCTTCTTTAAAAAAATAAAAAATAGCATATGCAAGTTTGTTTCCTTCTGCCCCCTTTATCCACTCATACATATATCTCTTCAGAGCATGCTGCCCTCCCTATGGACCATCAAAACCCTAGATCTCTTTAGTATTCCATTTCCTGTCCAGTCGCATTTTTTGCTGAGTCCTACTCCCTCACCATGTGCTCGGTGTCAGATACTCAGATGAGGCCTTCTGCTCTGAACTTCTCTTCTTTTGCTTCTCTGTACCATGTAAAAGAAGTCAGGGGTTAGCTATTTATGAGGCTGTGAAGAGAAGCCAGTCATAAAAGTGACATCTACAGAAACTAATTTGGGACTTCTGCTTCCAGAAATATGGTTGACATACTTTTCCCTATTTCTCCCACTAAGTACAACTAAAATCCTGAAAATTATATAAAAAGAAAACATAAGATTCTGAAGGGTGAAGAGAAGAAGTACAGCAGCTAGAGACCTCAGGACCAGAAAACAACATGGAGATATGGTCCTTGGGTTTTTGTTTTGCTCATATATCTCAAACTTGCAGTGGAAGAAGCCAATAATCTGGTAGTGCCAACGGATGCAATCCAAAAATCTGCCAACAAAAGTCAGCATTTTCTAGCCAGAGAATCAGTAAAGAAGAAGCCTGACAAGAGAGAAAACTTTTAAACATCACTGCAGCACAATACTGCAAAGCTACTGTATTCCAGCCACACACCACAGGAAAAACTGGCCTCATCCAAACCAGTAAAGGAAGAATGGACAGCTCAGACTTCCACATTCACAAGGTTGCAATAAGGCAGCCTAACTTCCATGCTAGGGTGATACCAGATAAGGCCAAGCATGAAGCTAAGACTTTCATCACTGTATGACCAGAATGAGCTTTCCCCCCCGCATTGGCAGTAGAGGCCAGGTGGGGCAACTAGACTTCCACCCATCCCTCCATTCCTGTCCCCACTCCCTCTAACTGCAGAATACACATTCTTTTCAAGTACCTATGCACATATAACAAGATAGGCCATATCCTCAGCCATAAAAAAACAAATTTAAAAGAAGTAAAATTACACACATTGCATTCTCTGACCACAACAGAACCAAACTAAAAGCCAATAATAGAGAAAAGGAAAATATAGAAAAGTCTTGGTAATTAACAAATACATTTCTTTCTTTTGTGTTTTTTAGAGGGCGAGTGAGAGAGATGCGTGTGCACGAGTGGGGGAGGGGGCAGTGGGAAAGGGAGAGAATCTTAAGCAGGCTCCATGCTCAGTACAGAGCACCACATAGGGCTCAATCTCATGACCCTGAGATCATGACCTGAGCCAAAGTCAAGAACTGCACACTTCTAAACTGAGCCACCCAGGTGTCCCTAAAGAACACATTTCTAAATGTGTTCTGAACCTGAAAGAAGAACTCTAAATGGACATTTTGTTAATATGTAGACATGAATGACAAGGTAAATACATCAAAATTTGTAAGACACAGATAAAGCTGTGCTGAGAAGGAAATTTATAACAATGAATGCATACATTAGAAAAGAAGAAAGTTTCAAAACAATAATCTAAGCACTTACCTCAAGAACCAATTAAAAGAGCAAAATAAATCCAAATCAAACATAAGGAAGAAAATAAGGAACAAAAATCAGTGAAATTGAAAACAAAACAATAGGAAAAAATCAATG
>CM053612.1:30447875-30464766 GCA_028646535.1 Procyon lotor
AGAGAGAAACACAGCGAGAGAGGGAACACAAGCAGAGGGAATGGAATGGTAGCGAGAGGCAGGCTTCCCGCAGAGCAGGGAGCCCGATACGGGGCTCGATCCCAGAACTCTGGGATCATGACCTGGGCCAAAGGCAGACGCTTAAGGACTGAGCCACCCAGGTGCCCCAGGAATACTATTCTTTTTTTAAAAATCCTCTACACACAAATATTTGAGAACTTAGATGAAATGAACTAATTCCTCAAATAACAAAATCTAGCACAATTTATCCAATATGAAATAGATAATATGAACACTTCTATCACTATTAAGGAAATTGAAGTTGTAATTTTAAAACTTCCCCAAAATTATCTCTAAGCCCAGATGGTTTCACTAAAGAATTCTACCCAAACACTTAAAGTATTAATACCAACTCTACACAATCACTTCCAAAAAAGAGGGGAGGAAGGAGCACTCTTCAATTCATTTTATTTTTTTTTAAGAACATTCATTTTATGAAGCTAGTATTACCCTGATACCAAAACCACACAAAGAAAGTACAAAGAGAGAAAGTTTCAGACCAATGAACATAGGCACAATAATCCTTCACAACATATTAGCAATTAGAATTCAGCAATATATGAAATGAATTATAAATGAGGACCTAGGGGGGTTTATTCCAAGGATTCAAAATTGGTTCAATATTCAAAAAGCATTCAGTATAGTCCACTGCATTTGCAGGTTAAATAAATTCCAAGCAACTTACAAAGTCTATAAAGCTTTGCCTAGGACTATTAAAGGAATTCAGCAAGATTGCAGGATATAAGATAAACATAGAAAAACAATTGTATTTCTATATAGTAGTGATAAAAATGTACACACTAAAATTAAAAATACAATTTATTCAAAATATGAGCTAGTTAGGTTTAACAAACCATGTGCAAGACTTATATGCTGAAAGAACTATATACTGATGAAGGAAGTCAAAGAACATCTAAATAAACCGAGAGACATACTGTGTTCATGGATTGGAAGAACAAGAGTTCAGTACAGTAATGATGATAATTCTTCCCAGATTGATACATGGGTTTAATTCCTATCAAACTCCTATCAAAATGTCAGCAAAATGTTTTGTAGATATAGACAAGCTAATTCTAAAATTTTATAGAAAAGCAAAGGAACTAGACTAAAGTAATTTTGAGAAAAAGAAGAGCAAAGTAGCAAGAATCAGAGACAAGGGATAAAAATCAGTCTACTTGATTTCAAGAATTATTACATAGCTATAATAATCAAGACAGCATGGTTATTAATAGAGAGATACACATAGATCAAGAGAACAAAATAGAGAGTCCAGAAATAGAGCAACACAAATATGCCCAAATGATTTTTAACAAAGGTGCAAAAGCAATTCAGTGGAGGAAAGACAGCGTTTTCAAAAATGGTGGTGAGCACTTTGACATTTATGAGGGGAAAAAAAACCTTGACTTGAACCTCACACACACAAATTACACCCCCCAAAAAATTTCAAAGTGGATCACTAAGTTAAAAATAAAATCTAAAATGATGAGGAAAAAAAAAAGATAAAAAGTTCAGGATATAGGAGTAGGCAAACAGGTAGGTCTTAGACTTGGGGCACCTGGGTGGCTCAGTCGTTGAGCTGTCAGCTCAGGTCATGATCTCAGGGTCCTGAAATAGTGGTCAGGATCCCAGGGTCCTAGAATTGAGCCCCATATCAGGCTTTCTGCTTGGCAGGAAGCCTGCTTCTCCCTCTTCCACTCCCCCTGCTTGTGTTCCCTCTCTCACTGTGTGCCTCTCTCTCTCAAATAAATAAATAAATAAAATCTTTTAAAAAAAAGTTCTTAGATTTGACACCAAAGACATGTTCCATAAAAGGAAATATCAATATGCTTGAACTTAGGGGAGTTTGGGAAGATGGCATAGTAGGAGGACCTTAAGCTCACCCTGTCCCACGTTTACAACTAGAAATCACTCATACCTTTTTATTTTTTTATTTTTTTTTTCATTTTTTCCCCCAAATATGTTTATTTTATTTTTTCAGTGTTACAAGATTCATTGTTCATGCACCAAACCCAGTGCTCCATGCAATGTGTGCCCTCCTCAATACCCACCACCAGGCTCGCCCAATCCCCCACTCCCACCCCTCCTAAACCCTCAGTTTGTTGCTCAGAGTCCACAGTCTCTCATGGCTGCCATCGCACTACTGGGTATTTACCCCAAAGAAGCAGATGTATTACAAAGAAGGGCCACATGTACCCCAATGTTCATAGCAGCAATGGCCACATTTGCCAAACTGTGGAAAGAACCAAGATGCCCTTCAACAGATGAATGGATAAAGAAGATATGGTACATATATACAATGGAATATTATGCCTCCATTAGAAAGGTTGAATACCCAACTTCCAGTCCCACCCATCAACATGGATGGGACTGGAAGAGATTATGCGGAGTGAAATAAGTCAAGCAGAGAGAGCCAATTACCTTATGGTCTCACTTACATGCTGAGCATAAGGAAGAACATGGAGGGCATTGTGAGAGGGAAGGGAAGGGTGAATGGGGGGAAATCAGAGAGGGAGATGAGCTCATACCTTTTTAAATAAACTGGAGAGGTATCCAAAGATGGGCAGAACAAACTCCACAACTAAATGTAGAGAAGTCACATCTGAGAACTTAGGAACGGCAGAAAGAGTGGTTGGGAGGGGCCCACAGAAGGGAGGGAATGTGGGGAAGGAAAAGTACCAGGGAGCGCACACAGCTAAGACAAATACCCATAAAGTCTGGCTTTGAAAACCAGACGGGCTGAATTCCCTGAGTTTGTATAACCAGCAGGGACTTGGAGTTGGGGACTTTAAAAGCTGACTCAGCCCCGAGTGAGCCTGGAGGATGAGTGATAGCTGGGTCGCCACCGTTAAAGGAACAGCAGCTCATGGAGAGGCAACATAGAAGCAACAGCTTGCACAACAGGAGGGAGATCTGTTTATACTGATTTCAGAACTTTTGGGGGGGACTTCTCTGGGAACAAATGGTCTAGCAGGTGCCATTTTTCTCCCCCATCCCTAGCATAAACAGAGCCACCTGTGGGAGGCAGCACTGCACAGACACTTGTTTCCTAACCTGTTAGCAATGCACCCTGCTCACATGTTCTTCTGAGGATTTGCCTCTCCAAGTCTGATGGTCTCAGCCCTGGGCTCAGGGCAAATTGGGGTAATGTTGTTGGTGTGCACCCTGCACAGCCACCACACACACAGACATTGTGCACCTCCTGCCACCACCACTTCCACTGTGAAATGTGCCCCTGGCTGCTGCCACCTCTTCATACTACACCCCTGGCCTCTGCCACCACCTTCATGCACAAGGCCCCAGAGGCCTCCATGCTTCAGGGGATCTGGCCTAGAACTAGCAACTTAGCCCAAGTTTAGATTACACCACTGCCTCACCCCGAAGCCCTCTTACAGTCATGCCACCTCAAAACTGGCCTGCCCGGATCTTACTAATACCTCAGAGACCAAATACAGCCTGCAACAGGCAGAGATTCAGTGCAGACATCTAGACCCAAAGAAAAAGTGACTCGGACAAAACAGCAGGATGCAAGAAACACACATGAGAGACTCCCCTGAAATGCCAGGTTCTGGTGAACAGGGAACACCATACTGCAGAGTACTACAGGCCCTCTTTTTCAAAGTTACTACGTTCAAGAGCAGAAGACATAGCTGACTTTCGTAATACACAGAAACAGGCACAGAGAGGTAGACAAAATAAGACAGGAATATGTCCCAAATGAAAGAACAAATGAAAATCACAGCAGGACATCTAAGTGGAACTTAAATAAGTAATATGCCTGATAGAGAATTTGATGTTTTAAGAATGTGTTATTTTTAAGTAATCTCCACACCCAATGTAGGGTTCTAATCCACAACCCCAAGATCAAGAGTCACATGCCCCACTCACTGAGCCATCTGGGTGCCCCATGCCTGATAGAGAATTAAAGGTAATGATAAAAAAAAGAAGTACTGATCATAAAGATATTCACTGGACTTCAGAAAAAAGTGGAGGATATCAGTGAGACCCTTGACAAAGAAATAAAAAAATAACATACAAGAGATGAAATCTCAATAAGTGAAATTAAAAATATAATAGATGGAACCCATGGAATGGGAGAAGATATTTGCAAATGACATTACAGGTAAAGAGCTGATATCCAAGATCTATACAGAGCTTCTCAAACTCAACACTCAAAAAACAAATAATCCAGTCCAAAAATAGGCAGAAGATGTGAACAGATGCTTCTCCAAAGAAGACATAGAAATGGCTAACAGATACATGAAAAAATGCCCAACATCACTAGCCATCAGGGAAATACAAATCAAAACTACAATGAGATACCACCTTACACCAGTTAGAATGGCAAAAATTAACAAAATAGGAAACAACAAATGATGGCAAGGATATGGAGAAAGAGGAACCCTCTTAAATTATTGGTGGGAACGCAAGCTGGTACAGCCACTCTGGAAAACAATATGGAGTTTCCTCAAGATGTCAAAAATAGAGCTACCCTATGACTCATAAATTGCACTATGGGATATTTACCACAAAGATACAGATGTAGTGAAAAGAAGAGGCACCTGCACCCCAATGTTCATAGCAGTAATGTCCACAGTAGCCAAACTGTGGAAGGTGCAGAGGTGCCCTTCAACAGATGAATGGAAAATGATGATGTGATACATATATACAATGGAATATTATTCAGCCATCAGAAAGAATGACTATCCACCATTTGCATCGACATGGATGGAACTAGAGGGAATTATGCTAAGTAAGTCAAGTGGAGAAAGACAATTATCATATGATTTCACTCATATGTGGAACATAAGCAATAGCACAGAGGACCATAGGGGAAGGAAGGGAAATCTGAAGGGGGAGAAATCAGAGCGGAAGACGAACCATGAGAGACTATGGACCCCAGGAAACAAACTGAGGATTTCAGAGAGGAGGGGCGTGGGGGTAGGGGTAACAGAGTGATGAGTATTAAGGAGGGCATGTGTTGTGATGAGCACTGGATGGTATATGTACTAATGAAACATTGAACACTACATCAAAAACTAATGATGTACTTACACAGTGGCTAACTGAACATAATAAAATAAATAAATTTTTAAAATACAATACATGGAATAAATAGCAGACTACAAGAAGCAGAGGAACATATCAGTGACCTGATAGAATAACAGAAAGCAATCAACATGAACATATGAGAAACAAATATTGCATAATGAGAATAGACTTAGAGAACTCAGTGACACCATCAAACAAAATACCATTTTCATCAAAAGGATCTCAGGAGGAGAACAGATAGAAAAGGGGGAGGCAGAAAATGTATTTGACAAAATGATAGCTGAAAACTCCCTGACTCTAGAAAAAGAAGCAGAGACCCAGATTGGGGAGGCACAGAGATACCACAACAAACTCAACCCAAGTAGGTACACACCAAGACACATAGTAATTAAAATATAAAAAAAAAAAATAGTGATAAATAATTTTAAGGATTATGAGAGAAAAGAAGAGAGCTACATACAAAGGAAACCCCAAAGGCTATCAGCTAATTTTTCAGCAAAAACACTGCAGGCCAAAAGTGACATGATATATTCAAAATGCTGAAAGGGAAAAATCTACAACAAGATTACCCAATCAAGGAAGGTGTCATTCAGTATAGAAGGAGAGATAGGGACGCCTGGATGGCTCAGTTGGTTGGGTAGTTGCCTTCGGCTCAGGTCATGATCCCAGAGTCCCCGGATTGACTCCTATATCGGGCTCCTTGCTCAGCAGGGAGCCTGCTTCTCCCTCTGCCTCTGCTTGCCTCTCTGCCTGCTTGTGCTGTCTCTCTCTCTCTCTCTGACAAATAAATAAATAAAATCTTTAAAAAAAAATTTAGAAGGAGAGGGGTGCCTGGGTGGCTCAGTGGGTTGAAGCCTCTGCCTTCAGGTTAGGTCATGATCTCAGGGTCCTGGGATCAAGCCCTACATCAGGCTCTCTGCTCAGCAGGGAGCCTGCTTCCCTCTCTCTCTCTGCCTGCCTCTCTGCCTATTTGTGATCTCTCTCTCTGTCAAATAAAATAAATAAAATCTTAAAAAAAAATTAGAAGGAGAGATAAACAAACTGAGGGTTTTGGAGGGGAAGGGGTGGGGGGGTTGGGTGAGCCTGATGGTGGGTATTGAAGAGGGCACGAATTGCATGGAACACTGGGTGTGGTGCATGAACACTGGGTGTGGTGCATGAATCTTGTAACACTGAAAAAATAAAATAAACATATTTGGGGGAAAAAAAAAGAAGGAGAGATAAAGAGTTTCCAGACAGATTAGAAGAATTCATGATAACTAAACCAGCTCTACCAGAAATTTTAAGGGTGACTCTGGGAGTAGAAAACAAAAACAAAACAAAACAAAAAAGAGCAAGAAAAATAAGAAGGACAAAAGCAAGAAAATTGGGGTGCCTGGGTGGCTCAGTGGGAAAGCCTCTGCCTTCGGCTCTGGTCATGATCTCAGGGTCCTAGGATCAAGCCCCGCTTTGGGCTCTCTGCTCAGCAGGGAGCCTGCTTACCCCTCTCTCTCTGCCTGCCTCTCTGCCTACTTGTGATCTCTCTCTCTCTGTCAAATAAATAAATAAAATCTTAAGAAAAAAAGCAAGAAAATTAAGTATACCCATAAAAATCATTTAAGAGCAGCACAAAAGAAAATGATGTAAAATATGATACCAAATTTCTGAACCATGCAGGGGAGAGAATGAGTTCCAAATCAAGTGACCACCAACTTAATATAGACTGCAACAGGCAAATGTTACATATAAAATGAATGGTAACCAAAAATCAAAACAGTAATAGATATGCAAAAAATAAAGAGAAAGGAATCCAAGTATATCATTAAGAAAACTAAAAAAAAAAAAAATTAAAGAGAGAAAGAGGAAAAAGGATCAAAGAAAAGGTTCAAAAGCAACCAAAAAACAAGTAACAAAATGGCAATAAATACCTATCAATTATTGCTTTGAATGCGAATGGATTAAACATTCCAATCAAAAAAGATAGAGTGACAAAGTGGATTAAAAAAAACCAACAAGATGCATATATATGCTGCTTGCAAGAGACTCATTTCAGACCCAAAGACACATGCAGATTAAAAAGTAAGGGGATAGAGAAATATTTATCATGCAAATGGATGTCAAAAGAAAGCCAGAGTGGCAATACTTATAACAGAAAAACTAGGCTTTAAAACAAAGACCCCAGTAAGAGACAAAGAAGGACATTATATAATCAGAAAGGGGACACACCAACAAGAAAATATAACAATTGTAAATATTTACGCACCCAACATAGGGGCACCCAAATATAGAAAACAGTTAATAACAAACATAATGGAACTAATTGATAATACTACAATAATAGTAGGGGGACATCTAGGTAGTTCAGTTGGTTAAGCATCTATCTGAGTCTTGGTTTTAGCTCAGGTCATGATCTCAGGGTGATGAGATTGAGTCCCACACTGGGCTCTGTGCTCACTATACAGTCTACCTGAGATTCTCTCTCTCCTTCTCCTTCTGCCCCTCCCCCTGTTCACTCTCTCTTTTTTTCTCTTTCTCTAAAAAATAAATAAATGAAATCTTTTTAAAAATACAATAGCAGTAGAGGAACTTTAACATCCCCCTCATGTCAACTGACAGACCATCCAAACAGAAAATCAACAAGGAAACAGTGGCTTTGAATGATACAACTGGACCATATGGATTTAACAATGTATTCAGATCATTTCATCCTAAAACAGCAGAATACACATTCTTTTCAAATGCACTTGGAACATTCTCCAGAATAGATCACATATGAGGACACAAAACAAGCCTCAACAAATTCTGGAAGATTGAAGTCATACCATGCCTCTTTTCTGACCACAGTGCTATGAAACAGAAGTCAATCACAAGAAAAAAAAATAGGAAAGGCCACAAATACATGGATGTTGAAAAACAAGCTACTAAACAATGAATGGGTCAACCAGGAAATAAAAGAAAAAATTAAAAATTACATGGAAAAAATGAAAATGAAAACACAACAGTTCAAAACCTCTGAGATGCAGCAAAAACAGTTCAAAGAGGATAGTTTATTGCAATACAGGCCTACCTTAGGAAGCAGGAAAAGCCACAAATAAACAACATAATCTTACACCTAAAGGAGCTAGAAAGAACAAGAAACAGAGCCTAAAACCAGCAGAAGAAAGGAAACAATAAAGACTGGAATACAAACAAATGACATAGAAACTAAATAAACAAACAAAACAAAAAACAATTGGGGAAATCGGAGGGGGAGATGAACCATGAGAGACTGTGGACTCAGCAACAGACAGGATTTTGCAGGGGAGGGGGGAGGGGGTTGGGCAAGCCTGGTGGTGGGTACTGAGGAGGGCATGTATTGCATGGAGCACTGGGTGTGGTACAAGAACAGTGAATCCTGTAACACTAAACAAATAAAATGAAAGTGGGAAAAAGAAGGAAGGAAGGAAGGAAGGAAGGGAGGAAGGGAGGAAGGGAGGAAGGGAGGAAGGGAGGGAGGGAGGAAGGAAGGAAGGAAGGAATAGAGCAGATCAAACCAAGCAAACTAGGAGCTGGTTCCTTGAAAAAAAAATCAATAAAATTGATAAGCCTTTAGCCAGACTTATCAATAAAACCAGCAGTGACTCAAATAAATAAAATTACAAATGAGAGAGGAAAAACAACCAATACCACAGAAATACAAATAAGTATAAGACCATATTATCAAAAACTATATTCCAATATGTTAGACAACTGAGAAGAAATGGGTATGTTCTAGGGCACCTGGGTAGCTCAGTGGGATAAAGTCCCACATGGGGCTCTCTGCTCAGCAGGAAGCCTGCTTCCCCCTTCTCTCTGCCTGCCTCTCTGCCTACTTGTGATCTCTCTCTCTCTGTCATATAAATAAATAAAATCTTTAAAAAAAAAAAGAAAGAAATGGGTATGTTCTAGAAACATATAACCTACCCAGACAAATTACCAGCAAGGAGATTGAATCAGTAATAAAAAATTCCCAACAAACAAAAGTCCAAGCCTAGACAGCTTCACAGGAGAAGTCTATGAAACATTATTTTAAAAAGTTAACACCTTTTCTTCTTAAACTATTCCAAAAAATAGAAGAGGAAGCAAAAGCTCCTCTTGAGGCCAGTATCACCTTGATCCAGATAAAGACACTACCAAAAAAAGAGGACTACATACCAATATTTCTAATGAGCATAGGTGCAAAAATTCTCAGCCAGAGGACCAAAATAAATCCAATAATACATTAAAAAAATTATTGACCATGATCAAATGGAGTTTGTTTCCAGGTTGCAAGGATGGTTCAATATCCACAAATCAGTCAATGTGATGCATCACATCAATAAAAGAAAGAATCTTTTATTATATGATCATTTAAATTATATGATCATTTCAATATAAGCAGAAAAAGCATTTGATAAACAACAATATCCATTCATGATAAAAACCTTTTTTTAAGATAAATCTTTTTTTTTAAGATTTTATTTATTTATTTATTTGACAGAGAGGAGAGAGATCACAAGTAGGCAGAGAGGCAGGCAGAGAGAGGGGGAAGTAGGCTCCCCACCCAGCAGAGAGCCCTATGTGGAGCTCGATCCCAGAACCCTGAGATCATGACCTGAGCCAAAGGCAGAGGCTTTAACCCACTGAGCCACCCAGGCGCCCCTTAAGATAAATCTTAAGCTAATTAAAAGATAAATCTTTTTTATGATTTATTTTTTTTAGAGAGAGAAAAACAGCACATGAGACAGTGTGGGGAGGGGCAGAGGGAGAGAATTTTCAAGGTGGGGCTCAATCTCACCACCCATGAGATCATGACCTGAGTCAAAATCAAGAGTTGGATGCTTAAATGACTGAGCCACCCAGGCATCCCAACAAAGTATGTCTAGAAGGAACCTACCTCAACATAATAAAGGCCCTATGTGAAAAACCCACAGTGAACAATCATACTCAATGGGGAAAAACTGATAGCTTTTCCCCTAAGGTCAGGAACAAGACAAGGAGGTCCATTCTCACCACGTTTATTCAACATAGTACTGGAAATCCTAGCCATAGCAATTAAACAACAAAAATAAAAGACATCCAAATTGGCAAGAGAGAAGTAGAACACCATTTGCAGATGACAATATGTAGAAAACCTGAAAGATTCTACCAAAAAACTGCTAGAACTGATGAACAAATTAAAGTTGCATGATATAAAATGAATGAACAGAAATCTGGTGCACTTCTGTACCCTAATAATGAAGCAGCAGAAAGAGAAATTAAGAAAAAAAATCCCATTTAAATTACATCAAAAACAGTAAGATACCTAGGAATAAACCTAACCAAAGAGGTGAAAGCCCTGTACTCTGAAAACTAGAAAACACTGGTGAAAGAAATTGAAGATGACACAAAGAAATGGAAAGACTTTATATGCTCATGGATTAGAAAATCAAATATTGTTAAAATGTCTGTACTACCTAAAGTAATCTATATATTTAATGCAATCTCTATCAAAATAGCAACAGCATTTTTTAAAGAACTGGAACAAATGATCCCAAAATTTGTGTGGAATCACAAAAACCCCAAATAGCCAAAGCAATCTTGAAAAAGAAAATCTGGAAGTATTACAATTCCAGAGTTCATTTTTTACAACAAATCTGTAGTAATCAAAATAGTATGGTACTGGCACAAACATAGACACATAGAGCAATAGAATAGAATAGAAAACCCAGAAAGAAACCAACAATTATATAGTTAATCAATATTCATCAAAACAGGAAAGAGTATCCAATGGGAGAAAGACAGTCTCTTCAACAAAAGGTATTGCAAAAACTAGACAGCTATATGGAAAAGAATGAAATGGAACCACTTTCTTACACTATACAAAAATAAACTCAAAATGGATTAAATACCTAGAGGTGAGGCCTGAAACCATAAAAATCCAAGAAAAGAACACAGGAGGTAACTTCTTTGACATCAACCACAGGAATATTTTTCTAAATATGTCTCCCAAGTCAAGGGAAATAAAAGCAAAAATAAATTTTTGGGACTAAATCAAAATAAAAAGCTTCTGTAGAGTGAAGGGAACAATCAACAAAACTAAAAGGTAACCTATAGTATGAGAGAAGATATTTGCAAATGACATATCCAATAAAGGCTTAGTATCCAAAATATATAAAGAACTGATATAACTCAATGCCCAAAAAACAAATAATCTGATTAAAAATGGGCAGAAGACATGAACAGACATTTATTTCTCCAAAGAAGATATCCAGATGTCCAACAGACCCATGAAAAGATGCTCATTGCTCATCATCAGGGAAATGCAAATCAAAATGAAATGAGATATCACTTCACACCTGTCAGAATGGCTAAAATCAACAACACAAGAAACAATTAGTGTTGGCAAGGATGTGGAGAAAAAGGAACAGTCATGCACTGTTGGTGGGACTGCAAGCTGGTACAGCCACTGGAAAAGAGTATGGAGGTTTCTCAAAAAGTTAAAAATAGAACTACTCTGGGGCGCCTGGGTGGCTCAGTGGTTAAGCCTCTGCCTTCGGCTCAGGTCATGATCTCAGGGTCCTGGGATCGAGCCCCGCATTGGGCTCTCTGCTCAGCAGGGAGCCTGCTTCCCCTCTCTCTCTGCCTGCCTCTCTGCCTACTTGTGATCTCTCTCTCTCTGTCAAATAAATAAATAAAAATCTTTAAAAAAAAAATAGAACTACTCTATAATCCAGCAGTTGCACTACTGGGTATTTACCCCCAAAATACAAAAGCACTAATTCAAAGGGATACATGCACCTCTATGTTTATTGAAGCATTATTTACAATAGCCAAACTATGGCAGCAGCCCAAGTGTTCATCAATTGATGAATGGATAAAGATGTGGTATATATAAACAATATATTATTTAGCCATTAAAAAAGAATGAAATCTTGCCATTTGCAACAATATGGAGTTAGAGAGTATAATACTAAGTGAAATAAGTCAGAAAAGGACAAATACCATATGATTTCACTCCTAGGTGGAATTTAAGAAACAAAACAAATGAGCAAAGGGGAAAAAAAGAGAGAGAAACCAAGAAACAGAGCCTTAACTATAGAGAACAAACTGATGGTTATCAGAGTGGAGGTGGGGAGGGTGAAATAGGCGATAGGGATTAAGGAGTACACAGTGTTATGATGAGCTCCAGGTAATGTATGGATTTGTTGACTACTAGGTAATTCTGCAAAGGAATATCCGCAAAAGGATACAAAAACACTGATTCAAAGGGGTATATGCACCCTGATGTTTATAGCAGCATTATCAACAGTAGCCAAACTATGGAAAGAGCCCAAATGTCTATCAACTGATGAATGGGTAGAGAAGATGTGGCATATATATATACAATAGAATATTACTTGGCCATCAAGAAGAAGGGAATCTTAACATTTGCAATGACACAGATGGAGCTAGAGTGTATTATGCTAAGTGAAATAAGTCAGAGAAAGACAAATACCATATGATATCACTCACATGGGAAATTTAAGGCAAAAAGCAGATGAACACATGGTGAGGGAGAGAAAAGAGAGAGGGAAACAAACCATAAGAAACTCTTAAATATAGAGAACAAACTGAGGGTTGATGGAGGGAAGTGGGTGGGGGATAGGCTAGATGGGCGATGGGTATTAAGGAGGGAAATTGTTATGATGAGCACTGGGTGTTGTATTTTAAGTGATGAATCACTGAATTCTACACCTGAAACCAATATTGCACTGTATGTTAACCAACTAGAATTTTGTAAAATGATGCTGTTGAGAGGATGAAAAGACAAACTACAAATGGGGAAGCTGTATTTGTAATGTACATATCTGGCAAAGAAGTAGCAACTAGAATATATAAAGAAATCCTCAAACTCAATAGTGAAAAATAAATAAGCGAGCCAATTAGAATATGGATAAAAGATGTGAAGAGACATTTCACTGAAGCGGATGTACAGATGGCAATTAAGCACATAAAACAGTAAGTATAAATTGATGTTAATGAGCACACCATGCTTAAAGATATAATTTGTGACAACAACAGCGTTTATGGAATGGAAAACAGAGCTGTAGAGAAACAAAACTTTTGTATGCTATTGAAATTAACTTGGTATTAATTTGAAATAAATTGTTACAATTAAGATGTTATTGGCAATTCCCAGTTCAACCACTAACAAAATAGCACAAAATTATGCAGCAATATAAATGACAAAGGAATGAAACCGGTACATCAGAAAATATCTATTTAACACACTAAAAAAAAGGCAGTACTGGAGTAACTGAGGAACAAAGAAAGACATAAAACACATAGCAAACAAATAGCAAAGTATCAGACATAAATCTACCTTATCAGTAGTTATATTAAATGTAAACGATGCTAAAACAATTTGAGAATTAATGGAAAGCAGGGAGAACTGGATATCTACATGCAAAGAAACATGACGTTTGACTCCTACCTCACACTATTCACAAAAATTAACTTAAAGTGGATCAACAACCTAAATATAAGAGCTAAAACCATAAAACATGTAAAAGGAAGCATAGGTGTAATAACCTTGCATTAATAATGGTGTCTTGGATATGAAACCAAGAGCACAAGGAAGAAATAAATTGCACTTCATAAAAATTTAAAACTTTTGTACTTCAAAGAACACTATAAAGAAAGTGAGGGGCACCTGGGTGGCTCAATGGGTTAAGCCTCTGTCTTCGGCTTGGGTCATGATCTCAGGGTCCTGGGATCGAGCCCCACATCGGGCTCTCTGCTCAGCAGGGAGCCTGCTTCCTCCTCTTTCTCCGCCTGCCTCTCTGCCTACTTGTGATCTCCCTCTCTCTGTCAAATAAATAAATAAAATCTTTAAAAAAAAAAAAGAAGAAAGTGAAAAAAAAATCCACAGAATGGGAGAGAAGATATTTTCCAATCATATATTTGATTAAGTCCTAGTCTCCAGAATATATAAAGGATACTTGCAACTCAGTATTAAAAAGACAACCCAATTTTAAAAATGGACAAAGATTTGAATAGACACTTTTTAAAAAAGATTTTTCTATTTATTTATTTGACACAGAGAGATCACAAGTAGGCAGAGAGGCAGGCAGAGAGAGAGGAGGAAGCAGGCTCCCCGCTGAGCAGAGAGCCCGATGTGGGGCTCGATCCCAGGACCCTGAGATCATGACCTGAGCTGAAGGCAGAGGCTTTAACCCACTAAGCCACTCAGGCGCCCCAAAAATAACAAGTCTTGGTAAGAATGTAGAGAAATTGGAACCCTCATACATTGCTGTTGGGAATGTAAAATGTTGCAACCACTATGGAAAACAGTTTGGTGGTTCTCGAAAAGTTAAATGTAGAACTGTCATAAGACTCAACAACTCCATTCTTAAATATCTACTGAAAATAATTAAATATAGATATTCAAACAAATGTATTCATACAAAAATGCAGTATATCAACACAATGGAATGTTATTTGGCCATAAAAATAAATTGAGTACTGATACTTGCCACAACATAGGTGGACCTTGAAAACATTGCGCTAAGTGAAAGAAGTCAGACACAAAAAGCCACACATTATACAATTTCATTTATATGAAACATTCAGAAGAGATAAATCCATTGGGATAGAAAGCAGACTACGGTTTTCCAGGGCCTGGGGGCAGAGGAGAATGGTGGAGGGACCGCTGAATAGGTACAGAATTTCTCTTGGGAGACGATAAATATATTCTGGAATTTGGTGGTTGTGATGGTTACACAACATTGTGAGCATACTGAAAGGCACCGAATTGTATAACTTAAAATGGTGCATTTTGTGTATGTGAATTCTATGTGAATTTAAAGAGAAAGGAAAAAAATCTATGTTACCTCACTTAGTGGCTTTATAATCTTGGCCAATTATTTTAAACTTCTGGGTCTAGCTTGGTTCCTCAAGTGTAAAAGAGTGACGGTAGCACTAGTTACCTCATAGGATTGTTTTTAAGAATAAATGAGAATATAGATATGATGCCCCAGCATACTGCCTGGCTCATAGTGATCATTCAAAGTATTACTATTATCATAACAATTATTATTATTATTTGCTAGCAGAATGGAGATAAGTTATACCCTACCAAGTTTAAAGCATTACAATCTATGGTTGGTCTACCTTGATGAGTATTTTTTTCTCTTCTTTTTCTCCCTGAAGGACATGTTTATAGTTTTCTAACACCCTGTATTTTCATATCCACAGATATGACTGTGATTAGTGCCACCTCGAGCTCTTCTTACCAATTTCTGCTGAATATTTGGGAAGACATACACAGGGCTAAATAATATCCCTAATATCCTTTGGAGCAGTCAGCCTTCTCCGACACTTTAAAATTTTCTATTTAATTTTATTTTGGTTAATATATAGTGTATTATCAGTTTCAGGGGTAAAATTTAGTGATTCATCAGTTTCATATAACACCCAGTGCTCTTACATCAAGTGCCCTCCTTAATGCCTATCACCCAGTTACCCTATGCCCCCTACCCTCCAGCAACCCTCAGTTTGTTTCCTATAGCTAAGAGTCTCATGGTTTTTATCTTATTTTATTTCATCTGACACTTTCTGGTGTAATGAGACCCTATGCCATAGGATGCCAAACATCATTCAAAAATTACTTGATGAGATCACTGAGGGTAACATGTCTGAATTGGGGGTCAAGGTCACATTTGCAAGTTTATCCCTCCCATTGGTCTTTCAAAATGCTTATATCCTTGTTCTTTGATAACAGGAGAAAGGAGCTGAATTGGAAGGAGATACTGAAAATCTCATGGGGGAAGTCTGCATTACAAAATGTAGCCAGAGTTCCACTTTGATTTGTGCTTAAGATACCTTAATGCCTAGTCCCATGGTGACAGCAGGCATAAAATCAACAGTTTCTCAAAAAAATTTTTCTTTTGACTTTGAAAAAAATTTTTCAAGCAAAACTAGTCTAGGATTTTCTCTATGACACCTTAGGATGTCAGGAATGGTGAGGGGGGAAGGCAAGAGATGGATTTCCAATGGCCATATAATTTATCAGTATTTAAAGTTAATGAAGAATTTAGATATTCTGAATCCAAGTCTATTGCTCTTTCCATGGCATACACGTGCTTTCTAATGGGACTATGTCAGAGATCAAGATTATTTTGATAGGAAGGAAGTATTATGTAAAAGGCACATGCACTCTTCCAAGAGAATAGGCCAAGATGAGGCACTTGGAGAAGTAAAGGTTACAAGAAGGAAGAAATGGCAGCCACTACAGCATGAAGGACACACTTACTATTTTTGCACTTTTTTTACCCACTGGTTCATCATCATGCATCATCCCTATCTTCCATTGACACCCCCCTGACCAATTCAGGGACTGGGCATTATGGTATTTTGCTGAGCACGCTCCAGGTGTCCTCACTGGTATATTTTTAGAATATAGGAAAGGGGACTTCCCTATCGGTAGAAGGTGAGTTTTGACCCTTTAGCTCAGAAGTCTGGTCTGAAGGCAATACATGGACACTAGCTACAGCACTAAATTATCCATCATTAACTACCATATTAGGGACTAACCACACGCAGAAAGTTGATCTCAAAAAGGGAAAACGTGTCCTCCCATGAGATACAGTTATTTCATTTCTGATGTCTCTGGAAGTGTTTTTCTTTGTTTTGTTTTGTTTTTTAAAAAGATTTTATTTATTTGACAGAGAGAGAGATCACAAGTAGGCAGAGAGGCAGGCAGGGGTGGGGGTGGGGGTGGGGGTGGGAAGCAGGCTCCCTGCTGAGCAGAGAGCCTGATTCAAGGCTCAATCCCAGGACCCTG
>CM053612.1:30465266-30482813 GCA_028646535.1 Procyon lotor
TTTCATTCCCCCCCACACACAAGCCCCCACCTTGCCTCTCAAATTCTTCATGTGATACTTTTCTTTCTCTGACTGACTTATTTCACTTAGCATAATACTCTCCAGTTCCGTCATTGCAAATGGCCAGATTTCATTTCTCTTGATGGCTGCATAGTATTCCATTGTATATATATATACCACATCTTCTTTATCCATTCATCTGTTGATGGACATAAACCACTCTCAGACCTGCTAGCCCCGGGCAGAGAAAAACAAACTGATATCATAGGTAATTATGAATCTTAAGGAGAGAAGACAGAGAAATCGAATTGTAAAGTATTAATGACATTCATAAATTTCCCATATGATGGAGAAACTCAGGAGAGGCTCCTATAGGATATAATCTATGAGATGCTTTCCCAATAAGATTTCACCAACTCTTAGCTCTCAAAGAAAGAAATGGAATCAGGCTTTGTCAGGAAGTTTGTTTCCCGAGGAGTTTTTCTAAGAATCAGGATTAGACAACATCCTTTAGGGAGCTAGGCTTCTTTGATAGGCTTTTGCTAAGTGAATAGATTCAGCTGGCTTTTCCACTGGACCAATATGAAATTAAAATGGGAAAGATAGTTCCAAACTAGGCCAATGCCCAAAACCTGAAAGATCTGTTCTGCTCCCACTATGGTCAACTGGAAAAAAAAAATTAATCAACATTCACAGAGAACCCACTTCATGCCAAGTACCTTTAAGAATTTCCTAGGCACAAAAACCATATAGAACAGGTCACTGTCTTCAAGAGCCTACACACTAGTTGTGAAAAATAAACCATGAGTAGATAATAAAAAGAAACAAGAAGGGGCAATGGACCAAGAGGCCAGAAAAATCTGGGCTCTACTCTTGGCTCTAACATTCACTTACTATGAGACCACAGATAGGTCCTTTCTACTTTATGGAACTCAGTTTTCCTATATGTAAGCTAAAGAGGTTGGAGTAGATACTTAAGGGGCTTTTTAACTTAGACATTTGCTTTAAAATAATGATTGTATAAAAGTGGGAAGAAAATAATTGACCATCCCATGCTAACAAGGGTTTCAATTTTTGGAAGATGAATGTCTTTTCTATTCCAAGAGCATGAGGTATCATCCCAAAGCTTTGGGGTCACAGGAAGCTGAGGGCCATAGAAGTACAATGCCAGGGATAGATAACATATCCTCTCCAAGAATCAGTAAATGCAGTCTGGAAAGTTGGTGACTCATTCTAAGACCTCCTCAGAGTAATTGTAGAGGGCAACTCCAAAGTCATCTTCAAAGTTTCCAGATTCTCCTTTCTCATCATCTCCTGTCCAAATGCAGGAGGATTGAAAGAAGATACATATCAGGGCCATTACTTTGGCAAAGAGCCCAGTATCTGTCTGAAAACAAAGGTGGTGTTTGGTGCTCATAAATAAGGCTGGCAAATTGGTACCATTTGTAATATTGCTGAGGGGACAATGCCAACTTCAAGACAGAAGGGCCTATAGGTAGACTGGAGGTGATAAGAAGACAGTGGAATGGGAATGGGATGATTTATTATGGCGAATATAAGCACAGGGTTTGGAGCCATCCAATCTTAGGCTCAATTCTAGCTCTAGCACTTTGAGAAAAGTGTTTAACCATTTATTGAGACTTAGTAACTTCATATGTAAAATGAGGATAATAATAATATTGACAACATAAGTGTTATTGTAAAGATTAAAGAAGATATTGTTTATAAAGGGAGGGGCATGCACCTGACACCTAGTAGGTGCTCAATAAATTGCAACTGCTAACATCATCATCATTACCAATTTCTCTCCATACTGGCAGTAAAGATATTCCTAAATCATTCACATGACAAATGACTTATCAAAGGTCTTTGACCTTAAATGTTAAAAAGTCGTCAATGTCTCCTATTTGCTATGGCTTCAGATCCAAACCCCTTTTGTCGGTACTTAATGCTTTCTACAATTTGGCTACATGCAGCCTCTCCCACTTCATTAGTCTTTGAAGCCATTTATTTGCAATCCCAGGCCTGCTCAATAGCCCTACAAATCCTAACCATCACTGGGAGTGTATTGGGAGCTTTATCTCTTCCAGTGGCTAGGTTTGGTCTTAGTTGTTCTTCCCCATGCATGGTGTCCAGGGAGCCTGGAGTGACCCCAGGAATCATGTCCCTGTGGCCTTTATGTTCCTTAACCCACGGTGATTCAGTCTAGATGATTGAGCTTCTACCTCAGTTTCTTGGTACAAATGAGGACTATGTTGTCTGTCTCCCTAGATCTAACAAGTTCCTTCTCAGGAAGTTGGATTCTGCATTATAGAACCTCAGATATGGTCAGGGTTCTTACTGTAACAGGCTAATAATTGAGAACCAGAATGCGAATGCCACCCCATATCAGACTTTGAGTGTTGTCTATCACCTAGACCCACCCTTTTGCTCTCATGCTTCAGAAACCCAAGTACATTCCTTTGAGTACTAGATTGAACTGGTGATATTTTAGTCAGGGTCACAGGAGGAAACAGATGTTGCACTTAAAGTGGTTAATTTAGGAAAGTTTAATGAAGAGGCTATTTAAATGGTGTAGGAAAGGGTAAGAGAGTCCAACAAAGGATGATGAAGCACCCTAAAGCTAGCAATAGCAGAGAAGCCTTTACGACCCCAAGGCCTGAAGGAATAAGTTGGGGGGGGGCAGTTATTATAACACAGAGAGAGACCTATAGCTGAGACTATAGATTGAACATTTTTCCTCAACAAATCGTGGTCTTTGAGGGAGGAATTCAGCAACTGAGAACTAACATGAACCTTAGGGAATAATTACCTTGACCTCCATCTCCTCCCTTCTTCTGATGCTGTCTTACATTGGCTGCACCCAACTGAAAAGGCAAAAGGCAAAATAACCTATTTGGTACATCTTTAAAGGTCAGCTTCCTGGAGCACAGAGCAGAATGCAGAAGGGTAAGGACTGAGTCTAGAAAAACAAATGGAAAATGCTCAGCACAGATGAATATTTCTGTTGGAAAGTACACCAACAGGTGGACCAGTTCTGCTATCACCAGTCCTTCCCTGCTCAAACATACTTGTGCTGTTGAAGTACTTACCATCCAAATGTCCAATTCCTACCCCTCAACTGCAAGTTATGCCAAAGACTAGATCTTATGCATTTGTTTGTATTCCCTATACCATCTATAATACTTGCTGATAGATTGTTTTGCAAGAGTTACAATTTCTCCAAATTGTCTTCTTTATGCCTTGTCTGCCTTTCTGCTCATTCAGTAAGAATTTCATGAGTTTCCATCATATGTTAGCCACTATGCTAGGTGGAGAGATACAATGGTACATAAAAACATGCACAAGCTCTCTTCTTATGAGAAGAAAACACTAGTAGAAGAGAAAAGCAATCTAGTAGAAGAGAAAAGCACTAATCAAAGAACCACACCAGCAAGTATAAGAGCTAATGTCTAGTTAATGCTTACAATATACCAGGCACAGTGAGGTGGCTTTGTATTATGCCAAATTAGTTATTATCTAGAGCTGTTTCTCAGAATTACTTTTCCTGTATGGTTCCAAGTTACAGTTAGCTACAAGAGAAATTTGCACAAGATTTGAATGGTGAAAGTGAAGGAGCTACCACGTGACACTGAAGGTCCGTAATGCTCATAGCTCCTCTAGCTCCCTCAAGATGTCCTACTTTAGCTTCTCTAACTTTGGGTCAGGTACATATAGATTCCAGATTGTCCTCATGGGATCCAGTTTGTCCCCTTAAGTTCCAGTTTGTCTTTTCTCTCCCCCACTTCCCCTGATGATTTAGGCTCAACACCAAATACTGAAATGAGCTTTGCTGAAGCTATTTAATTAGCTCCCACAAATGCATAATTCCTAATTCTTATAATAAAATATCTTTTTATCTATCACATATAGTGGTTCTGCTTCTCTGATTGAACTTTAATTGAGATTGAAGTAGGTATTATTAGTATCCCCATTTTAAAGATGTGGATACTAAGGCACAGAGAAATTAAGCTACTTCTCCAAAATTAAGCAGATAACAAATGAGGGGAGTCAAATTTTGAACCCAAATAGTTTGGCTTACAAGTGTGTGTGTGTGTGTGTTTAATCACCCTATTGACCGCCTCTCAAACTTCTGTTTGAAATCATGCACACAGAGGTAAATAAGTACAATGAGAAAAAGCAAAGAGCACAGCATGTAACAAAGAAGCTTGAATGAGATTATATATCCATCTCTGTTTACTTATCAATCCTATCTATATGCTTAGAAAAAGATGTATCTTTAACAAAATAGCTGATGCAAGAGAAAAAGCCTAGCCTTATTAAAATGGGGCAAAGAGCACTTCCCCTCTCCTGAACCACTGTTGGGATATAGTGGCTGTCTACTCCACAACAAAGAAGCAAGCATAGTAAGTGTATAACCATGCAGAAGCTGTTTGCAGTGCTGAACATTGATGAGAGGATAGTGTTAAGTGCACTAGATTGGGAATCAAGAAAATTGCCTTATAACCCTAGCTCTATCACTGATTAGTTGTGTAACTCTGTGCAAGTGACTTTCCTTCTCTGAGCCTCAGTTTCCCCTTTCTAAGATTACATGGTTGGATTCCATAATCTCTAAGACTCATTCTAGCTCTGGGACTCTATAACCAGTGGACTATGAAATCAGAGTCTATCCAGGCTTTCAGATCAGTTAAGAAAACACTTGGCTATGAGCTGGGGACTCCTTGGAGATTATTTGCAGACTCTTAATAGAAAATCAGAGAGCTAACATTTAGATAATTTTGCTGGAACTCCTGAAGAGAATGAAGGGATGGCTGGTCCAGTTTACCTGGTCATAAACCAGTCTTGCAGTCACTGGCTATAGCCGATAATCCATTTCTCTGACCAAGATCTCAAATGAGTTCTTGTGTTATAATAAAAGAGATGAATGCATTCATTTTGGAGAGGTGATCTCTTCATTCAAGAAGTTTCCCTGGGGACTTTTATCAAATAGCAGAATGTGAAAGCAAAGCATGATTCAAGGAAACCACATGACCTTCTGCCCAGAGAATGATGAATACTTTCTGCCTTGGTCAGGAAGGAAAACATGAACTAGAATTGATTCGCTCTCTTCTCTTGGGAGAGAGTGGGAGTGAGAGCATTAGAAATTCCATTTCAAAAAGTCTGGATTCAGACTTTGTAATTTTTGATAAGCGAGAGTAAAGAGAAATAAAATACTTGTCCTATTCAATTATGTTTGTTGTTCTGCAGACTGAACGGAATACATTTTTCTAATTAAATTTTAAAATGACAGAGTTTTTAAGTAAGTGAGCAGTTCAGGTATAATGGCTAAGGCTATAATTCAAGCAGCCACCTCTTAACTGAAGAAAGGAAGATAACAGCTACAGATTTAGCATCGTATCCTGAAGCATCTGAATCAGATTAACTGAAACACTAGGTGTGTGGAGAGGAGTCTTCCTCTTATCTTTAAAGAGCACGAGGTGATTTAAAAAGATTGTTCTTAGGTCCATGAAGACCAAGGTCCTGTAGGTATATGGATGCAACAAGATCACATTGCTTTGACCTACAAGTCCATAAGGTGCACTAACTGGTCCTTTGAGTAAGAGAAATGAATGACCTCATTTAATTAGCATGGAGTGGTTTTTAAGGGGAAAAAAGAGGTTTAATTAACTGCTTGTAAATGACCCTATTTCAAAAGATACAAAATCCACAGGGGGAGTTCATGTTTGAAAAAAAAACTGATATCACAAGAAGCCATTTTTATCTCCTTTTTTTGCTTCTCGTTGCTCCTTTTATTGTGGCATTTGTTCAGTTCACTCATTCATTCAAATATCTATTAAGCATGGATTTTATGTCATGTACTGTGCTAGATACTATATTTCTTTGGCTTTTAAGAAATATGTTTAGATGTTAAGCCTCTGGAGCTGAAAGTTCAATGCTAATTTTAAGATTTTTCACTTTGCTTTGGAATTTCCTCCCTTTCTGGTTTTCCTCCACCCCACCCCTTTAATCCAGGTTGTAGACTATCAGGAAAGTGGAAAGGGGGTGTGGCATGCAAGATAACATAAATGAAAGCCACAGTGGGCATATAAAGGAATGTCTGCAAATGTCAAGATATTTTAGTGGCCATATATAGCAAAATTTGCCTCTGTTTGTTGGACTCCTTTAGGATTCTGATAGTACCTGTGGACAGAAGTCTGCCACATCCAGCAAAAGATAAACCAAAGTACAGAGCAAATGCTTCTGCCTTAGCATTAGTGTTTGTCTTTAGTATCCCTTGTTCACAAGTGCTGACTTGCTGCTACATTGGATTTTTTAGCTTCTAAATCATGATCACCTGGTTCTGGGACAGCAACCCTCAACTCTCATCATCACTATCTGTTCCCTTGCCCTGCTTTTTTATTTCCTAGCACTTACCACCTCCTAACATATGATACATTTTTCCATTTACAATCTGTATGAGCCCCATGAAGACGATTTTGTCTGTTTTAGTCATTCAGTGCCTAAAATAGTGTCCAATATATAGTTAAGCACTCAAAGAACATTTGTTAAATAAACTAATGAACGAATGATACCTGCCTGTTCCTTTTTGCCTTAGTAAACTCTTTGGGCTTCAATCTCCATGTCTCAGCTCTGGAGCATCAACCTCATCTTCCTGTTCCTAGGGCATCAATCTTTTACTTGCCCTACCTGACATAACCAGACTCTGATTAACAAACGTGACCCACATATAACCCAGGAACGAAAATAGCTAAATCAACTTTTTCTTTTTTGCATACAAAATGGTCCATCCACAAAACTATTCATTTATTTATTCATCTTTCTTTAAAGCTATTTCCATGTTACTGCATATGTGAGTACATAAGATGGTTTTTACCTAAATATATGAGGCACAAGCATAACTACTCACCACAGCCCCCCTATGAATGAATCATACTTCACTCAGGTTCTAGTTAGCCTTACTTGACTTATTCCCCCTCCTAGGCAATGTTTGCATTTTAATGAGAAACACTTGCATGCCCTAGGCCTAACTCGCGGGAGTGAAGAATTATGGGCCACGTTAATTAGGGGGCAGCAGAAATTGGGGCAACAGGAATTGGGAACCTTTTTAACCTCTAGTCAAGTCAGTCTAACTGGCCCCCTTGTCCACCAGCCTATTTGGTAGGCCATCCTTAGAGAAGAGTTTAGAAAATATTGAATACTAGGAATCTGTTCCTTGGGAGGGCTCAATCTAACCAACCACTTTTTTCTTTAACAACTAACTCTTTTAACTTATGTTCACTAGGCCAAGAACCCCGGAGGACTCCTTACTGACAATTCAAGAGACTCTTCACACTTTCTTTGCTCCTAGTGTGTGTTAAGGACCTATTTTCTAAGTATGTAATCAGAGGAGAGAAATACAATGAGAGTTGTGTTTCCATCTACTTCAGAAGTGTCCCTGGTATGTGGAATGTCATCCCAGGGAATTAATGTGGAAACTGGGGGTGGGAGTAGTGAGGTTTGCACTTTTCACATGTTATCATAAATGAGACTGCCGTGGTACCTAACAATAAAGTGGGAAGGGCGAGGCTGGGAGATCAGTTAAGCAGGCAAGTTTATTTTTTAATAAACTATGTATTTTGGAGTAATTTTAGATTCACAGAAAAGTTGCAGGGTAGTGCAGAGAGTTCCCACATACCCTTCACTCAGTTTTCTCTAACGGTAACATCTTTACATAACCATGGTACATTTGTCAAAAGAAATTAACGTTAGTGAGTTCCTATCAACTAAATTACTTAATTTCACTAGTTTTTCCACTAATGTTCTTTTACTCTTTCAGGGTCCAATCTGGGATCTCACATTGCATTTAACAGATTTTGGTAGAATGTGAGATCTAATCAGGAGGCCAAGCCGAGGCCAAGCTCATTAGGGGAAAGCCGCTCACTCGGGACTCTTTTTTTCTGATTGCAAATCCTGGTTAGTCTGCACTGCATGGTGCAGCCAAGAGTAGTTTGGCTAAACAGCAAAATCAAAAAGGACATTGCAAGGGGAATGACATCTTTCAGATAATGGAAAAGCATGAGAGAAAAGAAAGAGACCAACATCAGGTGCCAAGTAGAGATTAGGTGCACAAAAAAGAATTTGATGACCATTTTCACAGAGACTCCAAAGTCACTAATCAGAGTTTCTGCAAATGCATGAAGGACAAGAAACCACTGAGAATTCAGTAGGATTCCATAATAAACACGGTGGCAGGGGCATGCTCAGGCATGAAAAGGCACAATGTTCAGGCATCCAGGCTGACACACTGAACGAATTCCCTGCCTCTGACTCTATCAAGAATGACAAACCTCTATTATCAGGTAGCCATGTTGGAGTTACTAAACCAAAGTGTGAGAAACACATGGAATGTTCTAAACCGGGGTGTGCAAATTACAGCCCTACAGACCAAACCTTGCCTGCTGCCTGTTCTTGTAAATAAAGTTTTATTGGAACACTTAACCATTTCCATTTGCTTACATGTGGCATATGGCTTTTTCTGCACTATAAAGACAGTTGATGAGTTGCAACAGAGACCTTTTGGCCCATTAAACCTAAAATATTTACTATCTGGCCCTTTATAGGAAAAGTGATCGAAATTTAGTCAATAGGTAGAGAAATAAGAGCCTGGATCTCTACCAAGTGGAAGCCGTGCAACTATCAGTCAGAGGTCTAGTGCATGGCCAGTGGCTTCCCCGGAGACTCTGGGAACATCAGACTGTTGAGCCTGGCTTCTAACCCAGGCCCCAGGTGCTGTAATCTCTAATTAAGAGTAGATCACTGAACCACAGAAAGTCCGGAAAGGCATGCTTGTTGGAAGGGGGAAGTCACTCCTGCCCTGTGCTCTGAGAGACTGATAATATTAAAAAACAGAAATAAAGGAAACCCGTGGGTTCTTTACTGCTATGGACCAAAGTATTTAAATACTTTGATGTTTTCCTTTAACAGAATTGTACCTTCAGGATGACTTTAAAACATTAAATTATCATCAGATAATATTTTTATCATTAAAATCTTTATTGAATACTTAGTACATGGCCCTGTGGGATTACAAAGAGGCATAAAACCAATGTGATTTTGGTGAGGAAGAAAAGACATGCACCAAACCACCTATAATAAAAGTATAATAGAGAAAATATCAAAATGTCTAAATGCCCCCATTTAACCCCAATTCACTCTCACTCCTAGGATTGCTCTGTATTTCCTTTCCCTATATCATCCTTCCAACCTTTTTCATTGGGCTCTCTGGAACCAGCATCTCAAGGTAAGCAAACCCTTTGACATGGTCAACTTCACGTAACACCCCTTTGCTTAGCTGAAATCAGGCTCAGCCATAAGCCTCCTCTTTCTCCTCAAGCTCTCTCAAGAGCAGGCTGCTCGTTTCCTTATGTCTCAGAAGTCAAACAACCATAATTGCTTTTATTGTCTTCATTTTAGAGATGGGAAACCTGAGGCTCAGAGAGGCCAAGTAACTTGCCCAAGGTCGCGCAGCCAGTGAGAGGCATTGCAACCGAGCTAGGACTGTCTTTGCCACCACACTAGATAGCCTTTCAAATCTTCTATTTGTTGCTAATAGTGAGACATCAGAAAAATAATACACTTTAAAAAATTATTTTAGAATCAGGTACTTTCCTAGAGTACCTGATGCAAGTGCCACATGTTTCTGTAGGGGCAGCAGGGATTACACAGGCTCATTTTATGTTCTAGCAGCACCTGTTACCCGCCCACACTTTTTTTTCTTGGAACCAAATTTTGTCATCAGCCATCTAATTACAGTCTGGAGGCCAATTTTTGTCTGACGGAATATCTGCCAGAAGCCATGTGGAAGTTGGAACCAGGAGAGGTCAAAAGAGACATAACCAGGAGAGCTATATGAGCAGAGTCTGGGACAATGCTGCTAACTAGCAGAGCTCCTTAATTAGTCTGCCCCAGCACGCCGGTGTGCTGCAAATGAGCTACAGGTTTGCCAATATATTGACGCTATATGGTTCCCTCATCCTCAAAGTCCCAATGCTAATTGCCTCTGGGTGCTACAACTCCCATTTTTTACACCAAGGTTCCACAGAAATATTTTTTTTTTTTGCTTATGCCACAGTTATAGTGCAGGTGTTTGGAAAGCCCTGAGCTTGAAGATAGCTAAACTGACATTCTGGTTGCCAACGATTTTGTGCCTTATATTCAAGGTGTAACCCCTTCTTTTCTCCTGGTTTGCTATGATATCAGAGGCTCAGGCTGCCTTTCAGAGAGTTTGAAAGTCAGGCATGAGAAGAATTATGGAAGAGAAGCACAGTCCACCACAGTGAGGTGCAGCGATGGTGCCCAAGGTGAACTAGTGCCCGGCTTTTTAGAACCATTTCCGCTATCTTGATAAATCTTTTGCTCAGCATGCGAGAGAGATGCATGAACAAAAATGGGCTTACGGACAAATAGATGAACCTTTCCAAAATACTTGTGTCAGTCAGATCAGCCCCGATCAGATAGGGGCTGAGATCTTGGAGATTACCCAAACACAAATGAAGTGATAGAGAAATAGACATTTATAAATAAAGGGAAACAGTCTTGGAAGGCTACATACCAAAACGTCAACAGCACTGTTTTCATGTTTTTTAAATTTCTTCAGGTCGGGGCCCCTGGGTGGGAGGCTCAGTTGGTTAAGCATCCAGCTGGCGATTCTAGCTCAGGTCATGATCTCAGGGTTGTAAGATGGAGCCCTGTGTGGGCCCCACACCCAGTGGGGAGTCTGCTTGAGATTCTCTCTGTCTGCCCTTCCCTCCACGTACACTCTTTTTTTTTTTTTTTTAAGATTTTATTTATTTATTTGACAGAGAGAGAGAGAGAGAAAGATCGCAAGTAGGCAGAGAGGCAGGCAGAGAGAGAGGGGGAAGCAGGCTCCCTGCTGAGCAGAGAGCCCGATGCGGGGCTCGATCCCAGGACCCCTGAGATCATGACCTGAGCTGAAGGCAGAGGCTTTAACCCACTGAGCCACCCAAGTGCCCCTCCACGTACACTCTTGCTTGCACATGTGCACTCTCTCTCAAACCAATAAATAAATCTTCTGAAAAAATTTTAGAAAATAAAATTTCTTCAGGCCTTTCTGTACCTTCTCATTTACTTTAACATTGAGTATTCATTTTCCTACAATAAAAGATAATAGCACTAAAGCTATTTCTATTTTGAAAAATGCCATCACAACAAATAAAATACTACGTGACCTTGGATACATCCAAACCTCACTTAAATTCAGTTTTCCTGTAAAATAAGGATAATACCAGTGCCTTACAGGTTGTTATACAGATCAAAAGAAAGAGTAGCAGACACATAGCAAGAACTCAAAAAAATTTTTTTCTTTAAGCAAACAAAGAAGCCCTCTCTGAAAGAAGAGTGCCAGTGGTATAAATATGAGATTGTTTCTGCAAAAAAATAAAAACAATGGAAGTCCCTGAATTCAGGGTCAGACTACTAAGGTTTTGTGGCTCTAGAGGTGAGGAAAAAACAATGGATGAAGCAACGTAGGTAGAATGAGGAACCTTATTCTGAAGGAAGAAAAGTTACCTAAATTCTATTTTACAAACATTTTACTGTGCCATTGTTCACTCCTGTGTTACTTTAATTCTTCTATTTTCCCTTTTCCTGGAGATAGAGAAGACTGAATAAACCTAACGGAGTCCTCAAGTATGTCACTGGAAGATCCACCTTGTTAGATGGTAATCTAACACACAGCTGGGCACCTGCCCTTTTTTGGTACTGGCCATAATGATCCACGACTCTCTAAGTACACACAGGATTTGGCTCAAACCAATCTGACCTATTCACCTGCAAACTCAAGGTCTGCGGTCTATTTTTTGCTCAAAGGAAGTTTGTCTTATCTCACTATTTCCTGTCAAGTACACAAAGCTAGAGGCTTTCTGTGTGTTTATCTTTAAACAAGAGAAATCAAGTAAGAGAACAGAGTAGGGAATGCCTGTCAATCCAAAATCAGAAGATGAGCAGCCACAGCAGAAGACGAATGGACTCAGAAAGTCAGCATAAAACAAAAAAGATAACATTACTTATGTAGCAATTACTGTGTATCAAGTCCTGTTCATACTTCACATACATCAACTCATTTAATCTTCACGCAACTTCACGGGGTAGGTACTTTTGCTGTCCCATTTTACAGATAAAGCAACTGAGGCACAGACTCACTCAGGTAATCCAGGTAATAAGTGGTAGAATCAGACAGTCTGACTGCTGGATTCTGCTTGTAAAGCACAGCACTATGTCATCTCTCTAAGACACAAAACACTTTCACACACACGCTGAAGTTAATCTGAGTAAAAGAGTCATGAGAATAAAAGGTACGGCATAAGTCAGTGGTATTGTAATAGCGACGTATGGTGATCCATGGTAGCTATACTCGTGGTGAGCACAGCAATTCTGTTGTACACCTGAAACTGATGGAACATTGTGTGTCCGCCACACTCCAATAAAAAGAAAAAAAAGAGAGAGAAAACCCTGATGTGTTCCTTCTGAGTTTATCCAGGAGGTTTTCCTTTTCAAATGTCCATCTTTATCCCTCCTTACTTACCTCCTCTAGCCTGCAGTCGTCCTCAGCCACAATTACCCGAGTGGGAACTCCGAAGAAACACTTCAGCGGAACACGGCCTCCAGCAGGTCCTGAAAACTAACCTCTTACTCCTTCCCTGCCTTCTCATTCATCTGCACTCCCTGGATCTTGTGCCCTTGGTAGTTTGCCAATATACGCAAAAACTCTCCTGTGTGTAGTACTCTTGGTCCTCCTGCCTATTCGGGCCATTCAAGAATATGGTATTTTAGAGGAAATGAGAAAGAGAACTGAAGGAATTAAATACCCAAAGAATGTACTCTATGCTATCTTTCCATTCCCGGTTAGTGGACCCAGAGGCTACACTGGCACATGGAGTGTTTTCACTGGGTGGCACCTCTGAAAGACATTGGTGAATAATATGGATTTGTAAGCCTTTACTAATCAGTGCTTTTGTCAAGGACATTATATTAATTACTCGTTAGAGCTTTTAAGAAAGGCCTGATCCCTTGGATGGAGGAGGTATCAACAAGTCAATGATTCCTCAGGTTGCAAATCTTGTTAATCTCCTTCCTCCTGAAGAGTGCTGCATTTTTCTATATGAATTGATTTTAATGAACATATGTTCCATGGCTAATGAATATGTTCTCCATTAATGGTATTGGAGTGGAGGGCAAAGTGCTGGCATTCCTTGACAGTAAAAAAAAAACAAACAAAAACCAACCAAAAAAAAAAAAAAACCTTAGGAGGTCCCTCACATTACACCTGCAGGATCCAACCATCTGGGAGCTGGAAAAGCACCTAAAGACAGAGAAAGGCTCATTCAGCGTTTTACAAAAGGCCTTCCCTGGCTCTTAGCTGACTGTGCAGAAGTAATAGAAAGCCAAAGTACTGGGAATGTGATAGAAATACAAAGCCAAGGTAATGAAAGCTACAGCAAATAAACTAGAGCCAACAATATTAAAACTAAAAGACAGCAGATTTAAGCCAGTGGGCTCTGTCAGTAGGGAATGAGATTTCATACTGGAATTGACCCAGCAGGAGATAGATGATTCAAGTTGAGCGGGTTCCATCAATCCAATCCCCCAAGGACTTGCTGGGGCCCACCTATGTGCCTTTGCTTTGCTGTCAGAGCCAGGGAGGAGGGAGGATTGGAGGTGGGATATGAAGAGAGGATTAGAAAAGAAACAAGGAGAAAAAAAGTCCTTTCCTTCAATCAATGGACCACTTAGTTACAGAGAAAAGACACACTGACAGTAGACAAAGGACAGTTCCTGCCAATCCATAAACAAGTGTTGGATAAGATCCTGCAAGCTACTGTATTTTCTCAAGACTAAGACCTGTGTATTTCTTTTGCCATTTCAATGCTTCCGAAAATAAAGGCTGTCTTAAGAGTTACTATGTGCATTTCATATAGCGTTTCATTTTATTTTCTGAAAAACTGGTTTTTTTTGTTTTTTTTTTTAAAGATTTATTTATTTATTTGACACACAGATAGAGATCACAAGTAGGCAGAGAGGCAGGCAGAGAGAGGGAGAAGCAGGCTCCCCGCTGAGCAGAGAGCCCGATGCGGGGCTCGATCCCAGGACCCTGAGATCATGACCTGAGCCGAAAGCAGAGGCTTTAACCCACTGAGCCACCCAGGTGCCCCTGAAAAACTGTTTTTAAAAGCAATGGTGCATCTTAGAATGAAAGAAATATGGTGTATGGGCTCTGATTCCTTGAAATGGGAACCGTCTCTATGATCCCAGTATGAGGGATATTTACCATATATGGGGCAGTATCTGGTCAGGTACCTGAAAAATGAACACAGGAGAATGAGGCAGAGACAAGAGTCACTGCTGTTGTGGATAATGGGAGAGGCCAGACACATAGCCTGAACAATGCCAGAGACGGGAAGAAATGTGGCCTCACAATAGGAAAGGGAGTCCAGCTGGAACTGAGGTTGTTTACAAGACTAACAGGAGATCAGGCAGAAGAAACAGGTGGGCCTTGCTCTTTTTAGGAGACCTACATTATGAGGGATCCTATAACCAAATTGCCATGATCAGGAAGTGAGCTAATTGAGGAAGGCACCCAGAAGTGAGTCAGGAGGGGGAGCCTTTGAGAGGAAACAGACAGGAAGCCAGGAAGCCAGGAACCAGGCCAGAGTCAGAATTGAGGGGGACTATCCCAATAGGAAAGGGCAGGCTGGAAGCAGATTATAGACAGATTTTTGGATTTACATAAAGATAGTGGGACTCAGCCCCCTCTGGGCAAGGGGCATAGCCAACAGCTACCAGAGTGACATGTCCTCTCTATGCCCTGCTGGGCCATCTGTAAGCAGTCAAAGGCTAGCAAGTATGAGAGGAAGCCAGAGAGAAAGAGGACTTACCTATCCCATTACTCTATGGTCTTAGCAACTGACTGGAGTGGAGAGCTTTGACTTACCTAGTACTTTCTTCCAGAAAAGAGTTTGTTTTTTCCTCAGCCAAAAAGCTCAACAGCCATTGGGAACTTCAGCAGGATGGTTATGGGGGGAAGGGCAGCTAAGGTCAAACCACCACTTCCAGGAAGGACCCTAGGTAGAGGTCAGAACTGGAGGTTAGAGACTGGGATGCCTGCAGGGAGGGTCTCCCACACCCCTCTTCCCATCAACTGCCTCAAGAAGTATCATGAAACTCTAGCTGCATGAGGGGGCTTGCCATCAGTGGAAACCACACAGGCTCTGGGTTAGACTGCCTGGTTTCATTCCAGCTCCACCACTTACTAATTGGCTTCCCATGGACAAATCACCCCCATCCCCGCACCTGAGTTCCCTTAATTATAAACCTTAGCCCAATTTTACCAATGAGATGACTGAGGTTTCAAAAGGATACATGTTAATCTTATATCCTTCACCAAACTATCTCCCATGACTGCAGAGAGAGTAAATTAGTTGCCCCATTCCCAAAATCTGAGCACGGAGTTTGCTTGTCCCTCTCTCTCTCTGCTCCTCCCCCCACTGATGCTCTCTCTCTCTCTCTCTCTCTCTCAAAAAAAAAAATTTTTTTAAAGGCGGCTTTACGAGTAGATATTATTATTCCTCTCCAATCTGCAGTTGAAGAAACTGAGGCTCAGAGAGCTTATGTGTCTTTTCGAAGACCACACAGTTAGTACTTGAGTGGGTCTGACTCCAGAGTTCATGCACACAGTTTCTGCTCCAAATGTGGCCATCAGTAGAAGCAGTATCCGGTTGTGCGATAAAAGGCTTTATCCTCAAGGAAAGGAAACGGAGGCCTCCACGGTTCCTTGGTAGAACGGTAGGAGGTCCTTTGTGAAGTGAAGAAGACGCTGCCCGCTCTACCTATGATAAGGGCCGCCCCTTGCTGCAGCACTCAGAAAACAGGTTTGCAAAACTCTGGCCCAAGGAATAACACATCGGGACCTCACGTCAATCCTCTAAGGTACACAGAACTGCTGTTATTATTCCCATTTCACAGGGTTAAGGATGGTGAATCTCGGGAAAGTTGAGTGATTTGCCCCAGGTCACAAAGCCAGGAATTTGACAGAGCCAATGTTCAAATGCGGGATTTCTGGCTGGATTCTTTCTACAATTTCATGCTGTGTTTTGTACAGTTCCCCATGTGCTATGGATGCTCAACAAATAATCAATAACATCTACTGCCTGGCTCCTGACCAAGAGTAGAACACAGTGAAAATGTGCTCCATGCATCTTAAAGCATGGCAGTATAGAGAACAGATAAATGAAGAGAAGTGTAAAGTGTGTGCCAGGTGCTTAGTATTCATCATTTAGCATCAGCAGCGGGCGTCAACGTTGAGGCAATTCTATTTTCAGAGGCCGCTAAATAAATTCATCTCCCTTCCCTGGTATGACAATAATAGTAATAAATTCTTCTGAATTTTCGAGATGAAACTCTGTCTCCTTACGCTCCTCTGAAGCAGAAAATACTAAGCAAAATTGGAGCAAAATCGGCGGCAGAAATTCCTGAATAAACCACATTCAGGGGAGGCTTGTCTACTTAAGATGGCAAAGGACATGAAATGAATCCATGCATTTCTGAGATGGAATCAATGACAATTGACCATAATAAAGGTCTTCTAGTAGATGAGTACTAAGGTCACTTTTTGCCCTGAGGTTTACCCTCTCCCATAATTTTTTTAAAAATATTTATTCATTTGAGAGAGAGAGAGAGAGGGAGGGAGAAAAAAGAGAAAAAGCATGAGCAGGAGGGGCAGAGGGAGAGAGGATCTTGAGCAGACCCATGCTGAGCATGGAGCCTCACACGGGGCTCAATCTCACAACCCTGAGATCACAACCCTGGGATCACCACCATGAGATCATGACCCGAGTAGAAACCAAGTATCGGAGGCCCAACCGACTGCACCACCCAGATGCCCCGTCTCTCCCATATAATTTTATCTAAAGAACTATTTCAGTTTAACCAGGGCAGGTCAGGCCTGCTAGAAAATAGTCTAGTAGAAAGTACTGTGGGTAGGAGTTTCTAAACCAAATTCTATCACTAACGATGTCAGGCAAATCATTTCTCCTCTCCTCAATGGGAAAATGTTGCCAGGCTAATGTTTTTTCAACTGGAAAATGATTGTCTGACAGTTTTTATCAGTTTTAGAACCAATCATGCAAACACTGTCCCTATGATATCCATCCCCAAAACTAATCCACTAATGAGAAGAATGGGAAAAAATGGAAAGGAGAATTTTCCTAGATGTTATGAGCAGAAAACCTGCCTCCTTGGAGGGCAGTTTGTTGCCCCAGAATGATATTCTTCAATCAGGATTGATTCAAAGTGAAATAATTTTTTCATACAGTTTTAACTGTTGTTTTAAGTTTTTATTTGAATTCCATTTAGTTAACATATAGTGTAATATTGTTTTGTTATTATTGTTAAACCAGATTGATTTGGTTAATTACAGATCATATACCTATGATATAATTGTCCAAAATTTCTTTCCAAAACGTTTTCTTTTTTAAATTTTTTATTATGTTA
>CM053612.1:30483313-30523396 GCA_028646535.1 Procyon lotor
TAATAAAATTGATAAACCCTTGGCCAGACTTATCTAAAAGAAGAGAGAAAGGACCCAAAATAATAAAATCATGAATGAAAAAGGGGAAATCACAACCAACACCAAAGAAATACAAACAATTATAAGAACATATTATGAGCAACTATACGCCAGCAAATTAGACAACCTAGAAGAAATGGATGCATTCCTAGAAACACACAAACTACCAAGACTGAACCAGGAAGAAATAGAAAACCTGAACCAACCCATAAGCAGTAAGGAGATTTAAGCAGTCATCAAAAATCTCCCAACAAACAAAAGCCCAGGGCCAGACAGCTTCCCAGGGGAATTCTACCAAACATTTAAATAAGAATTCATACCTACTCTTCAGAAATTGTTCCAAAAAATAGAAATGGAAGGGAAACTTCCAAACTCATTTTATGAGGCCAGCATCACCTTGATCCCAAAACCAGACAAAGACCCCATCAAAAAGGAGAATTACAGACCAATATCCTTGATGAACACAGATGTAAAAATTCTCACCAAAATACTAGCCAATAGGATCTAACAGTACATTAAAAGGATTATTCATCACGATCAAGTGGGATTTATTCCTGGGATGCAAGGTGGGTTCAACATCCGCAAATCAATCAATGTGATTCAATACATTAATAAAAGAAAGAACAAGAAGCATGTGATACTCCCAATTGATGCTGAAAAAGCATTTGACAAAGTACAGCATCCCTTCTTGATCAAAACTCTTCACAGTGTAGGCATAGAGAGTACATTCCTCAACATCATCAAGGGTTTTGTGTTTGTCCATTTCTACTTTTTATTGTGTTATGTTCATCACCATACAGTACATCATTAGCTTTTGATGTAGTGTTCCATGATTCACTGCTTGCATATAACACCCAGCGCTCCATGCAATATGTGCCCTCCTTAATACCCATCACCAGGCTCACTCATCCCCCCATCGCCCTCCCTTCTAAAACCTTCAGTTTGTTTCCCAGAGTCCATAGTTTCTCATGGTTCGTCTCCCTCTCTGATTTCCCCCCTTTTCATTTTTCCCTTCCTTCTCCTAATGTCCCCCATGCTATTCCTTATGTTCCACAAATAAGTGGGACCATATGATAATTGACTTTCTCTGCTTGACTTATTTCACTTAGCATAATCTCCTCCAGCTCCATCTATGTTGATGCAAAAGATAGGTATTCATCCTTTCTGATGGAGGCATAATATTCCATTGTATATATGGACCACATATTCTTTATCCATTAGTCTGTTGAAGGGCATCTCAGCTCTTTCCACGGTTTGGCTATTGCGGACATTGCTGCTTTGAACATTGGGGTGCATGTGGCCCTTTTCACTACATCTGTATCTTTGGGGTAAATACCCAGTAGTATAGTTGTAGGGTCATAGGGTAGCTCTATTTTTAACTTTCTGAGGACACTCCACACTGTTTTCCATAGTGGCTGTACCAATTTGCATTCCCCCCAACAATGGAAGAGTGTTCCCCATTCTCCACATCCTTGCCAACATTTGTTGTTTCCTGTTTTGTTAATTTTTGCCATACTAACTGGTGTAAGGTGCTACCTCAATGTGGTTCTGATTTGAATTTTCCTGATGGCTAATGATGATGAAAATTTTTTTCGCGTGTCTGTTAGCCATTTGTATGTCTTTGGAGAAGTGTCTGTTCATGTCTTCTGCCCATTTTTTGACTTGATTATTTGTTATTTGGGTGTTGAGTTTGAGAGGTTCTTTTATAGATCTTGGATATCACTCCTTTATCTGTAGTGTTATTTGAGAATATCTTCTCCCATTCTGTGGGTTGCCTGTTTGTTTTGTTGACTGTTTCCTTCGCTGTGCAGAAGCTTTTTATCTTGATGAAGTCCCAAAAGTTCATTTTCTCTTTTCCCTTGCCTTTGGAGACGTGTTCTGAAAGAAGTTGCTGTGGCCGATGTTGAAGAGGTTACTGCCTATGTTCTCCTCTAGGATTTTGATGGATTCCTGTCTCACACTGAGGCCTTTCATCCATTTAGAGTTTATCTTTGTGTATGGTATAAGAAAATTGTTGAGTTTCATTCTTCTGTATATAGCTGTCCAATTTTCCCTGCACCATTTATTGTCCATTCCTACTTTTTGTTGAGTTTCTTTATTTCGTTTTCCCTCTGCTGGTTGGAAATTATAGCATATATTTTTTTAGTGAGTAAATTTACATTTTTAACAAACATTAACTAGAGGCTTCTGTATCCAGTATTTCTATCCTCCTCTCAAACAAGGCAAAGGCCTTCATATGTTCAATAACACTGAACATCCACATATTTCCTGTGATTGTGTTCTAGAGTTTTAGTTAGATCCTCTGTTATAAACATACAAATGTTGTTATTTTATATAGTTTATAGTTTGTTATACTTTTGTTGTTTCTGTCCTCATCATTGTTGCCTGTACCCTATTCCTTCCTTTTCTGTTCACTTCCTATTTGTCAAAATATAATCTTAAGTAATATTATATGCCACCAACACTTTAATTAAAATTTCTTTTAAATGTAAATAAAGAAGTTCTCTTTTTTTGTATTTTAAGACTACATTTTTTCAGAACAGTTTTTGGTTCACAGAAAATTGAGAGGAAACAGAAAAATTGACAGATTTCCCATATAGCCCCTGACCCCACACATGCAACCTCCCTCATTATCAACATCCTCCTCCAGAGTGGGACATCTGTTACAAATGATGAACTTACATTGACACATCCTTATCATTCGAAGTCCATAGTTTACATTAGGGTTCACTTTTAGTGTTGTTCATTCTATGGGTTTGGACAAATGTATAATGAAATCTACCTGTGATTATGGTAACACACAGAGTATTTTCACTGCCCTAAAAATCTGTTTGTCTTCTTCATCCCTCCCTCCTCACTAACTCCTAGTAACCAATGATCTTTTTACTGTCTTTATAGTTTTGCTTTTTCCAGAATGTCACAGATATGAATTATATAAAGTGCAACTTTTCCAGATTGGCTTCTTTCACTTAGCAAAATGCATTGGGTGTTCTCCATGTCTTTCACATCTTGATAACTCATTTATTTTTAGTGCTAAATAATATTCCATTGTTTGGATATACTACAGCTTATTTATCCACTCACCTATTAAAAGGCATCTTGGTTGCTTCCAAGTCTTAGCAATCATAAATAAAGCTGCTATAAACATTTGTGTTCAAGTTTATGTGTGCATGTAAGTTTTCAACCCATTTGGATAAATACCAAGGAGTGTGACAATAGCTGGATCATGTAAGCTCATGTCTAGTTTTGCAAGAAACCACCAAAACATCTTCTAAAGTAGCTATACCATTTTGCAGTTCCACAAATAATTAGTGAAAGTTCCTGTTGCTCCACATCCTCTACAGCATTTGGTATTGTCAGTATTCTTGACCTTTGCCATTCTCATTTAGTGAGATATGTAGTGATAGCCCATTGGAATTTTTTAATATCCCATTGTTTTAATTTGCATTTCCCTGATGATATATGATGAGGCACAGGTTTTCATATGTTCATTTACCATCTATATGTCTTCTATGATGAAGTCTTTGTTAAGGTCATGGACCCATTCTTTAATTGGGTCTTTTTTTAATTGCTGAGTGTTAAGAGTTCTTTATGTATTTTGGATAATAGTCCTTTACAGACATATCATTTGTAAATATTTTCTTCGAGTTTGTGTCATGTCTTTTTATTCTTGTGATAGTGTCTTTTTCAGAACAGAAATTTTTTATTTATATGTGGTTCAGTTTATCAATTATTTATTTTATCAAAATAATATATTACTGGCAAAAGAATAAACAAATAGATCAATAGAACAAAATGGAGAACCCAGAAATAAACCCACATAAATATAGTCAACTGATCTTTCACAAAGGATTAACAGCAATAGAATGAAGCAAATGTAGTCCAAAGTTCCAAAAATGGTACTGGAACAACTGGACATTGACATGCAATAAACTAAATCTGGACACGGACCATACCCTCTTCACAAAAAAATAACTCAAAATTGATCACAGAACTAAATGTAAAATTCAAAACAATAAAATTCCTGAAGATAATATAGGAGAAAACCTAGATGGGCTTGGGTTTGGTAATGGCTTTTTATATACAACACCAAAGCAAATTGAATCCAACAATAAGAAAATTCATTTTGCCCAAAGGAACCAACTGAAGAACCATAATGAGATACCACTTCATACCTGTCACAATGGCTACAGTGAACAATTCAGGAAAAAAACAGATGCTGCCAAGGATGCAGAGAATGGGGAACTCTCTTACACTTTTGGTGGGAAGGCAAACTGGTGCAGCTACTCTGGAAAACAGTATGGAGGTTCCTCAAAAAGTGAAAAATTGAGCTATCTTATGACCCAGCAATTGCATTTTGAGGTATTTATCCAGAGGATACAAACGTAGTGATTTCAAGGGGTACATTCACTTCAATGTTAACAGCAGCAATGTCTACAATAGCCAAAATATGGAAGGAGCCCAGCTGTCCATTGACAGTTGAATAGATAAAGAAGATATGGTATACATATACAATGGAAAATTCCTCAGCCATCAAAAAGAATAAAATCTTGCCATTTGCAACAACATGGATGGAACTAGAGGATATTATGCTAAGTGAAATAAGTCAGCCATTTACTTTTAATCTATATGTCCTCATATTTAAAGTGGGGATTTTTGTAGACAACATGTAGTTGGGTGTTTTTTTTTAATCCACTCTGACAATCTCTACCTTTTGATTGGTGCATTTAGACTACTGACATTCAAAATGATTATTGATATAGTTCAATTTATTATCATATTTATATTATTGTTTTCAATTTTTTGCCTTCATTCTTATTTTTCCTTCACTCTTTTTTTTGCCTCTTGTGGTTTTAATTGAACATGTTATATAATTCCATTCTATCATCTCTCTTACCATATTTGTTATATTTATTTATTTTTTATATTTTTAGTGTTTATTTAATATTTGCAATATACATTTACAACTAATCCAAGTCCACTTTCAAATAATGCTGTACTGCTTCACTAGTAGTGTGAACACTTTATAATAACAAAATAATCCTGATTTCTCCTTCTCTTTCCTTATATCATTGCTTTCAATCATTTCACTTACATATAATCATAAATTAGCACATATATACATACATATACATCAAATATATTCATAAGAATACATAAATAATTTGTTGCTATTATTTTTGAACAAATTTTTGTTAGATCAATTAAGAATAAAAAAATAAACATTTTTGTTTTACCTTCATTTATTCCTTCTTTAATATTATTCCGTTTTTATGTATATCTGAGTTTCCAACTTAATATTATTTTCTTCTCTCTAAAGAACTTCTTTTACTTTTATTTTTATTTTTTTTAAAGAACTTCTTTTTACATGTCTTGCAAGGCAGGTCTACTGGCTATAAAACCCTCAATTTTTGTCAGAGAAAATATTTTTTTCAATTTTTAAGAGTAATTTCACAGTATAGAGAATCACAGGTTGTTGGGTTTTTTCTCTCAACAATTTAAATTTCATTCCACTCTCATGTTTGTATGGTTTATGATTAAGTAGTTCTTTCTAAAAGTTCTTGTAAGTGATAAATTCTTTTAGTCTTCCTATATATCTCAAAATGACTTTATTTATCCCTCACTTATGAATGGTAGTTTATCTGGTTATAGTACTCTAAACTGATACTTTTTTCAGCACTTTGAGTGAAAATCTGCCTTCTACTACTGTCTGCAGCCTAGAATTTACTTAGCTTTTTCTTAAATTTAAATTTCTGTATTTTTTTATTCTTAAGATTTCTGTGTGTATTTTTTGTTTAATTTATACCTGGGTTAGTTTTTTTTAATGGATGCCTTTATGTATATTTGAGTATTTTATTTTTTTATTATTTTTTTAAAGATTTATTTATTTATTTATTTGACAGAGAGGAGAGAGATCACAGGCAGAGAGGCAGGCAGAAAGGGGGAAGCAGGCTCCCTGCCGAGCAGAGAGCCCAATGCAGGGCTCTATCCCAGGACCCTGAGATCATGACCTGAGCCGAAGGCAGAGGCTTTAACCCACTGAGCCACCCAGGCGCCCCTATTTGAGTATTTTAAACAAGCATATTTTAATATCTTCTTCTGATTATGTTATTTTCATTGGCAATCAATTCATTTCCTGGTTGGTTACCTTCCTTAGGTTTATTTTTTCTCAATTTTGAAATGTTAACTTGCAGGCTTAACTTGAGGAAGATCAGCCAATCTTTCTGTTTTGTCAACGCTCTGTATAGTATGTTTTTAGTTGCCACTACTCACGAAACCCCCATCCCCCCCTCTGTAGTTCAGAACCAGGTGTCTTAGGCCCCCTGTTTTGATACGATATTGGCGATATTGTAGATATAATGTTGAGCTAGTCAGAAATTTAGCTTAAGTTCTAAATGCTAGGATATGTCTGCTTCCTCCCATTTCCTTAGTATACAGCTTTACACAAGTCATAATCCCAAGCACCGGTGAACCTGTTTTCAATCTTCTCTCAATGCAGAGAAGTCTGACCTTCATCCCCAATGCAGAAAAGACTAATATCAGCCCCTACTTTTGATTAGCAAGTCTAGCTCTAATTCTTAATCCTCTTATGATGCACTTTTAGTTATGCTATTCCAAAACAGTTGATCATCCATCTGCCTGTGCTTACATCTAGAGTAGGATTGCCATAGACCTATGATATTAACCTTACCTTCAGGGGTGAGTTTTGTGTGTGTGTGTGTGTGTGTGTGTGTGTGTGTGTGTGTGTGTGTGTGTTTCTGTTTAGTTTCTCATCCATTGAGATTTTTACCTTATTTGGGGTACAGCTGTGTTTTCTACATCTCTTCCATCTATATTTTATCCATCATTGCTGTGTGTTATGAAAGGAAGAATTCTCCAAGCATAAACTGACCATGCCGTTTTGATAGAATGACTTTTGAAGTGTCTTTCATTTACTTTTATTTATGCTACTTGGTTTTTAAATAATTTAGCTCTATGACCTCTAAGTCACAGGTGACATAGGAAATAACTCATAGAAAAAACTCCTCCTGGAGTTTTTATTAGAGAAGAGGACATTGTTGTCATTCTCTTCAGGAAAGGTTAAATAGACTGAAAAGAAAGTCTCAAATAAGACAGCTGAAACCACTGAGAAATTATTTTAGAATAAGCTATAAAGAAGGACAAGAACCAAAAATTTTTTTTGCACTGAAACTTAATGACCAACCCAATAGCACTTAATTTTGTAAGCACGGTGTGATGCTGAACTGCTGAAAACTTGGTCTAAAACTCCCAGAGCCATCCAGAATAAGTCAAAAGATGCATTTTGGTGAAGTCTGAACTTTAAAGCTATATTAACCAAATATTAATAACAGGATTAATAATTATGGTCCCTAGGGAAATGATGTCAGTAAGAATACTGAGCAAGGCCCTCTTAAAAGCTATTTCTCCATAAAAGCAGTGAGAACACTGGCCCAAAAAAATGGCAAAGTCAACCTTTTCAGAACTCTAGAAATTAATCACAGGCTCACAACAATTCAATCAACATTTATTCAAGAAAAATGGTTGAATCTTGGTAAGAGTAGTGAGCTTTGTCATATTTTACATGCCCTGCTGACAACCTCCACCCCCTAGCTCCACGTAACCTTGAATATTAACATGCCCACAATCACAATGAAGCCAAATAGCCTAGTAGCCACTGGATAGGGAAAAATGGTTTCAGAACTTTGTCAAACCACTATTATCAGAATGGCCACTATTTGGCTTGTCTTCCAGTTCCATTAAACCTCATGTCATTGGGCTTGTCTTTATTTGAACTAAACTCGGACATTACTCAGTGCAAACAGCCTTTTCCTCGGAGTTTTGAAAACAATCTGTGGCAATTGTTTAATATTATATCTACATAAGACTGCAATAAAACTTAGGGAAATAAGAAGGTGGCCTAAAAGCTTAAAATAAAAAGCAAGGGAATGAAGGGCACTTGGGTGGCTCAGTCAGTTAAGCACTCAACTCTTGATTTTGGTTGTGAGATCAAGCTCCATGATCACCACGGAGTGTACTTGAGATTGTCTCTCTCCCTCTTCTTCTGCCCTTCCCCTCCCTGCTGTTCTCTCCTCCCAGGGCTGCAACTTACAGCTGGGCACTACACAACTCAATGGGCCATCAGTCACATGATTCAGTGGAACTGGGGCCTCTAGAATTGGGCTGTGTGGTGGCCCTGTGGCCCTGGGTCTTCTCACCTCCACTCCTATCTTCATGCCCCTTCTCTCTGGAAGGAAAAAGGAATTGGAAAACTCTGGTTTTATCTTTTACTTTTTTTTTTTTTTTTTTTTTTTTGCCAAAGGTTTACTTTCAATGTCTGAGCTGTGGCTCTAACCCCTAAAGCTCAATTTACAGTTATAGCACACTGATGGACCGAGAGAATGTGTATGTATGCATGTGCACACCTGTGTGTATATATTGGGGAGGGGTGTTTATTTTTAGTACCCCATTCTGGGGTTCTCTAATGTAGCATGGGTGTGCAAACATAGTACCTTCTCAAATGTAGTTCTTTCAAATATAGCCAATGCTATATTTGGGGGGGAAATGAGACGCACGTATTGAGATTTAAAAAGTTCCAATATATTCCTAAGGACCGAAAAGGCCATACGAATTGGTAAGACTATGTCCTTCCCCAGGAAAAAAAAAACTTAAGAAAGTCCTAATCTCTCACCTTTGTCTGATCTTGAGGCTCTGTATGTGCAAGTAGGAGGTAAAGGGTAAGGCCTTATATACCTTATAAGCTGGAGGGCTAACAGTATGCCCCAACAATCACACAAGGACCCTCTGCAATGATTAAAAGACATTTTGGTTCAAATAATTTAAGGAAATCATTGTTCAATCATTAGCTGACCACCAGGATAACTAATCAGAAACTTCAGTGACCATGCATGAAAGAGAATAGAGACTGTACAGAATTAGTACATGAAAGTCACTAAATAAACAAACAAAACCAGCATGCCAACAGTAATAACCAATGACAACAATAAATACTGGGGCAGTGGGAATCCAATTTCCAGATTTGAGACATATTATTGAAAACATCCAGTTTTCCACAAAAATTTGATTTGCATGCAAAGAAATAAGGAATTACGGCTTATAGATAGAAAAAGAAGCACTCAGTAGAAATTATCCCTGAGAAAGCTCAGATGTTGGATTTATTAGATGAGGATTTAAATGGGCTACTTTAAATATCTTTTTAAAAAGCTATGTCTAGAGAACTAAAGGAGAGTATGAGAATGATGCCTTATCAAATAGAGAACATCAATAAAGAAATAGGAATTATAAAAAGAACCAAATAGAAAACCTGGAATTTGGAAGTACAAATATTGAAATGAGATTTTCATGAGAGGGGCTCACCATCAATCTGAGAAGGCAGAAAGAGTCAGCAGACTTATGAAAAGGTCAACTGAGATTATCCAGTATGAGAACAGAAATAGAAAAGAATAAAGAAAAATGAATAGACCCTAAGAGACCTGTGGACACCATTAAGAACACTAAAATATACTTAATGGAAGTTTTAAAAGAAGAAGAGAAAGAAAGGAGGGCAGAAGGAACTTCAATTATTTGAAGAAACAATGGCTAAAACTGCTAATTTGATGAGAAATCTTTTTTTTTTTTTTTGAGAAATCTTAATGTACAAGAAACTTAACAAATTCTAGGTAGGATAAACTCAAGAAGATTCATACCTAAATACTGTTAAAACACAAAATGGAGACCAGACTTGAAAACTCCCTGAGCAAACAAAACCATTTAAGTCATATAAGCGAAACTTAATTAAGCTTGTTCTGCTAAACAAGCAAAACTTAACTTGGGCTGCTTCTTGCAAATGCCTCTGATAATCATAAAAGAAACTTAAGTCATCTTCCTAAAAATGGTACAAGGTAATTGCTTTTAATCTGGAAACACCCATTGTAATAACCAATCATAATAAAGATTAAGCAACTTCCTCATTTTTCCCTTTACAAGCCATTTGTAACATCATGTCCCTAGCTTCATATCAGTCTTTGAATCTGAAATCTCTCAGTTTATGAACTGTTCTTATATGCACAATAAATTCTGGCTACTCTATTGATTTGGTGGTTTTCATTTTGCTTTACCTGGAATTTTGACAACACATTATAATCAAACTGAAAGTCAAAGAAAAAAATCTTGAAAGTATTGTACCTAATTGTTTCTATATTTTTTATTCTAAAATGTTTGTTTAGGGTGAAAGATGGTAGCTACACTTGTGGTGAGCATAGCATAACATAGAAGTTGAATCACTATATTGTACACCTGAAACTAATGTAACATGTGTCAATAGTACTCGAATAAAAAAAAAAGATGTATGCTTTAGGACTATTTATGTCATATCACACTCTCAAGTGACCAAACACAAGCATTAGAGTTTCATTTTTATGGAAATGAATACCTGTATGGATAATTGTACTTATTTCTCTGTTATATTAGCTTACAGAGAGCCTGATTGTTTGAATCTTGAATCCATAATCAAAATGCTTACAGGCAAATTATTTCAGAGGAAAAAACTTGATTATTAAATAAATCAAAATATAAAAAAACATTACAGAAATATCTCTACAATCAACTTTCATTTAGTCAGTATGATTGGGAAATGGGGTATTTCTTAATTGATCACTCTGGGCAACTAAAAGTTATCAGCCCTTTTTGCTTTCTACATAAGTTGTCATTTTTCAAATAATCAAGATGATAACATGAAAAACAGAAAATCTACTCTACAGAGAATGACCATTTTCTCTTCAGTGATTGAACCTTGTTTATAGCTTTAATGTTCCCATGGAGATTATGATTGCTCATTATCCAGTACTAGAGATATAACTGGTTTTAGAAACTTGAGTTGAATATGTACCAAGTCCTAACCAGTCCTTGGATGTTGCTTTTTAAAAAATCAATTTCTTATGTCAGTTTGTTTATTCTTTCTCATCAAAGCAGTGGGCAGAAAATGCCAAAGAAATCTGCTTATCTGACCTTTCTATGGTCGAGAAATAAAACAATTAAATAAATTAATTAAATAAACAATCGTTTTACCTGGCTGTACATTAAGTACTTTGAAAGCTATTGAACACTTTTAAATGACGGGAAAATGTTCAGTAGGCTTTTTCATTGGCTTTTTAAGGTCCTCTAGGGACATGAATAAGTTCACCCAACTAAGATACCTTTCTTAAAGCCAGTGAGACTTTGCTGTAACAGAAGAATCAATAAATACCTAAAGTCTTATTCTTCTTGAGTCTAACTCTCTAGGGGTGATAAGAGTAATATAAATCTGTTGGCGAAAAACTTCAGAAAGTTTACTGGACATGGAAGAGGGCAGAGACCACTTCTTCAACCTTCTTTAATAGGACTGCTACATAGCTGGGTTAATCTGCAGAGCAATAGCTTTCTTTCCTAAAGGCCTGTGTGGCTGGGCAGGACAGAATACAAAGTCAAGTCACTATAGGGGTGGTAAGTCATTCATTCAACAAGTATATAATAGAAAGCTACCATGAACCAGGCACTATACTAGGCTCTAGAGATACTACAGTAAGCATTAACAGACACAGATCGCATCCTTATGGAGGTTACCGTCTAGTGAAGAATGATTATTCTCCAAGTTTCCCATTATAAAAACTTCCATTAAGGGTTTCCTAAATGTCTTTCAAAATACACTCCAAATTTAGGTTAGCCATCAACCACTGAAACTTGGAGTCAAGAATGAAGTGATTTTTTTTTTCAGCATTTTCCAAATTGCAGAGCACTGAGAAAAAATTAGAAACCTCCACCCCTACCCCAGTCCCATTTATAGCCCTCAAGACCATAATACTATAGACCATAGTACTATATCCCATGAAGCTGTTAGGGGCAACTATGGCCATTTAGGTTGCATTTGTTCCTCTTCGGCCCAGTCTGAAAATAGCACTCTTGATTCACCTAAAGAAGAAAAGAGGGGCACCTGAGTGGCAGGTTAAGCGACTGACTCTTGATTTCAGCTCTGGTCATGATCTCAGGGTCATGAGATCAAGACCCACATTGGGCTCTGCACTCTGCAGGGAGTCTGCTTGAGTTTCTCTCCTTCTGTCCTTCTCCCACTCGTGCTTTCTCTCAAAAAAAAAAAATAAATCTTTTTTAAGAAAATAAGGAAGTACCCTGGGCAAGATACTATAACCTTATTGCCTTGTTTCTGTTTGGTCCTTAAAAGTCTAGAAATCTGTAGGAAGAACCACTTCCTCCCAAATAGTGTTTTTTTTTTTTTTTATGGATTTAGTTAAATGCTCAATAAGCACATTAAAGTATCTGTTGACCTACAGTTGCTCTCTCTTTCTCCTCTGTTTCCCTCTAACATTCCATTTGTAAACCTGCATGAACGCTAACATGGAGATTTTGTGATCAGAGGAGTTATGAGGTCAGGGCTTGGAACAGAATTGCTGCAAAATAGTTTGATTAGTCATTGCTTTGAATGGATTAAAGCAGCATGAACACCTGCCTTGCTGAGAGGGACAAAAGGTGAGACTGTAGAAACAAATTAAACTCATTTTGCTTCCAAAGGAACATATAGACCATACTGAACACCATCAAATCTGTTTCTTTCTTTCCCGGTGGCTAATGAAAAGAAATCGTGAAAACACATTCAGCATTGACACAGAATCATCATAACTTCTCACTAACTTCAGTGCTGGAGAAGTAGCATAAATGGCTTCATTACTGATATTTCTCTACATAATGCAGAAGTGATAAAGGCAAACTTTGGTAATGAGCCAGGATAAACTGAACGGTCAGTCCACACCAGGTTGCGAGGCGGGGCTGCAAAGAGTGGTGAAGAGGCAAGGAAAACAAGCATCTCCAAATAATTACCACTTATCAGTCTCCAGCTCTATAAGTGCTTCATAATTGCATTTGGCTCAACCCTGAGCTTTTTCCATTGAATATGTGCTGAGAGGCTTAAAAATCATGCACAAAAAAGGGGAAGCTTCCAGACAAAGAAAAACATCCCCAGTGGGACAAATCTCTGTGAGACCATGCACTGACATCAGCATTCACAGACAGCCAGGGGCTCTCTTCTATGCCTGAACCTGGTCAAAAATAACATCCTTCCTTTTGGAAGAATTGAAAGAATTAAAAATGGGATGAAAGATTTAGCTTTCTTGATGTATCCTGACTACTCCTTTTTCTTGACTTTGTTTCAGACAACGTGGCCAGATCCCTTTCCCATGGGAGGGTGAGAAAACGGGGTTCCTCAGAAGTCACTGCCTGACGTCCCTCTGAATTCCTTGTGTAAACCAGATGGTCAGCACTGAGAAGAGTGGAAACAAAGAGTGCTTTTCAGGTGGGAAAATAGCCTCAATTAATGTTATCAGAAAAATAGTTTCTAATTGTTTCTTCTCATAGTCTTCCATATTCCACATTTGCCTTTATTAAAGCAAAAGCCCTGGTTAATCTCTTAGTACAGTTATTTAACCTGAATTCCAGGTTCCTCTAGAGCATGCACGGATGAGTCAAATGGGGTCCATGAACTTACGGAATTAGGCAAAAATTCACAGTCATATATCTATACAACTTGAAAAAAAGATTTCATAGCTATTGTCAGATTCTCAATGGGATCTTTTACTCTAAAAAGGTTAAACACCACTATTGTGGATGCTGCCACTACTGAACATTTTTCTGTCTTCCTTCTTGAATTTCAGTTTATTAAAGTAGGAGTTAGAGAAGTAAAAGAAAAGTGGCTATGTTTGGGCAGGTAGTGGGGGGCAATTTGTTTCAGTCAGGAGCTATTTATTGGAATCGAAAAAGCATCTCCACTGCCTAGGTTTCTCCCATATCCTTTAACCTCTTCAAGATTACCTGCCTTCTCCATTTTATCTGCTCCTTCCGGAAGTGACAAACCATCAAGCTCCAGCTTGAAAAACACTGACCAATAAGTCTATATTAAGAATCTCATCTGTTCTAAGAGCCTGGCCCCAAGATTCCTTTACGCATACACGGAAATACTGTCCACACTTGGAATTCTTCCCATCTCCTGGTCTTTATATTCTTTTTCATGTACCAAATTGAAAGTTTGGTTTCTAAGAAAAGCTACCAATCTATATCCTGACAACTTCTAAAACACAGATAACTTAATTAGTGCTGGCCTAGCATCATTCTAGCTTCCTGGGCAGTGCACATATCCTTTGCTTCATGGGGACAGTAGAATTGTCCTGCCAAGTTTTAGAGATGGCATTTTTTTTAAGGATCACCAGTATTTCTTTCAGATGAATAAAAAGCAAACTCCTTACAATGGACTACAAAGTTGAACGTCCCCCTTCCCCAGTCACTCTCACTACTTTTCTGACCTCACGTTCTTCCATATTCTCTTCCTCTTTCACGTCGCTCCTTGCATATTGGCCTCCCCGTTGTTCCTTGAACACACAAGCACACTCTAGCGTCATATCTTATGTACTGGTTGTTCCCTCTACCTAGAAAGGATTTCCTACCAGAAAACCCCATAGCTGGCTCCCCTGCTTGTTCAGGTCTCTACTTCAATATCTCCTTATCAGGAAGACCTTTCCTAACCACCGAATTTCAGATAGTAACTGCCACCCCCGGTTTCTCCTTTACTTCCTTTTATTTTTCTTCTTAGTATGCCTCACCATCTAACGTATATTTATCTTCTTCCCTCACGAGGCTATAAGCTCCATAAAGGCAGGAACTCCATCCACCATGTTTCCCACACTTTCTCCCAGCACCTAATGCAATGTCTAGCATAAAATAGGTACTCAAATATTTGTTGAATGAACAATGAACAGAGAGTTCAGTATCAAAGCTCTCACACTGAGTTTCTCATTGGCAATTTAGGGAAAATGAAAAAGTATCTGTATTAACCATGCACTTCATTTCTATTCGAAAGTGAGATGAGACCTTGAAGTATAAGATTCACTGCCACACACTCCAATCTAAATTAAAACTCTCTTTATTCTTTGTCAAAGCTCCTTGCCCTTTTATTTCATAGCACTATTCAATATGTACAATTGCCATGTATTTATTTTTAAAAGATGTTCAATATCTTCTTCTTCTCATTAGAATGAAAGCTGATGAGGGGTCAGGGACACAATCTGCCTCATTCGCTACTTGTGTTGCTAGTGCCCAAGTCACGGATGGGGACCTGCAGTATTCTCAATATATATGAGTTTAAAGAGCAAATGAACAAATAAAAAGAACTTTATAGAAGTTAAGGGGCACCTGGGTGGCTCAGTGGGTTAAAGCCTCTGCTTTCGGCCCAGATCATGATCTCAGGGTCTTGGGATCAAGCCTGCATCGGGCTCTCTGCTCTGCGTGGACCCTGCTTCTCCCCTCTCTCTCTGCCTGCCTCTCTGCCTACTTATGATCTCTCTCTCTGTCAAATAAATAAATATAGAAGTTAAAGCCTCCTTTTTCTTAGCTAGACTGTCTCAACACCAATGAAGAGGATACAGTTTAAAAAAAAAATGGATAACTCCCTCAAAACCACTGTTTAAAGATTTGGAGTTGAAGTAGGGACATATAGGAAAGTAAGCCTCCAAATAATATGAATATTTTCCTTTCCATTTTTGAGCTGTTTATGTGGAGTCTCGCTACAAATTTTGAAAAAACTGGTCAAATAGGAGGAAGTGGGAGAAGGATGTTTTCTCATATTTGGTTTGGTAAAGAAAACATAAGTACCACCTATAACTGCTAATGTTTTATTCTCCAGATCTGTGGAAGAAGATGACATGTAGTACAGTCACAAACTTCTTTTAAATTTGATCATTTTGCTGACTGTCTTGACTTCAAATCACTCAAAGCTCATTGCAACTTTATTTTCATAGAGCAGATGCATGAGAACAAGCATAAAACTTTTCTCATTGTTTCCTTTGAAGCCGCAATCAAATAAAACCCTATTTGCATAGCTATCCACAGTTGAACACTTTTACCTATATGAATTATTTCATTTAATGCTCACTACCCTGGCCTGATGTTTGCTAATGATATCACCATTTTCCACATGAATCAGCTATGACCTAGCAAGGAGCAAGGAAATTCCCCAGGTTACATGGTTGGTAGATGACAGAGCCAGGATTTTAAAGATTTTATGTATTTATTTGAGAGAGAGAGAGAGCATGAGAGAGCGCATGGGGGCAGGTGGGAAGGGAGGGGCAGAAGGAGAGGCAGACTCCTTGCTCAGCAGGGAGCCTGACCTGGGGCTTGATCTCAGGACCCTGGGATCATGACCTGAGCCAAAGGCAGATGCTTAACTAAATGAGCCACCCAGGTGCCCCCAGAGTCAAGATTTTAACCTCAGTTTTTAGCTCTAAGTTCAGTGCTCCTTCTGTGACATCCTTCTGTTTCCATATTTTCCCTCTTAGGGAAGCTTTGTTGTCTAGGGCGACAAACTTGTCCTGGTTTGCCTAGGCTTTTCCTGGTTTTAGCACTGAAAGTCCTGTGTCTTAGGAACCCTCCCAGTCCCAGGTAAAACAGAATGGTTCATCACCCTAGTTGTCATTCAGACTGTATCTACAAATTCACCCTCTTTCTACCTTACAGAGCCCATAACTACAACCCAAATTTGATGTCACCAAACTTGATATTTATTTTATCCCTGTGCTCTTATTTGTCATATGCTTATCCTTTGCATATATAAAACAAAGATTTAGAGAAAATAACTCTATATACTTTTTGCTTCAAGCCTAGTATAAACAGACAAAAATAAAGTCTGTTTAATAATCCTGTGATGGGTACCATGATTCATGTTTAGGAAGGAGCAATGAAGACGAGATTCATGTATGAGTCTACTCTTTGTTTATGCACAAGACCCTCCCCCTCTTCTGGATCTCAATTTCTTCATCTGAAAATAGACATAATAATCCCTGCCCTGTGCACCCCATAATGATGAAATAAGGTATGTGAAAATAATCTAAAAAGGGCTAAGAATGCTAGCAATGTTGTATTAGAAAAGCAGGAGGCAACTGATGAAACTTGCATCATGGGTAGCGTATATGTGGAACAGCCTGGTTCATGTCAGCCATTTTTGTACTCAGCACTGCCCTGGAGGGCAAACAGTGGATCATTAAGGAAGTGGAAATCAACAGATTAGCTCTGCCACAATCATATTATTCTGCCTGCACAGACATAACCTTAGCTTTGCCCTCATTATGGGCACCTGATGGCTGAGAACATAGCACTCTTTCATCCTTCTTGGAGCCTATTTACCTATTTACTGAATTTGCCAAATATGTTCCCTGCCTCTGGGTGCAATTAGAAATAGGCCAGGCGTCACATCCTGCCATTAGTACCTAGACCACTTCTCAGATGACAGGAAACTTAGAAATAGCCCCATGTTCGTATTTCTAGATTTTCAAAGGAAATATAAATTCAGAAAACTGACAATAATAAATGCTTGAACCTTGGAGAGCTTGTAACCCACAATCTCCTCATCCAAAGAAGAAATGACATGTCACAAACTTCCCAGATTTCTCAACACCCAGTTGTTTTTGTTAAAGACCTTGGTGATGAGTGAAATAAGTCAAGCAGAGAGAGTCAATTATCTTATGGTCTCACTTACATGTGGAGCATAAGGAAAAACATGGAGGGTATTGTGAGAAGGAAAGGAAGGGGGAATGGGGGGAAATCGGAGGGGGAGATGAACCATGAGAGACTGTGGACTCTGAGCAAGAAACTGAGGGTTTTGGAGGGGAGGGAGGTGGGGGGTTGGGCGAGCTTGACGGTGGGTATTGAGGAGGGCACGTATTGCGTGGAGCCCTGGGTGTGGTGCATGAACAATGAATCTTGGAACACTGAAAAAATAAAATAAAAGTATTTGGGAGGGAAAAAAAAGAACTTGATGATGAGTGCATGGCAAAAGCCTGAGATTAAATCTGAGGGGGAAAAAATGATGCAAAAGACACACAGTAGTGAAGAGGCATTTGCAGTTTGGCATTTCACTGTACTTTTGAGCCTTTTTCCAGAGCCAGAGTGAGACCCAAGATGAGGCTGTTGTCACAGTGACCATGACAGCTGAGCTGAGCCAACATCTTGAGGTTGGTGAGACCACCCCACACCTACTAGCAGGAAAAAACAGATAACAGCAAAATTGTTAAATCAGTTGGTGCTTTAATACCTTGCTTTATGCTCCTCAGCTACTTCCTCAAGTGGTGATTGTTTCATCAGACTGACTGAGAGGTCAGTGTCCTCTCAAGATAACTTTTTCTTTCTACCACCTTCTTTGCAATAACCTTCCAAGGTGATGTTCTGCCCCTAATTTTTGCCCCCATCAATGTCTAATCCCCACACAGTAACCACAGACACCCTTCTAAATTATCCATAGCTCCCTATCTTATACTGGCTAAAAAGCAAAGTACTTAACTATTACTTACAAGGTTTTCACCATCTACCTTCCAACTCCCCAGTTACCTCTCTGATCTCTTATTTATTTATTTATTTGTTTGTTTATTTATTTATTTATTTGAGAGAGAACAAGCAAGCACATGAGCAGAGGGAGGGGTAGAGGGAGAGGGAGAGAGAGAATCCCAAGCAGACACCCCCACTGAGGGTGGAGCTCAACATGGGGCTCAGTCTCCATGAGATCATGACCTGAGATCATGACCTGAGTCAAAAACCAAAAGTTGGACACTCAACCAACTGAGCCATCCAGGTGGCCCTCTCTGGCCTAATTTTTTACTGCTGTTCTTGTTCACTCAACTCCTGCCACACTGGCCCCTTTGCTACTCTGCATATGCATTAGCCATTCCCCTGTTTGAGGATCTTTGAACTTGTCCTGTACCCTCTGTCTAAAATGTTCCTCCCCATATTATTTGCATTTCTTTGGCCCTTTACTCAACTGTCACCTTTTCAGTGATCATTCCCTGCTCTCTCCATCCCAAACTGAAACTTTCACTTCGGATACTTTCAATAGTTCCTATCACATTTTCCTGCTTTATTTTTCTCCCTGGTACTTAGCCCTGCCTCACATACAGTGGCATACTCTACTTACCTCTTTATTATCCATCTCCTTCAAAAATATTGAAAGTTCTAAGAAAGTGAGGACTTGTGTCTGTCTTGTATCCCTAGTACCTATAAAAGGGCTTCACTGATAGCAGGCACTTATTAAATATCTGTTAAAGGAATTAATATGTGAGTGAATGAGTGAACGAGATTAATCCTATAGGATAAATTGCTAATGTAATCATCAGCTGGGGCTTTTTGCTTTCCAGGAGAAGAGAATGACTGGACAGCTTAAACAATGAAAACACATATGTCTCCATTTGCAGATAGATGAAGGATATACTGAGATACTTAAGGGCAGGGAGACTGCCTTCCCTACCTGCCCTCAGAGGTGCCAACATCACCGACTTCTTACCTGGGATGTTTAGAAGATAAGACACATTAATACAGTAAGATGCAGGGACTACCTCTGGCACAGGTAAAACTAGTTTGATTTTTTAAGCTACTCTAAATTGGGAATTTACGACATGCCAGACCCTTTATATAACCATCCGAACTCCACACACAAACTCATCGAAGTATACATCATTATTCTTATTTTTGTAAGATTGTACTTATTTGTCTGAGAGAAAGAGAGAGAGAGAGAGAGAGAGAGAGAGCACGAGAGGGGCAGAGGGCATGAGAGAGGAAGAGAATCTCAAGCAGACTTCCCAGTGAGTGTGGAGGCCCATGTGGGACTCAACCTCATGACCCTGAGATCATGACCTGAGCTGAAACCAAGAGTCAGACACTTAACTGACTGAGACATGCAGGCACCTCATTGTCCCTATCTTATAGAAAAGAAACTAAGAGCAATTGAGTGGCTTGCTGAAAGTAACGTGACCAAAAATAGAGAGAACTGGGTTTCAAACCCAGGTCGGTCGTGCACAGAGACTCCGTTCTTTCTGTTCTGCCATACTACTGTAGTTGAATTTTGTCAACTTATCCAAGATTTTCTTACGAACAATAGGTCGAAATCTTCAGACTTGGCATTACTTAGCAACTGCAGAGAATATTTTCCATTCTCAGCTATAGAAGACCCATGCAAGGACATAAGTTATTTGCTGCCCTGCCCCACCCCCTGCAGCACATCACAACAAATGTCAATCTTGCAGGCTGTTTTGACTGTATCTGCCTGTATGTCCCTCACTATATTTCATTTCCATTAGCAGAGCTGGAGCTGGAAGACCAAAACCAGAATTTCGGACTTTGTCACATAGCAGTCTGATCACGTTGGAAGAAGTAGAACACATGTACTCCTTCTTGTTTATAATGTGCTAATAGGCACTAAGAAATTCCAAGCCTATATGACTGTATAGTGCAAGTTCCCAGAAACAAAACATTCCAATGAGCACCAAATGAGCGGAAGGCACCAGGCTCCCTTGAGGTCTGCCAAATGATTTTCCTCCCCTTCTTACAGCCACCCTCTCCCAAAAAGGAAACTCTGTTATTCATTCAGTGTATGTTGGATGAGCACAATGGTCAGGCCCTGTGCTAAGCGCCGGAGTGAATGTGAGTCCACCTAGTAGAGGAAATGGACATAATCAGATGATAAATGACTTCCCAATGTGGCAAAGACTATAATGGGGGTAAAAAGAAGATCCAAGGAGTACCTAGAGAGGAGAAAGTCTGACTTTTTCTAGAGGATGTAGGGAAATTATTCCTAAAGAAATGTCAAAGAACCACTCAAACAATTCTTTTTAAATTAACCATTTTTGGAATACCCAATTTTTTCAAGTTATGATGTTGAGCCATATTCATCTAGATGTTTACCTCAAATGGGGGCAGTGAGGAGCTTACCTTATGGTCAGTTCACTGAAGAGCAAGTGGTCCTGACTTCACCCCACATGTATTGATGGGTCTGTGGTATGTGGCCCAGAGGTATGGAAGAATTTCCTAACATTGACCAAGAACCCTGTAATACCAGCCCTTGGTCACAAGGAGGGCAGATGAAAATCTAAATTCTAGAGTTTTAAAAGCCAAAGGACACAGAATCCATCCAATTGAGTAGTTTGGAAAACACAGGGCAGAGAGTGCCAGGGAGGAGGGGGGTGAGTAGAACCCAGAATATGGGATTACTGACCTTCTACTAAAGTTTGAAATAGTGCAACTCTGTGATTTTTTTATACGGGGTTTCTGCATCTGCTTTTGTTTTAGATGAGGGTCCTGATGCTCAAAAAAATTGAGTAAAATGACTGAAACTTAAATCAAAATTTGGAGAAAAAACTAATTTACTCACTCATTTTACAGAAAAAGGAAACTGAGGCTCAAAGGAAGGAAACAATTTTCCCCAGATGACCTTGTGACATGGAGCAAATGATTTTACGTCTATGAGCTTCAGTTCTCCCATCTGTGAAATGGGAATTATAATAGTGTATTCCTCATATCATTGTTTTGATGATTCATTGAGTTAATGTATTCAAACACCAGGTCAGTGCCTGAAATATAATGGATATGGAAAAAATTGATTACTACCAGGATGATGATGATGATGCAATTAGTACCAGCTAATTATTTAAAACTCAAGTTTCCTGCTTTGCAAACCAGCATTCTATTCTCTATATCAAATTGGCTCGGGACAAGCATCTCAGCAGCACTGGTCAGCATGACTTGACACAGTTGATCGCTCCTTCCTCCTGGATTTACTTTTTACATTTAGGTTTCTGGGAAAGGCACTCACTGAGTTTGTTCTCCTACCTCACTGGCTGTTCCTTCTTCATCTCCTCCACATCCTCCTCATTTCCCCTGACCATTAACCTCAGGGTTCAGGCTTCAGATCTCTCCTCTCTTCTACACTCATCTCCTGGGATTCAGGCCCATGGCTTTAAATACCCTCTATATGTTTAAGACTCAAAAATGTATATCACCAGCTCAGACCTCTCTCTCCTGAACTCCAGATTCATACCAACCGATACAAACCATTTCAATATAGACATCTCAAAGTAAATATGACTAGAATTCTTGAATTTTCTCCCAACTTTGCTCTTTCTCCCACTGTTCCCCATTTCAGTAAATACCCCCCACATCATCCCAGTTGTTCAAACCAAAAACCCAGGCACCTTTTCTCTTTTCCTCCCATTCTGTAGCCAGTCCATCAGCAAGTCACATTGGTTATGCCTGTAAAATTCATGATATTCACGATATTCACAAATGTATTCATTTCTCATTCTTGCATTGCTAAAATCTTACGGTAAGCCACCTCAAATCTAATCACCCTGTATCCACTCTTGTCATCTTGTAGACCATTCTCTGTGCCAGACTGATCATTTTACAATCATTATCCAGATAATGTGCTTCTGCAAGGACTTCTCGTTGGACATCCTTAAGTAGAGCAGCATAGCCCTGTCCTCACTCACAATGCACTCTTTCTCACTATCCCACTTCTTTCCTTCATAGTATTTACCACTATTTGAAATCTTATGTACCTGCATATAGAATATTTTTACTTGTTTACATTTTTTAATGTCTTCTACATACACACTGGCTAACGGAATGTCACTACCATGAGGAAGGAACTTTATCTTCTCCATTGCTGTAGCCCCAGAATTTAGAAGTGTCTGGCACAGTAGACTTTCAGCAAATAATTTTTGAGCACGTGAATGAAAGTAGAAAACTGAACTAGAGACCTGACTGCATTGGGTCCCAGTGTTCCCTGCCTGTCTCTGTGAAGCTCCCTTCCCAAATGGAGTCTACAGTCTAGGTAAGACCACAGGAAGTTTGGGAAGACACTGCTTTCCACCTCATCTCGACTCTGACAGACGAATTAAAGCTCAATATAGCTCTCAGAGAGTATTCTTTTTGTGGCAAAACTGTGATTTCTCCAGTCTACAAAGGATTTTAATGAGAAAGGATCCATCAGGATCGAAAGTACTGTTCCTAACTATGCTCATGATGAATGTACAATAATTAAGATATTCCAACTAGTGTCACTTGCTTGGCACATTCCAATTATGGAGGATGCTATAAATAAAAAAATTAAAAACATCACCTGTTGCAAACATTGTATAGGAGAAGAGCTCCTGCACAGAACCCTTCTGGATAATAGGTCTGATGATGAATAGCTTATTGCAACAGAAAGAAATTGACTTGTAAAACTATAGACACAGGGAAGGAGGGGAAGATCATGCTGATGTGCAGGTCACTCCAAGCCAGCCCCAGGATCCTTGAAAACAGATCAAAGTTGGGATTAAAAAGCAAGATTGTCCCTAGGCAACAATGCACCATGTATAATTTAGGAATCTATCCAGTGGAGGAAGTGATAAGTGCAAGGGTTTTTTTTCAACATCTCCAGTCATTATTCAGCTACATGGGAAAGAAGAAGTGAAGGAATAGAAGGAAATTCGGCCTGGAGTTTATAGCACGGGAGGTTGCAACACTGAATTCACATTAGAATCACCTTTGTGTATTAAAAGCCACTCACCCCAGTGTAACTCCCAGTGATTCTGATTTAATTAACCTGGAGCAAGTCCCAGGCACTAGTATGCTGTTTAAGATTCTCAGGTGATTCCAATCTGCAGTCAGGTGTGAGAACCATTTTTTTAGCTGATCCAGATCTTCAGAAGGCATCCTGTTTCTTTAACTCTGGTTCTCAAAGTTGATCCCCAGACCTGCAGCAACAGTATCACTCAGGAATATGTTAGAAATGCCAATCATAGGGTCCCAACTCTGATCTACTGAATCAGAAACTCGGGGGACAGGGCCCAGTGACCTGTGGTTTAACAAGCCTTCCAGGTGATAAAGCATCCCTAAGCCAGAGAACCACGGCTTTAACCAGCAGTAACAGATTAAACAAGTGAATGTATGCCTCTAACTGGAATAGAGTCAAGCAGCCTGAACCGCAAGGAGCAGCTGGTGGTACTTTGACCACGAACTGGACTGAAGCAGTACAGCTGGAGCTGGGTTTTTGTAGGGCTCCCGCTTCAAGAGAAAAGTGCTAGTGAGTTAAAAGTGAGCACTGAACCGAAATGTAAATGTAAGATTTAATCCAAGTTTAGGAGATATCTGGAAATATTCAGGAATTAACAACAGAGGTACTGGTTCATACTTAGAAGACTTTTTCCTTTAAAAAATATAATAGTTCTATAGAAGTGCTTTTAAAAAAAAATTAGTGTGCTACAGAAACCTGTGGGCGGCTTGTTAAGAATATAGATTCCTGGGCCCTACACCCAGAGATTCTGATTTATTTTTTTATTTTTTAAAGATTTATTTTATCTATTTGCAAGAAAGAGAGAGAGAGAAAGAGGGGGAGAGAGAGACAGAGAGAGAGAGAGAGATGCAGACTCCCTGCTGAGTAGGGAACCCAACACGGGGCTGAACCCAGAAGCTTGAGATCATGGATCATGACCTGGGCCGAAATCAAGAGTTGGACACTCAAACGACTGAGCCACCCAGGCACCCCCAGAGATCCAGAGATTCTGATTTAGTAGGTCTGGAGTGAGACCTATAAATTTACCCTTTCAGTAAGCTTCTAAGGTGATTCTATAGCAGGTGGTCTTCTTATCAAACTTTAAGAAATGCTGTTCTGTATGAACTTGGTTTTATCAATGGACTGATCAAAGAGAATTCTGATTGAATCCTAATGTCAGTGGTCTAAATAGCAGATGAAATGTGTCCTTTGTAGATTTAATCATATGACTTTGCAAACAAACATACCTACTGACATCACTCTGGTGGCTATATGCTAACTGGGAAGAAAATAACTGACAGGATTCAATGGCCTCTTGAGGGCTGAATCCACATGCCCAGAATTGCAGAGTAACAACAATAATGCCAAAAATAAGACCGATAAACTGGACATGTGGAAACTGACTGCAGCTTATTCTATATTTTCAATTGAATTCTTATTTGGGACCTACTTACTTTAACCGTACGATCAAATTTCTTAAGTTCATCTCAGAGTAATTTTAGGATGCCTTAGAATACCTATCTTGGCATGTAAAGTAATAGAGAGGTCACAGCTTTCTGACTGACCTATCCGATACCAGCCCAACACCATACATCTCTAGTCACAATCCACAAATATTCAGTAATAGTAATGGCATCTAAAACATTCTCCTCTATTTCCAGACTATGACTGGATGTATGCTAACATAAGCCATAAATGGCAGATGAAGTAGTCTACTATTTAGCTAAAAACAACATATACTGTGCATGCATAAATTATATACATACACATACAGAAACACATTCATATCACAGGACTTTCAAACTCCACCTAACTTTTTAGTCTCCTACCCCATGGTCTGGTTGAACTTATTAGAACAAAGACTACTCTTTTATTGTCACAGACCAAAGCCATTGTTCAGTCTCCTAAGAATCCTGCCTTGGGTATGGCTAGTCCAGGCAATTGTCCAGGCTCTGTTCTTTGACTGACAGAAGGATCTATCTTCAATAATAGGAAATAATTAGTTCTAGATTGAACATAAATCTAGTTCTGCCTAGCAAACCTAAAAATAAGAACTGGTGTCACTATGCTCCAGAACAAAACTCAAGAATATTTATAGGAATACAAGGGCGCCTGGGTGGCTTGGTGGGATGAAGCCTCCACCTTCAGCTCAGGTCATGATCTCAGGGTCCTGGGATCGAGCCCCGCATTGGGTTCTCTGCTCAGCAGGGAGCCTGCTTTCCCATCTCTCTCTACCTGCCTCTGTGCCTACCTGTGGTCTCTCTCTCTGTCAAATAAATAAATAAAATCTTAAGAAAAAAAAGAATATTTATAGGAATACTATGTGTGTGTGTGTGTGTATCTCCAACTCCAACAAAGTAAGACTCACAATATCTGGTATCAAATAAAAAACTACCAGGCATGCAAGGTGGCAGGAAAAGATGACCCATAATGTGAAAATCAACCCACTGAAACTGGCCCGCTATTGACATAGACATTACTATAAACAGAAAAGGATACTTAAAATTTATTATAACTGTATTCTACTACATTAAAAGTTAAATAAAGATATGGAAGATATAAAAAAGACCTAAATAAAATTTGTGGAGATGAAAACTACAATGTATGAGATGGAAAATGCTACTAGACATAATTCATAACAGACTAGATAGTGAATTTAAAAAGGTCAATACGCCTAAATCCACAAAGATAGATAGTATCCAAAACAAAACACAAAGAGTAAAAAGGAGAAGGAAGAGAAGGAAAGAAAAATATTTGAAGATGATGATCAAAAATTTTCCACATTTGATGAAAATATAAAAACACAGATCCAAGAAGATCAAGAAAACTCAAACCAGGAAAAAGAAAAAAAGGAGAAAACCACACCAATTTACATTATAATCAAATTTCAGGAAAACCAGTGATAAAGAGAAAATCTTAAAAGTAGTCAGAGAAAAAAAGATCCCTATGCAGAGAAACAAAGAAAAGAATGACAGATTTTTTCATTGGAAACAATGCAAGTGAGAGGACAGTGCAGTATTATCTTAAAAATACCAAAAGAAAAAACTGTCAAGAGAAAATATCTTGCATCAGAAAGGATGAATACCCAACTTTTGCATCAACATGGATGGAACTGGAGGAAATTATGCTGAGAGAAATAAGTCAAGCAGAGAAAGTCAATTATCATATGGTTTCACTTATTTGTGGAACATAAGGAATAACTTGGAGGACATTAGGAGAAGGAAAGGAAAAGTGAAGGAGAGGGGAAATCGGAAGGAGAGACTATGGACTCCGAGAAACAAACTAAGGGTTTTAGAGGTGAGGGAGTGGGGGGATGGGTGAACCTGGTGGTGGGTATTAAGGAGGGCATGGTTTGCATGGAGCACTGGGTGTTAAACAATGGATTCTTGGAACACTACATCAAAAATTAATGATGTATGGTGACTAGCAACACAGTAAAAAAAAGAGAGAGAGAAAATATCTTCTAAAAATAAATAGGACACACCCCTATACTTTTGAGTATATACTCAAAAGAAGTGAAAGCAAGGATTTGAACAAGTATTTGAACACCCATGTTCAAAGCAACATTATTTACCATAGTTAAAAGATGGGAACACAAATGTCCATCGACAGATGAATGGATAAACAAAATGTGATATATACATAAAGTAGAATATTATTCAGCCTTAAAAAGGAGGGTAACTGATACACACTACAACATGGCTGAACACTGAGGACTCTATACTAAGTGAAATAAACCACTCACCAAAAGACAAATATTGTGTGATTTCACTTATACGAGGTACCTAAAGTAGTCAGATTTATAGAGACAGAAAGGAGAAGGGTGGTTGGCAGGGGCTGATAGCAGGGGAGTGGAGAGTTAATATTTGATGGGTATAGAGTTTCAGTTAAGAAAGATGAACAAGGTTTGAATATGCATGTTAGTGATGATTGTACAACAATGTGAATGTACCCAATGTCACTGAACTGAATAATTTAAAATGGTTAAAATGGTAAATTTTATGTGATGTATATATATATATTTTTTTTTTTTTTTAAGATTTTATTTATTTGACGGAGAGAAACACAGCGAGACAGGGAACACAAGCAGAGGGAATGGTAGCGGGAGAAGCAGGCTTCCTGCTGAGAAGGGAGCCCGATGTGGGGCTCAATCCCAGGACCCCGGGATCATGACCTGAGCTGAAGGCAGATGCTTAACGACTGAGCCACCCAGGCGCCCCATATGTGATGTATATTTTACCACAATAAAAAAAATCTTTAAAACTGAAGAGGAATTAAAGATGTTTTCAGACACACAAAAGCTGACACAACTTATCACCAGCAGACTCATGCTACAAGTAGTTTTAAAGAAAATCTGTTAGAAGAAAAATTATATTAGATAGATACATAGACCTACAAAAAGAAATAAAAAAACACCAAGAATGGTACACATATGAGTAAATATAAGAGAACTGCCTCTTATTATTTTAATACTTTAAGAGATAGTTGATTGTTTAAAAAAACAAAAACAGTTTATTGTGATATTTGTTGCATGAATATAAGCAAAATGCACGGCAACTGTACTACAAAGGCTTAGAGGAGAGAAATGGAATTATACTGTTGTAAGGTTCCTATACTATATGGTAAGTAGTATAATATCACTTGAAAACCGATTATGATTAAAGATGTATATTATAACCAACCCCCAAATACTAATACAATTATGAAACAAAGACAACATTAATAAGACAATGAAGGTGATTAAATGGAATTTAAAAATTTCAGTTAATCCAAAATAAAGCAAAAAACCAAAAAAGACTGGAAAGGGAACAAAGAACACATATGACAAATGAGAAACAAATAGCAGGAGGAGAGGATTAAAGTTAGTCATATCAACAATTACATTAAATGTAGATGGTCTAAACACCAGAAATGACTCAACTGTCCATTCAAATATGAATGGATAAACAAACTGGTATATCCATACAATGGAATACTGCTCATAAATAAAAGGAATAATTTGTTGATATACAACATTTAGATGTATATCAAAATAATTACATTGAGTTAAAAAAAAAAAACCCAGACCAAAAAAAGGATATAGACTGTATGATTCCATTTATATAAAAATCCAAGAAATATAAACTATTATACTGTGACCAAAAGTAGTTTTCTGGGGCTGAGAGGGGATTCCAAGAAGGCCTGTTAAAACTTTGGGAGATAATGGATATGTTCACTATCTTTATGGTAATAATGGTTTCATGGATGTAGACATATGTGAAAAAAATATATACTTTAAATATATACAGTTTATCTATGCCAACTATACCTCCATAAAGCTGTTATGGTTATTTTTTTAATGTACTGTGGGAGTTCTGTGCAGATAGACTCAAAATGTATCACAGTAGTAGGGCATGGAAGCCACATTTCCCAACCAATAAGTGTTAAGAATGATCTCTAGGGGTAAATTATCCTTTTCTAGGATCTGTATTTTCCTTGTAATAACGGGAGTATGCAAAATCTCAAATTATATGCCCAAGTCTGAAATGAATTAGTTCCACAGAACCTAAGATATAGAAGGGGCTTGGAAGTCCAGTAGTTTTCAAACATTGCTCCACAGACCACTGGAGTGCTTTTGAGTTCTCCAGAGTGTATGAAGGGCATGGTGTTGCAGGAGTTGAGAAGACATAAAAAATAATTCTTCCTCTTCCATCCTGACTCAATTAGAGCAACTCTACTCTTATCTGTTTTACATACTGAATTTCAGAGTAATATTTTAATTTTTTTTCTTTTTTTTTTTTATTTTTGAGAGAAGGAAGGGCAGAGGGAGGAAGAGAGAGAATCTTAAGTAGGCCCCAGACCCAGCATGGAGCCCAATGTGGGGCTCCATCTCACAATCCTGAGATCATGACCTGAGCTGAAAGCAAGGGAGGCTTAACCAACTGAGCTACCCAGGCGCCTTGAGTAATAGTTTATTTTAAAAAATAAAAGCACCCCATGACTAAAAAGATAAAAATGGAAAATCACAGGCATAGCTCAAAAAATATGCTATGTGACTAATTATCTACTACATCCGTTTATTGTACTTATTGTAGTGTAGCTAAAATGTTAAAGAGATTGGGAGGTCCTGCCTACTATGCTAGTTACTCTAGTTATAGCATAGCATAGGAAGGAAGAAGTTATTGAGCAAGAAAGCACAATGGGAAAGCCAGATGACCTAATTTTTCATGAGCTAAGTCTTTGTTTAAAATGATACAGATAAATATTAATAACAGCAAACATTTACTGAGCACTTACCATGTACCATGCACTGGATAATCACGTTACATGTATTAAGTCCCTCAATCTTCCCAACCACCTTATGGTATAAGAGCTATTTATCATCCTCAGTTGTCAGATGTGGAAACTGAGACATAGAGGGATTAAGTAGTTAGCCAAAAACACAGCTATTAAGTGGTGATGAAGCCAGGAACAGAACCCGTGTGTGCGTGACTCCAAAGCACATGCTCTCGACCATTACATGCTATTGCTCTCTAGATCAACTATTTTCAAACTGTATGGAATTCATTCATGGATGTGTTGGTGGTATAGAGAGAGAATAAGAATGGGAGACGGTATCTGACTCTTCACAATTACTATCATCACTTTGTGATTACGGCAGCTCTACTTTGATTTCTTTATATAAGATTTCCACTGAAGACATGGTTCCAATACTAAAAAAATTTGAAGAGGTTTGAAAAGCATTGACAACAGTATGATCCCCTCATGTTACAAATGAAAATACTGAGGCCATAAGGGGAATGTGCTCTACCTTCAGTAACAATAACATAGCAAGTTAGTGGTAGGTCTTGACTCTGTCCAGCATTATTTTCTTATATGCCATTGTTTCACCATGAACCCCAACAAGGTCTCATCTAAATTTAAGTGGAATACATGAGTTCTGAAAAATCAAAACTGAAAGTAAGCAGTGTCTAAAGAGAAGACCCTATTCTGAAATTCAGAGTGAGCTGTACACCAGGAAGTGACAGCCATCTCTAACATCCAGTAGTCTAGGCGAGATATTTTTCCTTGACCACTAGTGGGCACTGAAGTGCACAAATAATTTAATGCTATAATGGAACTCCCTCCCCCCCCCCCCCCCCCCCCCCCCCCCCCGCCGGCCCCCAAATACGTAATGGAACTTTCTTAACGCATATCAGGCATGAGCCTAGGTAGGAAATTAAACTTGAGCTTCATGCATCAAGCTTTTCCTAGGGATATGCCATAAAACTGAAGAGAAGATAACCACAGCCAACCTTGCATTTGAAAATGACTCATCCAAGTTCTGGCAGAGCCAAATTGCTAAGTTTGGTGCTCATCCTCCATCTCAGATTTCAGGGCCATTTTTTTTCAATTCCGGACCCTAAGACCTTTACCTCAGATGTAAACCTCAGAACTTTGAGGGGGCCCTATGAAACTCCTGAATTGTTACATAAAATTTTGCATGTATATGCATATTTCTGGAGAGTGAATACTTAATTTTCTTTAGAATCTCAAAGGAGTTCATAACGCCTTAAAGGTTAAGAAATGCTAGTTTGGGCTCAGTTGCTGTGAGTGCACTGGGCATTAAGCTCTTTGTGAGATCAGAGGGAAGTAAGTTGTCTTTCTGACCTGAAAGCCCCAGCAATAGTAAAAACTGAAGCTGGGGTTTTATATTTCTCCCTGCCAGCCTGTTTAATCTCCTTTGTGAGGAGCATGAGGAGAGGAAATAAAGAGAAACAAAAGCTAGATGATTTCTATGTGTTCCGTTTATATGATGCCAGATAACCTATTTAGCATAAACTCTTGGCTTTTAACCTGTTGTTTCACTATCATGCAGAGGTAGTCTGATACAGTGGAAGAAAGTATAGGCTTAAGAGACAAACAGACCCGGATTCAAATCCAGACTCCACCACTTTGGGACAATTAACTTCTTTGGGCCTCTGTTTTCTACTTTATAGAATGGGAATGAAAGGAACACTTCGTAATGTTGTAAGGTTAAATGGTATAAGGCAAAGAGCCTAGTAAATTGAAAGGGCATAATAAATAGAAAATTTTTTATTAGAATTCACTGTTATCACCATAGACACAATCTTTCTACTCCTGTTTTTTAATTCCTTCTACTCATTTCTCTCTGTTCTGCTAAATCTATTTATTTTTCTGGTTGCCCCTTTTCTTCCATCTTCCTTGTTTCCCCTCTTTCTTTTCCAGTATCTTTCTATCTTCCTCTCTTTAATCACTCTCCTTCTCTCATTGTACATCTGTCTTCCCTTCTATTCATCTATCAGGAAAGAGGGAAATGTGAAGCAACTTGAAGGATTCAAGACATGAATAGTCAAGGGAAAAATAAAACCCAAATTTCAGGGATATCAGGTCTCATTATTGAAGTTCTACACCTTCACCTGAAATCTCATTTACAAATACATAATTACCTCTAAACTTACCACGTCCCCTTGAATGGCTCATTCTCACCCAAAATCAATGTCAGTTTCCTGTTGTACTCTGAGCTGAAAATAAGTCCCTGGGTGCCACGGAGATTTGAAGTTCTCTCTAAGCTCTTAAGCTTTTACTTAAATGAAAACCCAAACATCCGAGCAATATTTACCCAAGAACTTGTTTGCTACATTAGTTAATTAAAATATGATGCGAGCCCACTTACCCATGCCATAGAGACAGATAGAGGGTTGACTAATTTAAAAGCCTCCTTTAAAAGAGAAAACAGTAAAAAAGGATACATAAATGCCTTAGATATTTTATTTTAACTTAAAACATAAATGTACCTTCCTTTCGCCATATTTTGATGTATGACCAAGGCCTACATTATAATTTTTCTTGTATAAAATTCACCCATAAGTGTCATCAATGATTTCTAGTTTCAGTTCATTTGATATGGAGTAAGAACCTATAGACACTTATAAAGCATACTGAGTGAAGAATCCTATATTGTGTAATCTTATTCCCAATTATATAGACATAGTAGTCCCATTTGGCTTGACAGCCCCATTTTCAGTGACATGGATTTACTGAATTTTTCCAAATCAGTTTAGTATTTTGTTTTTATTATTAAATGTATCATATAAAAATAACTTATAATATGTGTGTAAAATATAGATAATAAACATTAAATGAAGATCCACGTATTCACAATCCAGTTTAAGAAATACATCATCACAAATAACACTGAAGACTCTTGTGTCAAGAACTATAAAGGGTCTGAGATTTTACCTTACTTGTAAACTGACAAGTTGGCCTAACACAGTTTCACGGATGCTGGAAAAATCAATCTAGTTGTTTATCTTTATGCCAATACTACACTGTCATGATACTGTAGTATTAAATTAAGACTTGAAAGTCAGCTAGTAGAAGTCCTCCAAATTTTTTCTTTTTTTAAATTTGTTTTGGCTAATTTAGGTTCTTTATATTTCCATGTAAATTTGAGATCTTTTCAATTTCAAAAAAAAAAAGCATGCCAGCATTTTAATTGGGATTGAGTTAAATCTGTACATAAAATTGTGAATAATTAACATTTTAATAATATCAAATCTTCCTTCTGATTCATGAAAACAATATAACTCTCTACTTACTTAGGTCTTCTCTGATTTTTCTCAGTTTTACATATCTTTTCTCAGATTAATCCATAAGGATTTAACATATTTTGATGCTACCGTTTATGGCATTTTTCCATTGCAATTTTTGATTGTTGCTAATATATAAAAATATAACAAACTTTTATTGATGTATAGTTGACATGCAATGTTACATTACTTTCAAGTGTACAACATAGTGATTCAACAACTCTATATGCTACGTTCACCACAAGTGTAGATATCTGTCACCATCTGTCACCATACAACACTATTACAATACCATTAGTTATATTCCCTATGCTATAACTTTCATTCTTGTGACTTGCTCATTTCATAATTGGAAGACTGTACTGCCTACTCCACTTTGCCTATTTTGCCCATCCACCACCACCCTCTCCTCTGGCAACAGTCAGTTTTCTGTATTTATGAATCTGTTTCTGTTTGTTTTGTTTCTTAGATTCTACATATAAGTGAAATCATAAGGTATTTGTCATTCTCTTTCAGACTCATTTCACTTAGCATAGTACCCTCTAGGTCCATCCATGTTGTTTGCAAATCCAAGATCTCATTCTTTTTTATGGCTGATTAATATTCCATCATATATATCTCCATCGATTCATCTATCCATGGACATTTAGGTTGTTTCCATAACTTGGATACTGTAAATAATGCTGCAATAAACATAGGGATGCATACATCTTTTCAAATTAATGTTTTCATTTTCTTTGGGTAAAAACCCAGTAGTAGAAATATTGGATCATATGGCACTTCTATTTTTAAATTTTTGAGGAACCTCTATACTGTTTTCTACAGTTGTTGCACCAATTTTCATTCCCACCAACAGTGTGTGAGGATTACTTTTTTTCCATATCAACATTTGTTATTTCTTGTCTTTTGATTTTAGCCATTCTAACAGGTATAAGGTAATATATCATTATGGTTTTAATTTACATTTTCCTGATAATTAGTGATGTTGAGCATATTTTCATGTGTCTGTTGGCCATCTGCATATTTTCTAAGAAAAATGTCTAGGTCCAATTAAGTGGGATTTATCCCAGGGATATGAGGATGTTTCAATATCCACAAATCACTGTGATATATCACATTAACAAAATGAAGGATAAAAACCATATGATTATCTCAATAGACACAGAAAAAGCATTTGACAAAATTTAACAACTACTCATGATAAAAACTTCTAACAATGTGAGTTTAGATGGAACATACTTCAACATAATGAAGGCCATATATGGCAAACACACAGCTAACATCATACTCGATGGTGAAAAGCTGAAATCTTTTCTTCTACAATCAGGAACAAGACAAAGATGGCCACTCTCACCACTTTTATCCAACATAGTACTAGAAATCCTAGCCACAGCAATCAGAAAAGAAAAAGAAATAAAAGACATTCAAATTGGTAAGGAAGAAGTAAAACTGTCACTGTTGCAGAGGACATGGTAGTACACACAGAAAATGCTACAGATTCCAGCAATAAACTACTAGAACTAATACATAAATTCAGTAAAGTGCAGGATACAAAATCAATATACAGAAATATGTTGGTTTTTTTATACGCTAATAATGAAGTTGCAGAAAGAGAAATTAAGAAAATAATTTCATTTATAATTTCATCAAAAAGAATAGAATACCTAGGAATAAACTTAACCAAGGAGGTGAAAGACCTGTGCTCTGAAAACTGGAATACCGATGAAAGAAATTGAAGATTACATAAAAATGGAAAGATATATCACATTCATGGATTGAAATAATTAATATTGTTAAAATGTCCATATTACCCAAAGTAATCTACATATTCAATACAATCCCCATCAAAAAACTAATAGCATCTTTCACTGAACTAGAGCAAATAATTCTAAAATTTGTATGGAACTGAAAAGACCCCTAATGGCCAATGAACTCTTGAGAAAGCAGAATAAGGCTGGAGGTTTCATAATCGCAGATTTAAAGATATACTACAAAAATATAGTAATTAAAACAATATGATACTGGCACAAAAATAGATCAATGGAACAGGATAGAGAGAGAGCCCAGAAACAAATACATGCTTATATTGTCAATTAACCTCTCACAAAAGAGGCAAGAATATACAATGGAGAAAATAGGCTCTTTAACAAATGATGCTGGGAAAACCAGATAGCTGCATGTAAAAGAATAAAAGTGAACAACTTTCTTATACACAAAAATAAACTCAAAATGCATTATAGACTTAAATGTGAGACGTGAAACCACAGTAATCTCTTAGATATCAGCCTTAGTTAGCAACATTTTTCTAGATATGTTTCCTCAGGCAAGGGAAGCAAAAATAATTGAGACTACATAAAAAAATTTTTTTTGTATAGGAAACTATCAACAAAATGAAAAGGCACCCTACTGAATGATAGAAGATATTTGCAAAGAATATATCTGATAATGGGTTAATATCCAAAATATATAAAGAACTTATACAACTCAACACCAAAATAAACCAAATAATCTGATTTTTTGTTGTTGTTGATCTTCTATCCTGAACCTCTGCTAAATTCACTTAGTTTTAGTAGCTTTTTTTGGTAGATTCCATAAGATTTTCTACATAGAAGATCATATAGTCTTAAAATCATGACAGTATTAGTTTTAGTTTTTCCTTTCCTATCTGGATTTCTCTTTCTTGCCTTATAGCAATGGACAGAACTGCCAGTCTACTGTTGAATATAAGTGGTAAAAGATGACTTCCTTGCATTGTTCCATGATCTCAGGCCAGAAACATACTTTCACCTTTACTTACAATGTTAGTTTAGTTTTCTGCCTGGCACACTTTATCAGGTTAAGATTTCCTTCTATTCCTGGCTTGCTGAGAATTTTTATCAAAAATGGATGGTGGATTTTGTCAAATGCTTTATCTGTGTCTATTATGATCATATGGATTTTCTGTTTTCACCTGTTAATTATATTCATCTTTGAGAATCAGCTTGTCAATTTCTAAAAAAAAAAAAAGATACCATACTCTGCTTCATGAGCTCTAATTAGCCTTGCTTCCCTAGACTCTCAGATTCCTCTCCTCTAATTACAGAGTTTAGGGCTCAGCCTGGGTTCCCCCCCCCCCATACCACGGTCTAAATACTCTCTCTAGACAGTAATTTAGGACTGACCTTATATATTTTTCCTGTTTCTCAGGTATTACCACCCTTCCTTCAATCATACCCAATGTCTTAAAAATTAATGTTTTATATGCTTTGTCCAGGTTTTTTAGTTGTTTTAGGCAGAAGGGCAAATCAAGTTCCTATTATTCCATCTTGGTTACAGGCAGAACTCTGTGAGTATTGAATTTTGTCAAATGATTTACAGTGTCTATTTGAGAAGAATCTATATTTCCCACCTAAGGTCTATCAATGTTGTGAACTACATTGCTTGATTTTCAAATAGAAAATCAAACTTTTAATACAGGGATGAAAATAAACCATGAGTTAATATCCTTTTTGTATATTGCTAGGTTCTATTTGCTAACATTTTGTTTTGGATTTTTGTTCATGAGGTATATTGGCCTATAGTTTCTTTGTCTTTTATTTTTCTGATCTTCATATCAAGGAAATTGTGGCCTCATAAAATGTGCCATGAAATGTCCCCTCCTCCTCTATTTTCTAAATGAGTTTGTGTACAGTTGATATTATTTCTTAAATATTTAGTAAAATTTACCAGTCAAGGCACTTAGGATAGGTATTTCCTTTGTACAGAAGTTTTTAATTATAAATTCAATTTTAAAAATTTATGTAAACCAAATTAGATTTTCTACATCTTCTGTAGTCAGTTTTCATCTACTGAATTTGAAACTTTAGCTACAATATTTTTTTATTTCTAGAAATTCTATTTCATTACAATTCAAATCTTCTGGTTTATTTTTATACTTTCTTGTTCTCTAGAGATATTTTAACTTTATCTCTTATTTTTTTAAGTATAGAAGACATATTTTATAAACAGTTTAAAGAAATAATTTGTGTCTCATAAATCCAACATCTGAAGACTTTGGGGGATACTATTGTTTTTTTTTTCTGCTGGTACTCATTCATGGTGCCTTGATATATTTTGTGCATAGTAATTTTAACAGTGGGTTACTCATTATTCTTGGAAAATTATTTTGGGACATTCTTTTGTATTTTTTTATAGAAGTGAAAGCACATAAGAGTAATCATCTTGAAGTAAAGAATTTAGCGATATTTAGTACATTCACAATGTTACACAATCACCATATCTACCTAGTTCTTAAATATTTTTGTCAACCTAAAATTAAAACCCAAGCCCACAAAGCAGTTAATCCCCTGGCAGGCATTAACTTGCTTTTCAGTATTGATGGATTTATCTATCCTGGACATTTTATATTAATAGAATCACACAATATGTGGTCTTTTTGTGTCTGGGTTCTTTCACTTAGCATGTTTTCAAGCTTCATCCACGTTGCAACATGTATCAGTATTAAATTAATTTTTATGGCTGAATAATACTTCCTCGTGGGGATGTACCATATTTGGCTCACCTACTCATTTATTAATGGGTATTTGGATCATTTCTACCTTTTGACTATTGTATATAGTGCTGCTATGAACATTCAAGTTCAAGTAGTTGTTTGAATACCAATGTTTAATTATCTTGGGTATATAACAAAAAAGTGAAATTCCTGGATTGTCTGGTAATTATATGTTTAACTATTGAGTCACTTTCAATAGTTTATATTTTTCTAGAATTTTGTTTATTTCGTCTAATTTTTTAACAATATTAGTATGAAGTGCTTCATAATATTCATATTAATCTCTTCTATATCGCTATTTAAGTCTTTTATTTTATTCCTAATATTGCTCATTCACCTTGGTTCTCACAGAAATAACAATTTTACTTCTGTAGTCATGTTTCATTGATCGACACAATATTAAAATTAAATTATGGAATTACAATAGAAAGTTCAATTGGCCTAAACAGGTCTGGAAAAAAATACAACCCTATCTTGTCTTTTATACTTCTCCATCGGTGGCAGCAAGACTATTCTGACTTAATAGAGAGGAGTATATCAGTTGCAGCATTTAGTAAGCCCTGGGCATCAGTCAATATGTTTTACTTGAATGTAGAGATACAATTTTTAGTGTATATCAAATTCTCTGTATGCAGGATGAGAAGACATATGTTTCAATTTGCTGAAAAGCATTTTCAAAATTGGAGTATAGTTGACAGACAATTTTACATTAGTTTCAGGTGTACAATACAGTGATTTAACAAGTTTATACATTATGCTATGTTCACCACAAATATAGCTATCAAATATGCTTTTCGACCCCTATGATCAGGTATGTAGTGTTTTTCATGTTCTCTGGTAATATAGAATTTCAGGTAGTTTTGGGTTTGTTTGTTTTTTCTTCAGAAAATGAGAAACTGTTAAGTTTGAGGGCTTCTCATATATTAATGAGCTTCCAAGTTCTTAAAATTCTAAGTTTTATATACCCATATGCAAACTCTTGACCTATGTAATGAAGACTTTTCTAATTAAAAATAATTCATGTCGCCTACGTAAAATAACCTTGCAAAAATTATATTTTGATATCCATGCCATTAAAAAATTATTTGTGCATTTTTTAATTCCAGTATAATTAACATATGTTATTAGTTTCATGTGTACAATATAGTGATTCAACAATTCTATACATCACTCAGTGCTCATCACAATAAATGTACTCTTAATCTCCTTCACCTATTTCACCCATCCTCTTACCCACCTCCCCCCTAGCAACCACCAGTTTGTTCTCTGTATTAAAGAGTCTGTTTTTTGTTTATCTCTTTTTTTTCTTTGTTTTTCTTTCTTAAATACCACATATGAGTGAAATCACCTGGTATTTATCTTTCTCTCACTGACAGCCTCTAGGTCCATACATGTTGTTGCAAATAGCAAGATTTCATGTTATATGGCTGAGTAATAGTCCGTGTGTGTGTGTGTGTGTGTGTGTGTGTGTGTGTATGTGTGTGTGTGAGACATCTATCCATCTATCTACAGATGAACACTTGTGTTCCATATTTTGGCTACAGTAAATAATGCTGCGTTAAGCATAGGGGTGCATATATCTTTTTGATTTAGTGTTTTTGTTTTCTTCGGCAAGGAAAACCAAAGAAAAATTAAAGTATTGACACTATACCAAAATAAAATATTTTGACAGTGAAGGAAACCACCAACAAGACAAAAAGACTACCCACTGAATGGGAGAAGATACTTGCAAATGATATAGCCCATGAAGTGTTAATATCCAAAGTATATAAAGAACTTATACAATTCAATGCCAAAAAAAATCCAATTAAAAATGTGTCATGACTAGGGCACCTGAGTGGCACAGTGGGTTAACCTCTGCCTTCGGCTCGGGTCATGGTCTTGGAGTCCTGGGATCGTGCCCCGCATTGGACTCTCTGCTCGGCGGGGAGCCTGCTTCCCCCTCTCTCTCTGCCTGCTTCTCTGCCTACTTGTGATCTCTCTCTCTGTGTCAAATAAATAAATAAAATCTTTTAAAAAATGTATCATGACCAATTTGAAAAGAAGTCCAAAATTTTGCTTTTGGTTTGGCCCAAATGGGAATTAATAACTGTCATCCTAAAACTGAGGTTAACTAGATCATGGACTTTCTATAAATGTAATTCAAGAAAGCTGACTTGGTAAACAATAAGGAGAAATGCTATGAAAACATCTTACATTAACTCATCATTTTTAAAAGATTTTATTCATTTGAGAGAGAGAGAGAGCACGAGCAATGGGGAGGGGGAGACGGAGAGAGACAAGCAAACTCCCTGCTCAGTGGGGAGCCCAATGCATGGCTCCATACCAGGACCCTGAGATCATGACCTAAGGCAAGGAGGTCAGACACTTAACCAACTAAGCAACCCAAGTGCCCCAACACATCATCATCTTTATTATTTTTTTTTTAAGATTTTGTTTATTTATTTGACAAGGAGAAAGAGACAGCGAGACAAGGAACACAAGCAGGGGGAGTGGGACCATTAGTGCAACCATTAACACAATACATTTTAGGACATTTTTATTTTTTAATTTTT
>CM053612.1:30523896-30543669 GCA_028646535.1 Procyon lotor
TTATTTTTTAATTTTTAAAAATTTTTTATTTTTTAAAATATTTTATTTATTTGACAGAGAGAGAGATCACAAGTAGGCAGAGAGGCAGGCAGAGAGAGAGGAAGAAGCAGGCTTCCTTCTGAGCAGGGAACCCAATGCGGGACTCGATCCCAGGACCAGGACCCTGGGATCATGACTTGAGCTAGAGACAGACACATAATGACTGAGCCACCGAGACACCCCTCATCATCATCTTTAAAGAAGTATAAACCACACCAGAGGCTGGCCAATAATAGGTGCAACATAATAGGAAATATATATTTGTTCTCTGCCCTCTGCTTCTGAAATGGAGCTCCAAACTGTGGAAAGGGCCAAGATGCCCTTCAACAGATGAATGGATAAAGAAGATGTGGTTCATATATACAATAGAATATTACTCAACCATCAGAAAGGATGAATACCCACCATTTGCATTGACATGGATGGAACTGGAGGGGAATATGCTAAGTGAAATAATTCAAGCAGAGAAAGACAATTACCATATGGTTTCACTCATATGTAGAACATAAGGAATGACACAGAGGACCATAGGGGAAGGAAGGAAAAACTGAATGAGAAGAAATCAAAGATAGAGACAAACTACGAGAGACTCTGGACTCTGGGAACCAAACTGAGGGATACAGAAGGGAGGGAGGTGGTAACCAGATGATGGGTATTAAGGAAGGCACATGTGGTGATGAGCACTGGGTGTTATATGCAACTAATGAATTGTTGAACACTATATCAAAAACTAATAATGTACTATATGCTGGCTAATTGAACATAATAAAAAAATTTTAAAAAGAAAAAGAAACAGAGCTCCTAAAATTCTTATAATTTCCTGAGTGACAGTTGTACTGGGAGCACTGTTATCTCTAATATTTAGTCTTTCAACATGGTTCCTAACACAGAATTCCTAACTCATAATTTCCTGAATGATGGAGGTGATAGGAGCAACTTAACACAGAGCTCCTAAATTCCTTGGAATTATAAGGGTAATAGGAGCATTTTTTGTTCTAATGAGGAGACTCTTGGCATACTCCTAGATAGCATCAGAAGAAGGACTGACCACCAGAAAGATGAAGCCATGATTAGAAGCTTCAAATTTTTAGTTCCATTACCATCCTATGTGGAGGGAAGAGGGACTGGAGATTGCGTTAGTATTTGATCATGCCTACATGATGAAGTCTTTATGAAAATCCCTAAATTATGGAGCTTAGAGAGCATCTGGGCTGGTGAACACATCCATGTGCCAGGAGTGTGGTACAGCCCAATTCCATGGAGACAGGCTCCAGCACTCAGGCCCTTTCCATCACCCTGTGTTCATTGGGCTGTTCATTGTAACCTTTATAATGTTGTTTATAATAAACCAGTAAATGTAAATAGATGTTGCTCTAAGTTTTTCAACAAATTATCAAATCTGAGGAGGTTCATGTGGGAACCCCTAACTTGTAGCCAAGTCAAAGATATGTGTAGATACCCTAGGGACTCACTACTTGTCAATGACATCAAAAGTGAGGGCAGTCTTGTGGAACTGAACATTTAAACATGTGAAGTCTGACACTAATTCTGAGTAATTAATGTCAGAATTGAGTTAAATTATAGGACACCCACTAAGAGTTCAGAGTTGGAAAATTGGTTGGTGTGAGGAAGAAAAGCTATGTATTTGGTATCAGAAGTGTTGTGAGTAGAGAGTAGTAAGTAGTTTTAGTTTTTAAGTGAATAGTTTTCCTTTAACATGAAAGGTAGCAAGTACTGTAAACAATCAACAGATGAACATTATTACACATTACAGCTAATAACATTGTTCTTTGAGTTTAAAGATGACATAAGAGAAACACAGATATTATCATCTGGGCTCTCAAGATTTCTATACAATCCTTTCTCTGGTTGGCAAACTTTCCCATCCCTAACAACTGCTGTTTTAAGCTGGCACCAACTTCTCCCATCATAGTCAGGCTCAACAGAATGTCTTGCTTCCTTTATCAGAGGGGGTAAAAGTACCATTAAGAATGAAATCCATCAAATTTCTTGCTTTAATACTATAATACTAATAATAGCAACCATATTTTCCTTCTCTCATATTTCAGAGTTCATTGTTTCCCCCACTCCAATTAAAGGCTGTCTTGGCCAGAGCTAATGCATCTTTTCCAAGACTCACACATTTTCACATCTAATGCCAGCTCTTTCATATATATATACATTTTCATTATCACTCCTGTGATTATGACAATGACCTCCACCTCTACACTGGAGTGCACTCCCTTCCATATTCACTAGAACTCCATCAATGGTCCCTTCTTTCTCCTGTGCCTCACTGTCTCCCATTGATTTCTTTAATAAAATGGACTGATTGGTTGCTGATTTCACTGAACATCAATAATTGTGGCCACTATAAAAAATTGGAAAACAGACAAAAAAGAAAAAAAATAGACTTTAAAGATACCCATAATCCCAACACCCAGAGATAGATATTCTTGATACCTTGATGTCTATCTTTTTCCTCTCCATCTTCATACACACAAATATATGCACATTTGTTGTGGTAGCCAGCCTCCAAGATGGTCCCCAATGATTCCCACCTCCTGGTATTCACACCCTTGTGTAGTTCTTTCCCACATTGTAACACGGTTTGTCTGTATGACAAATATCAGATGACAGAAATGATAGTATGGCATTTCTGAAATTAGGTTAAAGAAGACTTTTTTTTCTTTGTCTCTGTTTCTATGCTCTTTTGGATCACTCACTCTAGGAGAAGCAAGCTGCCATGTTATGGAAACAATCAGGCAGCTATCAGTTTTCCCATATAGTAAGGAAAAGAAGCCTCTGCCCAATAGCCATGGAGGAACTGAGAAATAACAACAACCCTGTGAGTGAATTTGGAAGTGGATTCTACAACCCAGTCAAGCCTTGATATGACCACAGCCCTAGCCAACAACTTGTCAAGAAATATGGGAGGGCCTGGTGGTGGGTATTGAGGAGGGCACGTATTGCATGGAGTGTGGTGCATGAACAATAAATCTTGTAACACTGAATAAATAAAATAAACATTTTTTGGGGAAAAAAAGGAAATATGGGAGGGATTCTGAGCCAGAGCCACTCAGGTAAGCAATTCTCATATTCCTGACCCTCGAAAACTATGATATCATAAATATTTTTTTGTTTGAAGCTATTAAGTTTTGGTATAATTTGTTATGTAGCAATAGATAATTATTACCATAGTGTTCAGGAATCAGCTTCTTTCAAGAGTATATTTCAATGTACATAAATCTGTTGCATTTCTATACACTAATAATGAAGCAACAGAAAAATAAATTAAGAAAGAAATTCCATTTACAAGTGCACCAAAAATAATAAAATACCTGAGAATAAACTTAACCAAGGAGATGAAATACCTGTACTCTGAAAACTATAAAACACTGATGAAAGAAACTGAAGACAACACAAACAGAAAGATATCCCATACTCATGGACTGGAAGAACAAATATTGTGAAGATGTCCATACTACCCAAAGCAACCTACAGATTTAATGCAACTGCTATCAAGCTACATTTTTTTTTACAGAACTAGAACAAATCATCCAAAAATTTGGATGGGACCACAAAAGACCCAGAATAGCCAAAACAAACTTAAAAAAAAGCTAAAGGTATCACAATTCCAGATTTCAAATTATACTACAAAATTATAGTAATCAAAACAGTATGGTACTGGCACAAAAGTAAACACATAGATCAATGGAACAGGATAGAAAATCCAAAAACAAACACAATTATATGGTCAATTAATCTTTCACAAAAAAGGCAAGGATACACAATGGGAAAGTCTCTTCAACAAATGGTATTGGGAAACTTGTCAGCTACATGCAAAAGAATGAAAGTGAACTTCTTTCTTACACCATATACAAAAATAAACTCAGAATGGATCAAGAACCTAAGTGTGAGACCCGAAACCATAAAAATCCTAGAAGAGAGCACAGATAGTAATTTCTCTGACATTGACCATAGCAACATTTTTCTAGATATGTCTCCTGAGGCAAAGGAAATAAAAGCAAAATTAAACTATTGGGACTGCATCAAAATAAAAAACTTCTGTACAGCAAAGCAAGCAATCAACAAAATTGAAAGACAACCTACTGAATCGGAGAAGATATTTGCAATTGACGTATCTGATGAAAAGTTAGTACCCAAAATATATGAAAACTGATACAACTCAACACCCAAAACCCAAATAATCCAATTTAAAAATGGGCAGAATGCATGAAAAGACATTTCTCCAAGGAAGACATCCAGATGGCCAACAGACAAATGAGAAGATGCTCAACATCACTCATCACCAGGGAAATGCAAATCAAAACAAAATGAGATATCACCTCACACCTGTCAAAAACACAAGAAAGAACAAGTGTTGGCGAGAATATGGAGAGAAAGGAACCCTCTCTCACTGTTGGTGAAAATGCAAACTGATGCAGCCACTCTGGAAAACAGTGTGGATGTTCTTTAAAAAATTAAAATTAGAACTGCCCTATGATCCAGTAATCACACTACTGGGTATTTACCCAAAGAACACAAAAACACTAATTCAAAAAGATATGCACATCTACATTTATAGCAGCCTTATTTACAATAACCAAATTATGGAAGCAACCCAAAAGTCCATCAATAGATGAATGGATAAAGAATATGTGGTGTGTGTGTGTGTGTGTGTGTGTGTGTGTGTGTGTGTATATATAATGGAATATTAGTGCCTTAAAAAAGAATGAAATCTTGCCATTTGCAACAATATGATGGAGCTAGAGAGAATAATGTTAAGCAAAATAAGTCAGTCAGAGAAAGACAAATACCATATGATCTCACTCATGTGGAATTTAAGAAACAAAACACATGAACAAAGGAGAGAGACAGAGACAGAGAGAGAGAGACAGAGAGAGAGAAACAAGCCAGGAAACAGATTCTGAACAGTAGAGAACAAACTGATGGTTACCAGAGGGGAAGAGGGTGGGATGGGTGAAATAAGTGATGGGGACTAAAGTGTACAATTATCATGATAGCACTGAGTAATGTATAGAATTTTTAAATCACTATTCTACACCTAAAACTAATATAACACTGTATGTGAACTACATTGGAATTAAAATTAAAAATTTAACGAAAATGAAAAAAAAAAAAACAAAGTAAAACAACAAGGAATATATTTCCATATATGGTAATCCCATAGCTAACATCATAGTCAATGGTGAAAAGTTGAAGGCTTTTTATCTAAGATCAGGAACAAGAACAAGGATGCTCAGTCTCACCACTCCTATTCAGCATAGTGATGGAAGTCCTAGCTAGAGCAAGTAGACAAGAAATAGAAATAAAAAGCATCCAAATTGGAAAGAAAACAGTTAAATTGTCTCTATTTGCAAATGACATAATATTATATATGGAAAAACCTAAAGCCTCCATTAAAAGACTGTTAGAATAAACAAATTCAGTAATACTGCAGGATACAAAATTAGTATACAAAAATTAGTATACAAAAAAGTTACGTTTCTATATATTAACAAGGAACTATCCCAAAAAAGAAATTAAGAAAACAATCCAATTTATAAGAGCATCAAAAAATAAAATACTTAGGAATAAATTTAACCAAGGAAGTGAAAGATCTACACACTGAAAACTATAAGACATTGGTGAAAAAAATTGAAGACACAAAGAAAAAGAAAGCTATCCCATGTTCCTGGATTGGAAGAATTAATACTGTGGAAATGTCCATACTACCCAAAGTGATATCCAGATTCAATACAATTCCCATCAAAATTCCAATGGCATTTTTTTCACAGAAAAATAAAACTCTCTAAAATTTGTATGGGATCACAAAAGATCCCAAATAGACAAGGCAATCTTGAGAAAGAAAAACAAAGTTAGAAGCTCCATCACACTTCCTTATTTCAAGTTACATTACAAAGCCATCGTAACAAAAACAGTATAATACTAACATAAAAACAGACACAGACCAATGGGACAGAATAGAGGATCCAGAAATAAACCCACATATATATGATAAACTAATCTTTGACAAGAATACACAGTGGGGAAAGGACAGTCTCTTTAATACATGGTGCTGGGAAAAATGGAAATCCACATAGAAAAGAGTGAAATTTTACTCTTATCTTACACTGTACACAAAGATTAACTAGACATGGATTAAAGACATAACTATAAGACCCGATACCATAAAAATTCTAGAAGAAAACACAGGGGGGAAGCGTCTTATTATTGGTCTTGGCAATGACTTTTTGGATATGACACCAAAAGCATAAGCAACAAAAGCAAAAATATGCAAGTGAGACTACATCAAACTAAAACACTTCTGTGCAGCAAAAGGAACTATTAATACAATGAATAGGTAGCCCACAGAATAGAAGAAAATATTTACAAACCATATATCTGGTAAGGGGTTAATATCCAAAATATATAAGGAATTCACACAACTCAAAGCAAAAAAAGAAATGCCCTGATTAAAAAATGGGCAAATGACCTGAATAGACAATTTTCCCTCAAAAAGACATACAAATGGCCAACAGGTATATGAAATAGTACTCAACATCTGTAATCACCAGGGAAATGCAAATCAAAACTGCAATGAAATATCATCTCACACCTGTTAAGATGCCTATTATCAAAAAACCAAGCAATAAATGTTGGTGAGGGTGTGGAGAACAGAGAACCCTTGTATACTGTTGATGGGAATGTAAATTGGTACAGTTGTGGAAAACAGTATGGATGTTCCTTTAAAAGTTAAAAACAGAACTACCATATGATCCAGCAACCTCATTTCTGGGCATGTATCCAAAAGATATGAAGTCAACATCTCAAAGATATAGCTGCCCTCCCATGTTCATGGTAGCATTATTCACAATTAGATATGGAACCACTTAAGTGTCAATGGATGAATGGATAAAGAAAATGTGATACACATACATACAATGCAATATTATTCAGTCATAAAAAAGAAGGAAGTCCTGCCATTTGCAAAAATGTGAATGAACCTGGAGGATATTATGCTGAGTAAAATAAGCCAGAAACAAAAAGACAAGTACTGTATGATCTTGATTATATGTAGAATCTAAAAAAGTAAATCTCATAAAACCAGAGAGTATAACACTGGTTGCCAGGGGTTGTGGGGGTAGCAGGGGAGGGAGACATATTGGTGAAAGCATACAAACTTTCAGTTATAAGATGAATAAGTTCCAGGGGCACCTGGGTGGCTCAGTGGGTTAAGCCTCTGCCTTTGGCTCAGGTCATGATCTCAGGGTCCTGAGATTGAGTCCCGCATCAGGCTCTCCGCTCAGCGGGGGGGCTTCCTTCCCCCCCTCTCTGCCTGTCTCTCTGCCTACTTGTGATCTCTCTCTCTCTGTCAAATAAATAAAAAATAAAATCTTTAAAAAAAAGATGAATAAGTTCTGGGTGTCTAATGTATACCATGGTAATTATTAATATTTTATTTTATACTTAAAATTTATTAGGAGTAGATTTTAAGTGTCCTCCCACACACACACAAAAATGGTAACTATATGAAGTAATAGATGTGTTAATTTACTTAATTGTAATAGTTGAGTAAATAATTATAATTGAGTAATAATTGTAATAATTTCACTACATATATATAAAGTCATCACATTGTACACCTTAAAAAATCATGCTGTACAACCTAAATATATATAATTTTTATTTGTCAATCATATCTGAATAAAGCTGGGAAAAATTAAATTAAAAAGAACATATTTCCAGGTCTATAACTATGAGCTTTATATTATTATGTTTAATGCCTGTGTTATATTTTATTTTAAAGATAGACCATAATTTGCCCAGTTGATCCCCTACCATTTCATACTTAGGTTGCTTCCAAATTACAAACAATAGTATGAATATAATTGATGTATCTATACATTAAATATTATAGATAAATAGTATTATTTCCTTGGAATAAATTACTGAAAGTAGAACTGCTCATTTAAAGTCTATAAATGTTTTTAAACTTTTAGAATACCTAATTAAATTCCCTCCCACAAATACTTTTTTTAATGTTTGAAAGAACTCACCTATGAAACTCTATGTAGTATTATTTCTCTTTGTTTTTATTTTGTTTTGTTGTTTGGTTTGTGGTAAAAAAAAATTATAGTCATTGGACAAAATTTTCCGTAGTTACTAACTTTCTACCTTTCTTGGGTCAATTTGTATAATTTTCCTCAAGATTCAAGATTTTAAATGTATAACATTCTCTCTCTCTCTCTCTCTCTCTCTCTCTCTCTCTCTCTCTCCATAGTATCTACACTATGTCTGACAGGATGTCAATTGTGTGATTTAGACCCCAGGCCCTGAAATCAATCTATCTAGGTGTGAATCCTTTAATTCGGGCAAATTACTTACACTCTCAACATTTTCATTTGTAAAATAGCACCTGCTTCAGCACCTTCACCAGGTGTTGTATGGATGAAATTAGTTAATATATGCAACCATGCAGAACACTTAGAACAGTCCCTATAATATGTTTAGCCCTCAATTTTTAAGCTGAGACATACATTTGTTTCCTGCGGCTGCCATTACAAAGTACCACACACTGGGTAGCTTAAAACAACTGAAATTTATTCCCTCACAGTTTTGGAAGCTAGAGTCTAAAATCAAATTTCTATAGGATGCTACTCTCTCCAAGGTTTCTAAGGGGAGAATATTTCCTTGCTTCCTCTAGCTCCTGGGGGCTCCTGATATTCCTTGGCTTGTATCAGTGTAACTCCAATCTCTGCCTTCATCTTTACTCTTTGTGTCTCTCTGTGTTTTTCTGTGTGTCCACCAATCACTGTGTGTGTCATTCTATCTGTCCCCTTTTCTGTGTGCTCACCAGTCATTGGATTTAGGCTCATGCTCATCCAGTATGACTTCACTTTAATTACATCTGCAAAGACTGTATTTTCAGTAAGGTCACACTCTGACATTGTGAATGAACTTGAATTTTGAGGGCACACTACTGGACCCTACAGGGACACTACATAACATTTCTAATGTTGTGCCTTCTTCTTTATTTCCTCTTATATTCTTGATTACTCTTGCCAGGGATTTTTCAACTTATGTGTCATTTCAAAATTTGATGCTTACTCATCAGTTTTTCTGGGTTTCTATTTTCTCTCATTTCTTCTTTCATCTACAATAATTATTCATGCCTTCCTAATTTTCTTTTTCCTTTTCTAGCTTTGTGATTTATTTTTCTCCATTTGACAAAAAAAAAAAAGACTGTGGATTTTTCTTTGAACAAAACATTGAGAGTGTTCTCTAAGTTGTTAACTATGTTGTACTCATCATCACTACATAAATAATTTGTAACTGAAGTTTTGAACTTATCTTTGATCCAAAAATTACTTATTAGAGAAAGTTTCCTAAATGTTCTGCCTACTTTGGTTTTGTTTATATATTTACTTTTGGATTTTAATAAGTAGGCATATTAACTTGTGATCGGAGAATGTGAGATTACGACCTAAACTACCTCTGCTTTTTGTAATGTATTTAAGTTTCTTTTGTGGTCTTTTTAATATGAAAACATTGTAAAAGTTTTGCGAGCATTTAGTAAAAATGTGTGTTCTGTGAAGTATGCAAAGTTGTAGATATAGACATATGTATGAAGTCAAACTTACTAATTATTTAATTTGTTCTCTTTCTTCTTTGTCTAGTAGATCTGTCAAAGACTAAGACAATTATAATGCACAGACTGTTATTTGTCAACCCAACAACCATTCTTTTCTTTCTTCATGATAGCAGAGGCCTGTCTGACTTTTAGCTGGGCATATTGTCACCCAAATAAAAGACCATATTTTCCAGCTTCCCTTGCAGCTCCCACCTGACTAAGTTCTGGCTACTGTGATTTAAGTGATAGAAGTGTGTGTAGCAGGGCAGCTCCTCTTCAACCTTTCTCCTACATGGAATGTAGCTATGATAGCTTAAGTTCAAGCAACCATTTTGAACTATAAGGCAATACACTAATGATGGCTGAACAGCAAGACAGAAAGCCCTGGAATATCTATACCCAGAATTCTTTCCATAAGGGAGAAATAAGCCTTTAACTAGTCTGAGCCCCTGCTATTTTAGACTTTTCCTTACACATAGCCAGAAGTAATTCTAATTAATACAGGTAGGTTAATGTCTCCCACTAGGATCATAATTTTGTCAATTATTCCTTTAATAGTCTTTGTTTTATAAACTGTCACGCTACACTAGGTGGTGCATAAAAGTTCATGACTCACGTTTATTGTAGACGCTCGCTTTTATCAATAAAAAATAATGCTTTTTTTTCCCCAACTAATTCATTATGCCTTGCTTTTTGAATTCATTTGATATAATTTTGCTTTTTTATTATTTGACAATCTCTTTGTTTCTAACTTTTCTCATTTAAGCTTCAAACCAATGCAATCTTATTTCTGCTCCCACCACTGTACTGAAATCCCTCTTGTTAAAGTCTCTTTATTGCTGAATTCCCTTTGTCTGTTTTCAAACTTCACTATATCTTTCTAGAACATTTCACACTTGTTTTTTTAAGATACTGTGTTTGGTTTGCTTTGCTTTGGTTTTCTTTCTGAAACCCAGAGCCACATTTCCGACTACCTAGCTGAATCTCCCACAGCTGTCTCAAAATTGAATTCATCTTATTCCCATTTAAGCCTGTTTCCTTCAATATACCTCATTTTGGTTAATATTGACACAACCAACCTTAGCATGATCCTTCACTCTTCTTTGGGCTTTACTGTGTATTTCCAATTAGTTACCAAATCTTATCAATCTCACCTCAAAAGTTTCTCTTCCATCCTTTCTATCAGAGCTATTGCTTTAGTTTAGATGTTCATTGTCCTTTACTTGGACTATGGAAACAATTCCCTGACCCCATTCACCTCTAGTCTCTCCTTCAACCTCCATAAAGCTACCAATGCCATTATCTGAAAAATAAAGCCAAAAATATTTGATTACATATCCACCTTGCTTTGAAAACATGTCTGTTGATTCTGCACTGCCAAATTCCTTAGTATGATGTAAAAATTCCTTGGCAATCTGACATACTCCCTCTTCCACTTCATCTCCTCCCACACCTTCCCCACATACTTCCTATGCTCCAGCTATAGTAGAGTTCTCACATGACTAGAAAATATGCCTTCAGTAAATCCTTTTGTGGCTTCATATTTCTGTACATGTTGTTCTCTCTACAGAGAAGATCTCCTCTCTGTTCTTTCTTCAGCACACTCTCATTCATCTTTCAATCTCCAGTTAAAATAGCACCTTTTCCGTGAAGCCTTCCCAGACTCCCACAGAGTTAGTAAGTAGTCATTCTTTCTCCCCTATACATATCCCACCACTTTGCCCACACCACTGATACAGCACTAATCATGTTGTGATTATCTTTTGCAGTGTTTATTTCCTTCCTACAAATCTAAACCTTCTTGAAACCAGAAACTGTCTTACTGAAATCTAGGATCTAACACGATGTCTGACTTAAAAAAGCAACACATAGGGGCGCCTGGGTGGCTCAGTGGGTTAAAGCCTCTGCCTTAGGCTCAGGTCATGATCTCAGGGTCCTGGGATCGAGCCCTGCACTGGGCTTTCTGCTCAGCAGGGAGCCTGCTTCCCCCTCTCTCTCTGTCTGCCTCTCTGCCTACTTGTGATCTCTGTCTATCAAATAAATAAATAAAATCTTTAAAAAAAAAAATCAACCCATAGCCACGGCCAGAATGAAGAAGATTCCTGGTCTTCAAACCACCTACACCTTCTCAGCTCACTAATGTCTAAAATTCTACCTTTCCATCGCTGACTTAAGGCACTCGCTACTGTGAAAATATGTCTCTGAGAAGGGCCAAAAGTGCTCAGAATCATTTTATGAGAACTTTTCCAAAGAACACATTTAGAGAGGTATAAAAATTGCATTTTCAGCACTAGGTACTTACTGGGGAAATGGGAGAAAACAGGATGCTTTGTTGGCAGAAACTTTGTTATTCTTTCAGTATAGTCCTGTGTCATATATAGTCCTATAGTCCTTGGTAGATAAAAATGAAGTAACTCAACACTTTTAGAATAAGTAACCATGATTCTTTTGGTCAAATACACTGCTATGTAATCCCTTCTTCCTTTCCCCTCCTGGAAATTCCATAAGGGCAGGAATCTTTGTTTTGTTTTGTTTACTGATATATCCCAATCAATAATTATTTGTTAAATGAACGAATGAGTGTATAGGAGAGTAGGGGTAAGGATGGCTATATTACTTGGATTCAGAGTTCCCACCCTCCTCCAACTATTCAAGAAATCATAACCCACTGAGCCTGTTATATAACCTTTACCATTAAGGCACAACTCAATTCTAAGGCCTTTTCCACATCTGAACCTGTGATTCTATTAGAATCACCTGATATTGGCATATCTGGGTGGGGTGGGGGAACTAGAGAATAAATACTTGCTTTGGGCATGCATTTTTAAAATGTCAAATCATGATGATATCCTCCAGTTTTACCCTCTAGGACTACTAAGGATTTATAGGGGTATGTAACTGCCTCTGACAGAGGAACTTCCTAAGAATGACTTTACCCTCTCATCATCCCACTCTACTCATTGCTTTTCTATGCAGCGTGAGGCTCTTATACTGTGGGGCTGGCTGGTTAGTTTGTAGTGCCCAAATAGGAAAATGGTTATTTGTAATGGTTACACCACATTGTTTAATGTGGCTTCAAAGGCACTAATGAAGCTCCTGTTAGATCACTCTCCTTATGTCTAATGACACTCATTACCAACACAACTTTGAGGACACAACTGATGTATTCCCCGTCAGCCTCTTGCTAAACAATGTGGGCTTCAGGAAACATGGCCTCCCTGCTGATGACCTGGCTAAGTCTGACGACCTCATTGCTGAGCACAACCTTGGTAAGAATGGGTCACAGATGATAGGGATAAAACCACTCAGAAAGGACAAATACCCAACTTTTGTATCAACATGGATGGGACTGGAGGAGATTGTGCTGAGAGAAATAAGCCAAGCAGAGAAAGTCAATTATCATATGGTTTCACTCACTTGTGGAGCATAATGAATAACATGGAGGACATTAGGAGAAGGAAAGGAAAAGTGAATTGGGGGAAATCAGAGGGGGAGATAAGCATGAGAGACTGTGGACTCTGAGAAACAAACTGAGGGTTTTGGAGGGGTGGGGGTGGGGGGAGGGATGAGCCTGGTGGTGGGTACTAATGAGGGCATGTATTGCGAGGAGCACTGGGTGTGGTGCATAAACAATGAAACTTGGAACACAAAAAAATAAAATTAAGATGTTAAAATAAATAAATAAACAAACCACTTGGGCTGACTGATAGGATGTCTATAGGTGGTTGAGATCTTATATCTGAAAATAATCAGAGATGAGCACCCAGTCTTATGTAAAGAAGGATGCTACATAAAAATATAACTATGGGCCAGATGCTGTTTTAAATATTCTTCAGCTATTAACTTATTTAATCTCTTAACAAACCTATGAAATAGGTAATATCATTCTCACCTTATAGATTAAAAAAAAAACTGAGGCACAGATATTATGTAACTTCACAATCAACACTCTGTGGTGCGATCAGAATTTAAGCTCAGGGAGTCTGGCTCCAGATTCCACATAATCCCTGCTACTTTAAAACTCATACCATTCTGCTAAATAGCCTTCAAACATTCTTGGTATACACCAACTTCCCGGTCACTTTATCACCACCATCCCCACCCTCTTCCATTCATTGAAAATTTTAGGCTCTCAGCTTTGTCTACACACCAACTCCTACCATCACCTTTAGTGACATCCCTGGCGGTATGGATGATCCAACAAACATGCTGATCCTTCAGTTCTATTTCCAGTTATCTTCTCCTCCTTCACTGTACCTCAGCCATCCACTCTCACAGCCACACCATTGACTTTGTCAGACTAGAAACTGCTCCTTTTCTAAAATTAATTTCTGACCCCACTCTCTTACCACAAGTCTCTCTATTCTTCTGCTGTGTGCACTGCATTCTCAAGACAATGAAGTTCTTCAATCTCACAGGGACCACCTGTTCATTGAGCCCTCTATTTTAACCGTATCTATAGCCTCCACCTGCCTTCATTTCTCTCTGTATTGAGCTTGGATTCAATCATCCATCACATCTCCCACTCTTTGGATCCACTATACTTCTATCACACCCCCTTAGCAAAATCCTGGATAAGTTAACCATCTCCCTTCTCTGCATCTGCACTCAGTCTGTTGAGCAGGGTTAGAAGAACCACCAATTTGCTCTCAGCAGTGCCTAGTGGTTCCAGTTTACTCACTTAGCTGGATCTCTCATTCTCAAAATTATTTTCTACAGGCTCCTTAAACCTCCAAACCCTTACATCTTGAGGCCTTCGTCTCAGTAAATGGTCTCACTTCCCAGTACTCCACAGAAAATATAAAAATGTCAGAAGGAAACTGCCTCACCTTTGTACCATGGAATCTACAAATTTATCTTAATTCACACTGATGCTTTTTCTCTTTCATTTATGTTACAGTAGAAAAGACGTCCCCCTCCTCTCTAAGGCTAATTCTGTACCATTTTGGGACTCAACTATATTGATTATCTCCTTTCTCCTTCCCTCCTTTTTTTATTGGTTTCTTCCTGTCATGATTTAAACATCTCAAAGGCTCTCCCGTTTTAAAAATAAACAAAGAAGGGGCGCCTGGGTGGCTCAGTCGTTAAGCGGCTGCCTTCGGCTCAGGTCATGATCCCCGAGTCCTGGGATCGAGCCCCACATTGGGCTCCTTGCTCGGCAGGAAGCCTGCTTCTCCCGCTACCATTCCCTCTGCTTGTGTTCCCTCTCTGACTGTGTTTCTCTCTGTCAAATAAATAAAATCTTTAAAAAAAAATAAAAATAAAAAATAAAAAAAAAATAAACAAAGAAAACCAACCTCACTTGACTCCATATGCCCCAACTAGTCCCTCCCTTCATTTCCTCTTTTCTGCCAACTCTCTTGAATTCCCTCTTGAAATATTTATCCGTTGGCCACCACCCTCAACTGTTATTGGGATATCACACTATTCTGATTTTTCTCCTCTCTAGTATTTTCAGTCTCTTTTGTAGCCTTTACTTCACTGCTTGATCTATAAATGTTGGAGGACTACACACAGCTTAGCCCTCTGTTCTCTTCTATTTATACTCTCTCCTTAGGTGATATTAAATCACATGGCTTTAGATACTATGCACATGCTGACAACTTCCAAATCGTGTCACCGACCTTGACATCTCTTTGGAGCTCCAGATTTATGTGACCAACTCTCTAACATCTCTCCTTGGATGTCTCACAGGCATCTTAATTTCTTCCTATCCTGCCTGAACCCATATTCTTCCTCTCAAATATGTATATCTGTCAGTTTCCCCACTTCAGTAAAATGGTATCACTATTCACCTATTTGCTCAAGCCAGAAACTTGGAAATTGTCTCTGACACATTCTTCTTCCTCACACATCCCACTCAATTCATCACTAAGTCTTAATGATTATATATCATAACTATTTCATGATTCTGTCCTCTTCTCTACAACCTGACTGTGATTGCCTTATTCTAGGCATTACTTCTTTCCTATATTATTTTAGCACCCTCTTAGCTTACCCTCCTGCCTCTAGTGTTCTTCTCCTCTAACCCATTCTCTCTAAACAGAATGATCCTTTTAACATGGATTCCTAGTCATGTAACTCTTCTTCTTCAATGTCTTTTCATTTTTCTTGGAATAAACTTCAAAGTCTCTAGCATGGCAAGTCCTCACATGATTTTATATAATTGCAAAATCTAGCCTCCGACTATTCTGGCCACTCTTTTTTCCTTGGAATCTATATAAAAACTGCTTTTATTTTCTTTCACTTCCTAAAACATATAATGTTTTTGCCCAGGAATCCTCACATACTATGACCTTTGCCTGGAATTTTTCCCTCAAATCCAAGTGACAAGAAGGAACTGCCAATAGATGTTAATGATTTTATGGAAGTGGAGGCCTAAAGGAGGGAGAGGAATCTATGATAAACTTAAGTCTAGAGGACTGAAATAATAAAAATTCCTGATAATATTTTACTTCTTAAAATAAAATGGGTTTTCTGGGAAAAGTAGTCCATTTCACAACATCTGACTCTGAACTGATGGTTGAACATTTAAGTGGATAGGTACGGCTGTAAGAGGTAGAGACCAGAGAAATTGATTTGTATGCCTATGAGAGAAGATGAGAAAGTAGGTATAGAGGGAGTGAGGGTTTTCTATTTCATAGTTATTACATAAATATATGAAGAATAGATTATCAACTTTCCCATAATGGTCATTTACCATACAGAATCCCAAAGCAGAAGGGGAAATCAAACACAAAATAAGGTATAAATGGAAGAATTAGGAAACAAAAGAGATAGATAAAAAAAAGATTAGCATCGTGACAGTAGTAAGTACTTCCTTATCGATAATTACTTTAAATGTAAATGGATTAAGGTCTCAAATTAAAAGGCAGAGACTGGCAGACTATATTTAACAAAAAACATAATCCAAGAACAATCTGCCTTTAAGAGACTCACTTTAGAGCCAAAAATACAAATAGTTTGAAGTGAAAGAATGGAAAGATATTCTATGCAAATAGCTACCAAAAGAAAACTGGCTGACTATACGAATAACAGAAAAAATAGACTTAAAGTCAAAAACTGTCGTAAGGGACAAAGAAAAATACTATATACTGATAAAATGTTCAACTCATCAAGAAGATCTAACAATATAAATATATATACACCAAACAACAGAGACCCAATATATATGATTCAAGAATTAAGGGAGAAATAGTTCTAAAATAATAGTTGGAGACTTCAGTACCCCATTTTCAATAATGGATAGAACAGTGAGACAAAAAAAATGAAAAAGTAAATAGAAGACTTGAATAATACTATAAGCCAACTATATGTAACAGATATTTGCAGAATACTCCACCCAACAAATTTTTAGACCACAAAAAAAAATCTCAACGAATATTAAAATACTGAAATCATATAAAGTATCTTTACCAACCACAATGGAGTGAAGCTAGAAATAGAAATCAATAAGACAAGGAAAATAAGAAATTTCACAAACATACAGAATTTAAACAGCAAACTCTCAAACAACAGAAGTATCAAAGAAGAAATCACAAGAGAAAATTTAAAAATACTTTAAGAATAAAAATGAAAATACAACACACCAAATCTCATGTGATATAACGAAAGCAGTACTCCAAGGGACACTCACATTGCAAACATCTATGTTAAAAAAAAGAACTCAAATCAACAATCTAACTTTACACTTTAAGGAACTAAGAAAAAAAAAATTAAACCCAAAGTTAGCAGAAGGAAGGAAATAATAAAGATTAGTGAAGAGATAAAACAGAGAATAGAAAAAAATAGAGGAAATCAACAAAGCAAAGGTTATTTCTTTAAAAAGATCAACAAATTTAATAATATTTAGTTAGATTAAGAAAAGTGGGAAGACTCAAATTACTAAGATCAGAAATGAAAGTGGAGACATTTTACTCTCAATCATACAAAAATAAAATAGGGATAAGAAAAAAATTGAATAGTTGTATACAAAGAAATTAGATAACTGGAAATAAAATGGAAACATTTCTAGAAATATGAACTATCAAAACTGAAGAAGAAATAGAAATTCTGAACAGATCTATAAAAAGCAAAGGTATTGAATTAGCAATCAAAAATGTCCCATAATCAAAAATGTCTCAAAGAAAAGCTCAGCACCAGATAGCTTCACTGGTGAATTTTATCAATATTTAAAGAAGAATTAAAACTAATCATTGCTAAACTCTTCCAAAAGATAGGAGAGAATACTTCCTAACTCATGCTATGAGAACAGCGTTACTCTGATATCAAAGCCAGACCAAGACCTTATAAGAAGACAAAGCTACAGACCAATATCCTTTATGAATACAGATGCAAAAGTCCTCAATTATATACTATAAACTGAACCCGGCAGCATATTAATAGAATTATACACCATAACTGAGTGGGAATTAGCCCAAGAATGTAAGGTTGGATCAAGAAAATCAGTGTAATATATATCACATTAAAAGAATGAAAGAATAATTACATATCATTTCTACTAATAAAAAAAGGAACATTTGACAAAACTGAATACCCATTCATGATTAAAAAACCCTCAAAAATTAGGAATATAAAGCAATTTTGTCTACTTGATAAAGGGCATTTATGAAATATAGATAACTTCATAATCAATTACAAAAAATTGAAAGCTTTTCCTCTAAAATCTGAAATAAGACAAGAATGCCCACTCTTTTCACATCTATTCCACATTGGACCAAAAGTTCTAGCCAGGGCAATTAGGCAAGAAAAAGAAATAAAAGGAATCCAAATTGGAAAGGAAGAAATAAAACTCTCTCTACTTATAGACAGTATGATCTTATACAGAGAAAACATCCTAAAGAATAAACGAAACAACTATTAGAGCTAATGGACAAACTAGATGAAGTCGCAGGTTATACAAGATCAACGTGCACAAATCACTTGTGTTTCTATACATTAGGAATAAACAATCCATGAAGGAAATTAAGGAAACAATTTAATTTTTCAATAGCATTAAAAAAAGAAAAAAAAATACTTAGGAATAAACTTAACTAAGGAGGTACAAGATTTACACACTGAAAACTATAAAACACTCCTGAAAGAAATTAAAGAAAACCTAAATAAGTGGAAAGACTGTGTGTCATACTTGGAAGACAATATCATTCAGATGGAAATACTCTTCAAAGTGATCTACAGAATCAGTGTAATCATAACTAAAATCCTAATGGCCTTTTTGGATGAAATGGAAGTGCTAAACCTCAAATTTATATGGAGTTGGGAGACCCTGTTTACCCAGATCAATCTTGAAAAAAGAACAATTTTGGAGGCCTCACACTTCCATATTTCAAAACTTAATACAAAGCTACAGTAATTAAGAGAGTACGGTACTGGAACATAGATGGACAAAATGGATAGCACTTAGGGGTCTTGGGGAAACGAGGTGGTTCAGTCAGTTAAGCAGCCAGCTCTTGATATCAGCTCAAGTCATGATCTTAGAGTTCTGGAATGGAGCCCCACATTGGGCTGCGGGCTCAGTGAGAAGTCTGCTTGAGGATTCATTTTCTCTCTCTTCCCTTGATCCTCCCCGACTCACATGCATGTGCTCTCTCTCTCTCAAATAAATAAATAAATCTTTTTTGAAAAGAGAATTGAGAGTCCAGAAATAAACCCATATATCTATGGGCAAAAGATTTTTGACAAGGTGCCCAGACTGTCTAATAGGGAAGGAATCATTTTTTTCAACAGTTGATGCTGGGACCAGATAGCCACATGCAAAAAAAAAAAAAAAGTGGACCCCTATCTTACATCACGAACAAAAATTAACTCAAAATTAATCAAAGACCTAAACATAAGAAATAAAAGCATAAAATGTTTATAAGAAAACATCAAACTCTATCAAAATTGTAACTTTTTCTTTTTCTTTCTTTCTTTTCTTTTTTTTTTTTACAACTAATAAGACATGGAGCTGGAATTTAAACCAAGGTCTGTTGACTCCAAAGCTTACACTCTCTAATACGACCCACTTTCCAAGAGCCTTCCATGGCTAGATCCTCAGTACTCTGTCCATTAATGATGTGTGTCATTGGTCAAGAATAAAGCACAGCTCGCCAGATACT
>CM053612.1:30544169-30615193 GCA_028646535.1 Procyon lotor
GGGATGGGGACATACAGAATAAAGACTAAACCTGCCGTTCCTGAGGCCACACACAGAGTCAGTCACAAGGCAGCAAGACTTGATTGGGGTCTTGTGTCTGTCACCATCATGGAACCTTAGGCAAGGCCCAGTGTTCTCTAAATGTTCTGTGATGCTGTAATTCCACCTTACAAATCTGCCCCGGGCTAGCTGTATTTGCATTCCTATTAATGGCAGGCACAGCAAAGCCCTTAGCTAAGCCATGAAGTACAGTTCTGTTTACACTTCTTTTTATTAAGATTAATCACTATTTAAGGCCTTATGCCATGATTACAGGAATCCTGTTGTGATTCAAGAATCTGAACACACTTTTGAAATGTGAAACGTGTTTCCAATTACCTACAGCCATTCACGGTCCCAATTCAGGCAAAACTTCCCCTTAAACAAAAAATTAGCCTTGGCAAGAGAATCATAATTCGTGAGTATATAAAGTTTAAATGTGCTGATTGGTAATGCCCGTGTTGGATTTTCACAAGTGACATATCTGCACTGCATTGGCCCAGGACTTGTTCAAAGCAAGTGACACTGATGTAGGTCTGGATCACCAGAAACTCCTTTTCTAAGGCAGGCTCTCCCTCAGTTGATTTTGAACAGATACTCCCCACTTCCTCCTGTGTTTGCTTTTGCCGAAATCCTGAGCAGGATCCTACAGCTCACATTAGTGTTCTTTGACTTCCTGGGGCAACAAGAGACAGAGGCGGCTGAGTTAAAATCCACAATCAACACTCCACAGAATTGTTAAGAATCACCTCTTTTTCCATTACATTCCTTTCCTTTGTCTTTGCCACTGCTGAGTGTTTCTCTAATGTGCAGGTGACTAGAAGCCCTTTCCTTTGTAAATAAAAGCCTGCCCTTCAAACTGTTCAATTTGTTAAAGCCTTTGTGATGCTGTGGTCATTGTTATGGTGGCATATGTGTCACATAGAAGTCACAAAAATTTCAACTTAGAGCTACGGTGCTTAGCAAGACAAAGAACAATCTCTCTAAGGCAGAACCTTAAAGAATAAGTCACTGTTTGAGAACAAAAGGAAAATAAAAAGGGGAGAAAGCCAGGGTGGATTCAATCCAGGAACTGGTTATCCATGAAAATCTGTAACCCTTTCCCTTTAGGGACATAAAGGTCAATAGTTCCTTAGTATATTGAAGGCTGGAATTGTGCCTTTACAGGTCTTTGCTATAATCAACACCCTGCTTATAGTCAGTGCTCAACAAAAGTTCCATGGTGAGGGGGAGGAGGCAATGAATATAACAGTGAATTTAATCATTTGTCAAAATTTCTTGATTTGTCAGAATTCTCTTTTATGCTGTTTCCTCATAAGCTATGCCATACTTTCTGAGATTCTGTTCAATACAAGATCTGGACATGCCCTTTGGGGAGATTAAGGTAAAATACGGTCTTTGAAGTAGGACACTACTTTAAATGGCAGTGGTTCTCAGTGGGGAGGCCGATTCTGCCCCCTCGGGGACATGTGACAATGTCTGGAGACATTTTGGGTTGTCAAAAGGTGGGGAGTGTTACTGGCATCTAGTGGACAGAGGCTAGAGATGCTGGTAAACAACCTATAACGACAGGACAGCCCCTCACAATACAGAATCCTATGGCCCCATGAGGTCAGTACTGCCTAGATTGAGAAATCCTGCTTGAGGGAGAAAAGAAAATGCCTTTACTCTCTGAGTCTCCCACATCAATCTCACCGTGCCTCTGACATTACACCAAACTCTGATCTACCTGTCCCACTTACCACTCTACACTCAAGGCTGTAAGAATAAAGACAGTGCCCCCTGAATGTTGAAGTCCCAATTGCATTATGAAGTCATATCTGGATGGTGTTTGAATGGGCCAGGCCATGTGAGCTAACCTCCCCTAGAAGCCAGGTAGATTTAGCTTCTATTACTCATAGTCACTTCCACTTTCGGCTTTGAACCACTTCTGCAGTTGTAGCCTTTGGTTGCAAACTGCCCTAGGAGAGTCGAAACAGACATACACTCTCAGCCACCAAGTAGAAAATTTGAATATTTCCATATTCACAGAGAAGATGAACACCCCCACCCCAAGGCTGACAAGCAACTGAGGCAGGCTTAGGCTCCTGCCCAAGTCAGAGCTTAACTCCATTAAGAGACCCTCCAGGGGGGTTGTCCTAGAAGTTCTATAGCAGTGCCTGACATTTGCATGGTGTTTGGAAGAGATTTTCTTTTGTATACCCTTGATCTCCTGAAGAGGTTAGCAGAGTAGTAGAAGAAAATTTGGGGTCTTATCCACAATCCACTGGAAAAGCATCAAAATTCAAAAACACCCATAATCCCCCTATGTTAAAGGCAATTGCACTGTATATAAGGCCTTTGAAGGAGATGGCTCACAAGAATAGGGCTCTCCTTCTCTTCCTGGGCACTGCTTCTTGGTGCATCTTGGGCTTGGCCAGAAGGCTCAGCTAGACTGTACTTTGGTCAGAGGAAAAGAGACGCCCCACTTGTCCAAGGTCTTGTCCAGAGCCACTTATCCTATTGACCCCTCATGCCAAAAGAGGTACTAGCCTAATCATAACATCGACCTCTCTTGTTTGGGAAGCTCTACACTTGAGGTTGTTGGTCACAGTAAAACTGCCTTTGAATGGGAGAAAGGCAGAAAGGTTTCCAGAATCAAGTGATTTTTTTTCATGTATATCACTGCCCAATGTTTAGAAACACTTCCTGAAGTGTTTAAACCCTATGGAGAGGAAGGCTCCATCCTCACCCCTGCCCACCCCCCCAAACACAAACTCTTCATCCCCCAAGGCAATATTTCTCTCAGATGCTTGCTCCCACACCAAGCTTAATACTCTCTCGAATACTGGGCCACGTCAGGCTGAAGGGGACTGAGGACAACAGAAAAACTTTTCTTGCTTGGTGCCCCGAGGGACTTTACCAGGGTAGCCTAGGAGAGTTGCTAGGGCTCCCACTAAACATAACTACGCCAGCTTCAATGACAAGGCAATGGAACACTCGGCTATTTAGACAGGGCAGAAGGTTCTGGCTCCTTCTAGAGCTCGACTTAGGCTCACAGTGTGTGTGCAGGCAACAGCTGGAAGAACGGTGGAGCATTCTCTGATCTCCAGATTACTCTGAGAATGCGTAGGGAAAAGGGTTTCAGATAGCAGCCCAGCGTTCAGAAAGGCAGAGTCTCACACCCCCCTTTCTGAAGAGAGGAAATGAGGGAGATAAAAGACAAAGCCCAGCTTTGGAGCTGTGTGGTCGTGCCACAAGATGCTGCCAGCTAGTGGACCTAAGTGCCTGCAGGTTGCAGGTAGTAGTCTCAGGCTTGGAGGGTGGGCGGCATGGAACCATTCGGTTGGTCCCAGGAAGGTTCAAGAGGGTCTGCGTTTGGGGCGCAAAGGTATGGGGGGAGGGGGGCTCACGGGACACAAAGGCACAAAAATGAACGAGTCGCCCAAGTGTCCGGTGACACTGCCCTCCCCACATAGACGCCACTACCACCACGAAGCAACTTACTCCCACATCCTATAATACCACTATCCGTCCCCACTCCCCACCCCTTTTCAATCTAGGCTGATTTTGGAAGACCGACCCTAAGGGTGAGAAAGACACAATGTGAGAATCGGGCTAGTTCCCGGGCTGCCTGCACTGGGTTACACTAAATCCTTCAGGGATCGAAACCAGACCAGACGACCCCAGGTCAACCCCTGGCGATTCAGGGTCCCACTGTCGAGCTGTCCACCAGCCGCTAGCCCACGCTCTCATTGGCTCAACTCCCCTTTCCTCAGGATGACCAGTGGCTGCCAGTGCAGCCCCACCACCGTCAGCGCAGAGCCTGGGCTGAGAGGGGTGGGGGGAAGGTCACTGTCCAAAGCAGGGGGTACTCAAGCCAAGGGGCAAAAAGAGAGTCTGCAAGCCAACCGCCCCGAGGCGCTCCGGTCCCCTCTACCCACACCCGCGCTCAGCCCCCCAGTCTCTGCCACCACCCAGGGGAGGGGGAGGCCCGGGGAGAGCAAACGAACGAAACAGAAAATTCCGTACCGAGGGGGGAGAGATGAGGCGGTGGGACGGGGCAGCGGGGGCTGACTTGGGGTTGCGGCTGCGGCTTCCTTCCACCCCTGGCCACCGAGCTGCAGAGACGGCAGTAGCTGCTGCCCCTGCAGGCTGCCCCGTCCTCCCTCTTTCCCTCCCCCTTCCCCGCCTCCCCCGCCCCGCCCCGCCCTCCCCTGCCGGGAGCTGGGGGTGTGTGAGGCCTCGGCCCGGGCTGGGGGAGGTGAGAGGTGCTTTCTCCATCCGCGGCTTTCTCCCCCCATCTCCATACACCACACACACACACACACACACACACACACACACACACACACACACCCCTCAACCGCGACGGGTTCTCCGCAGCTCGCAGACACCCAAAGGGAGGGAGAAAGGGAGAACAGGAGCAGAGGGAAGCCGGGAGCAGATAGAAGGGAAAAGGAAGAGCTCAGGGTTGGACATTTTTGGAGCTAGGGGTGGGGAGGAGAAAGGGAGCGCACCTCCTCGATTTTCCCCTCCCCACCCCTCTTTGCTTTTCTCTCCCCTTGGTTGTACAGCATTTTCCAGAAGCGGAAGCAGAAGGGGACAGAAACCTCTAGTCTAGAAAGATTTGGAGAGGTGGCCGGGTCTCCCGCCAGCCGCTACCTGGCAGCTGGAGCTTGAGCGTGCGTTTGTGCATGTGAGAGTGTAAATGCGGTTCTCTCTCTGTGGCTCTCTCTCCCTGTCTCTCTCTCTCCCTGTCTCTTCTCTCTCTCTCTCTCTCTCTCTCTCTCTCTCTCTCTCTCTCTCTCTCTCTCCCCCCTCACACTCCCGCATCGGCCACCGTGTCAGTTTCCCCGGGTCAATTTCTTCCCTGGCTCTCATTGTGTGGCTGGCTGGGAGTGCGTGTGTTTGAAGCGGCCCAGGTTGGGTCAGACAGCCCGGAGAAGCGAGAGAACAGGCAGGGGGGCAGGTGGAGTGAAGAGTTTCGGGGCGCTGACGGAGGTGAAAGGTGAGGCGGGCCGGCCAGCTACAGGGAAGTTTGAGGATAACTGATGAACGGAGGGAGAAACCAAGGTAGGAGCCAGCACTCGCGCCTCTCACCACACCCCGCCCCTTTCCCTGTACCCTGCTGCCCACCGCTGGGCAGCCTCCAGGCCCGCGGCTGTCCCAGGCGGCTGCTGTTTGCGCGCCGCCGGGAGACCGAGTCCGGCTAGGCGGCCGCACCGCGCGCCCCGGTTCGCGGACACCAGACGACGCAGATCCGAACAAACCACTTGGTCCCGGGGTAAGTCCACAGGCGGCTCTGTGCCCTCTGCTTTGCTGCTGGAGCGCTGCCGTAAGGGGTGGCAAGGTGCGGGTTAAGTGAGGGTGCTGGGATGCTGAGGGCTGGGAGGCGCTGGCTGTCGGGCTGTGGGCTGGGGTAGTGGGGTGCAAAGCAAAGCCAGCAACAGATTGTTTTTTGGACACAGGGAGAGAGATACGATGGGTTAAAGCTCTAGGGGTGTCAGGGAAGGTGGCTCTTGGCAATGACCAAAAGAATCATTTCTTTCCGGATGTTCTCCTACACCAGAACTTTGCCCTATCCTGGTCAGTGATCTGCTCCATCCCTGGGTAGGTATCAGGCACGTAAGAACCTGCTTCCAGGCTTCCTCAAAAACCACCTGGGAGGTAGATGGACATGGGATTAAGGACACGGACCCTGTTGCCAAACCCACTTTAAGATGCAGAGAGCTGGGGTGAGCTCCTAAGAGTCCATTTACCTTTCTTTCTGCTTTGTATCTTTCAAACTTAAGAAATGACCAGATTTGTTTTCCTGGATTCCTCAAAGGAACTAGGAAATGCAAATGGGGGGACCTCAGTCAGATCTCTGCTCTAAACACCCCCCTCCCTCCAAACACATATACTGACTTGGACATTATCATAACCCCCCAGCCCTACCCCCCCCACACACACACACAGGGGTACTGAGCTGTATTTGCAGATGCTGGTATTTCTCCACCGACTCTAAGAATGTAACTATGAGAAGAGCTTCTTTCCCATTGCCAACCTTGGTTTCTGGCCGTAGCTAGGTATGCCGTGATGGCCGAGTGGCTAGCAAGGTTATCACTCCCTCAATGAAAAGCCTGAAGCCTAGAAAACAAGAGTGGAAGACAGGATCTCTGAACTTTACCCGAGTTTATTATATGAGTAGGAGAGACACATATGAATCAATAATACTCCCTTCAGAGATTGTGCGTGCATGTCAGCCCTACTTCAAATGAGAAATAATTACTGCATCAACATGGTACCCAGACCCACTTGTCTATTGCCATGTATTTATCTTCATGGCATTTAGCAAATATGACAAGTTTGTATATCAGCATTCATGACTGTCTTTTGTCGGTCTCGGACTGGATTGGGGGGGTTGGTGTTTTACAGATGATTTATATCATGTCTCCTTTCCCATAGATTCTTACAAAACTGAGATATGAATGATGTCAAGTAGTACCTTTCACTCACTCTTTAATATCTGCTTATTGTAACTCAAAAGGCATGAAAATAGATTCACGTAGTAGTAAGCTGATTTCAAAGCAAATATTTAGCCTGGAATAAAAGAAACCCAAAGGGTCAAGAGGAGCTGCTGCTCTTTCTTTCTCTGTTTGCAAGGTTGAAGGAAAAACTGAATGCCACTTGAAATCTATGTTTTGATCCCTTGGAGATGCTGCTCTCGTGGAGTTTTACCATATATATATATATGGTTTGATATATATGCACATGGGGTGTGGGTATGTGTGTGTGTGATGCTTTCTTAAAGTTGTATTGTGTGTGTGTGTGTGTGTGTGTGTGTGTGTGTGTGTGTGTGTGTTTCAAGGACCCGGATCAACCCCATACAATCTGGGCACCGTGCTATTTGAATCTGTGCTTCCAAAGCACCCAGGCTCTTGTGTTAAACTTTCTATTTATTACTATGTTACCGGAATACAATGAATTACCTCCTTCCAACTCAGCAAATGAGAGAAACAGATTCTGCATTAAGTGAAACTGTTTATGTTGTATTGGGCAATTTGTTCTAATGCTCACTGCTTAGAGACAGAACAGAATGAGGATTACTCAAGTAGGATCTGAAAAGGTGCCCATTCTGTTACTTTTTTAGGCAATCATAAGCAAATATCTTCTTAGATGGGTTAAAATTATACTTTCCCATAAATAGCAAAGACCAGGTTGCAGACAGGTAGGAAAGAACTGGCAATTTCATATTGGGGAAAAACTGAAAGCATCCATAGGGATGAAGCCTAAGGAAGGTACAGGTCTCTGCTCTGTTTTTGGTGATGTGAGCATCTGTCTGCCATGGTGGGTCCTGATCCACAGTTACTCAGGGGACAAGGAGGTGGGTAGTGCAGGGATAATAGAAGCAATTCAGTCCCCAGTGTGTCGATACAGGTTCCCCTGGCTTCAGTATATGCTCCAACAGAGAAACCTGCACCAAATATCTCTCATCTCTGCCAACTATACAAGCGACAGTCCTATGATTCCATTCTTTCTAGAATTCACAACCAGAATGACACACAGAACCATACATGCTTGGGGGGAGGGGGACAGAAAATTAAAGATATGGTAGGGAGGAAGGGGAGAGGGACAAAAGAGAACCCAAAGAGGTTTTGAAACATATGGAGAGAAAACCATCCAGGTATTTGCTTTCTTTTGCTCAGCTGAGGATGGAATTAGTCCAGAAAATTGATTCTGATGTGAAGCATGCTAAAATTGCATACAATTTGCCTTGTAAACCCTGAGTAAACAGTAACAGAATTCCTTAGAACCAGAGAATTAGGAGCAATGGAGTACATTTTCCCCTTTGCCATCTCATGTCACTCCTTAGCATATTAAATTTCAATCTATGAGCCATTCAGGTGCTTAATTATCGAATGGATATTTCAAATGTGTCATGCTATTTCCTTCCAGCCTACTTCCAAATATTCTAATTTGTCTTTTGCCATGGCTCTACCACTGAAGGAAAGGCACCAAAAGATCTCTGCCTGCTTTTTTCCTGCCAAAGATGCTTGTTTTTAGCTAAGTACACTAAGCTGTTCAGAAGCGTCCTGTTAGCTGGTGGGGAATATGTGGGGCAGGACCTTTCTCCCCAAAGCACCCTGGAGCCTAGGGTGCCACCAACCTAACCTGGCCTGGTCATTTTCCAGGTTTTCATGGAGGGGTATGACAAAGTTTGCATCCTACAGGCAGAAATAATGCCTCATTCTAGGCAGAAATTGCAGTAATCTATTCTAGATCAGGGCGAAGCTGAGGCTAGCCAGTGAGTCCAGAGCTTAGTAGCTGAGATTTCCATATGTCACCCTTTCTAAAACACCCATAGCTTCCCTTCTGTTGATGGGTCTCTCGAGTCCTCTGAGCTGTGAGACCAACTGACCCATCCTGATCGCAAAGTAGTCCTGAGTGATTCAGCTGTGGTCTCACACACAAACGTGTGCATCATGCTCGAATGAGCAACAATAGATGATTTCTAAAAGAAATAAAAGCTGGTGAGCAAAGCAAAAAAATCTCAGGTTCCCTAGGTTGGGTTCTCTAGCACTCATTGTTGGGTTAGCACTTAGATTCTGGTAGCCAATGCAATTACCCCAGCTTTTTTGCAAGAAAGAAGCAAGCATGGATTGGGGCAGGGCCGAATGCCCTCATTTTACCTCCAAAGAAGTTGAGACCCAGAGAGTAAAAATGACTTGTCAAAATCATACAACTAGCAACAGAATGAAAATCAGAACCCAAGACTGCCGGCTAGTACTGAATACATTTCCTAAAGCTCTCTGAAGATCCCTCCAGGAAGTCAAGAAGAAACTAAACCCACATTTGCCAAGATTACAACCCTCTACTTCTTTACCATGTTTATATTTACCACGTTTACTGCCATATCCTTGGGACTCACCTTCTCACCCTCCACCTGTCCCCAATACACACACACACACACACACACACACACACACACACACACACACTTCTGTATTGGCAGCTAAGAAAACATGCATATGCCTACAGCTAGCATATCCACCAACAGCAAGGCATCTAGAAAACCCGGACTGCGCTGCACTCTGTTAGTCTGGAGAAACTGTGAAACCTGTGGATTCCAGTGACTATGGCTCTGGCCTTGTATAGTCATTCTCAGAACCAGCACCCATAAATGTACATGTGTATACACACACACACACACACACACACACACACACACGCATTCACACGCTTATTGAAAAATTAAGACAAACGAAGCAGAAAAGACAAGGCAGATGGTTTTTATAGTAGAGTCTGAGACGGAAGGTTTGCAGGGCGGGGTGGGGGGTGGCACGGAGGAGAAGAGTGTTATTTCCTGCCTCCATTCTTTAGCCTTGATACCTGATTTCAATTAATCCCACACTCGATTTTTTTAAGGTTCTGCGAAAATAGGCTGATGCAAATGCATCTCTTATAACCCAGAAGGATGATATGAAGAACTTCTATATTATAGTGAGGATATCACAAGGTTAGGAAAGAGAGGCTAGGATGGAGAGGGTTAGGGTCTTGCTACTCCCCACTGCTATTCCCCCACCAGGAACCCCACCATCCCCTGGGAGCTATTTATAAGTGCAAATCTTAAACTCTTCCTTGGACCTAATGAATTGGAATCTGATTCTTAAGATTCCCACGTGATTTGTGTGCATACTGAAGTTTGAGAGACACTGGACTAGAGTTTATCCCAAAAAGCATCTGAAAGTCGTTTGAAAATAAGCAATTATCCTCAGGGCATGCGGAGACAGTTCAAGAGGCTTATCACTTAAAAAAATCAAAATATAAACTTTCCCCAGGTCCATTTCTCCCATTATCCAGTATAAAAGTCTTAAATGTGGGCCAGAGAGTTGATTTAAAAGGAGTCAGTCCATAGGACTGTTCTGCTTACCAGGAGGACCTGGACTTTGGGATGCACACGGACCTGAGTTCAAATTCTGATCCCGTCCGCAAGTAACTGACTGTGTAAACTTGTACAAGGTTCTTTGTCTCTCAGCCTCAGATTCCTCATCAGTATAAAGAGCTTAATAATAACATCTGCTGAGGGGCACCTGGGTGGCTTAGTGGGTTAGAGCCTCTGCCTTCAGCTCAGGTCATGATCTCAGGGTCCTGGGATGGAGCCCCGCTTTGGGCTCTCTGCTCAGCAGGGAGCCTGCTTCCCCCTCTCTCTCTTCCTGCCTCTCTATTTGTAATCTCTCTCTCTGTCAAATAAATAAATAAAATCTTTAAAAATAATAATAATAACATCTGCTAAGACTGAGTTGTTATGAAGATTACATGAGACACTATAAGGTACTGACATATTCTGAATAATCAATACATGGAAAATATTATTATAATTAATATGATTTGGTCATTAATTTTAGTTTGCTAGAAAACTAGTCACTGGATGTGATGTCATAGGGTACCTAGTACCTATTTCTAATTGGTGTGAATCACATTACGCTTTCCACAAATAGAACATTAAGAAAAACATACAAAAGTAAAATATATTTCAAGAGAATAGGGGCCCCAAAACAAATATTATTCAGAAAGAATTAAAGGTGGTTCTGATGAAACGCTTCATAGAATAAGACTAAAGTCAGAAGTGGCCCTATTCAGGGCATCTGGGTGGCTCAGTTGGTTTCTTGCTTTCGGCTCAGGTCATGATCTCAGGGCTGTGAAATCAAGCCCCACGCCAGGCTCCATACCTAGGGGAGGAGCCTGTTTGAGATTCTCTCTCCCTTTCCCTCTGCCCCTCCCCTCCACTCACATGCATATGCACGCTTTCTCCCTCTCTCTAAAGCACACAATAAAGAATAAAGAAGGCGCCTATTATATGGCATGTCTCAAAATTACCAAGTTAGAAAATTAGTAGTGAGGCTCTTTCTGCATGTTGCACGTATGTGCAGTAGGCACACACATGTGCGCACACACACACACCCTTCAATGGAGCAACTGTGAAAAAAAATCAAGGCCAAAATAGCATTCCAGGGGCAGAGCTAAATATTACTGATTTCTGGTCTGATAACAACCTGTAAATTGAGTGAATAATAACCCCTACTTCATAGAGTAGATGTGAAATGATTTAGGTAAAAAAAAAAATGATGAAGGTAAAAGCAGAGCAGAGAAAATCAAAGGATATTTTTTTAACCTGAGCTCACAAAAGGAACAAAGACATTATATATGAAGCTACAATGATTTTTTTCCCCTAGAAAGTCATGATATATTATTAGATAAGAAATACTTTTCCTTATCAACACGTCTTCCAAAGGGCAGCTCAACAACAGTTAACAGAGAAGGTGAAGTTATGTGCCAAGTGTTTTACATGCAGCCTCTCATGTAAACCCTCAGGACAAGTCCATAAAATAGGTACGTTATCCTCTTTACTGTACAGACAATACTAACACTCAAAGGAAGTAAGGAACTTGCTCATTGTAGACTTTAATGACTTAGGTAAACATTACACCTACCACTATTTTACAGATGAAAGAAATGAGAAACACCTTCACCCAGTTCTCTCCCTGCTCAATTTTCCCACCCATAGAAGATGATGGGTATATCATGAATTCCAATATTTCTATGAATTCCAATAATTCTGTGAATCTTAATAAATTTTATGCATTCCAATAAAATCACTAAGCACTTGATTCTCCAAAACTTCTTGGTTGGCATATGGAGTCTGGGACAGCCTAAATGCAAAGATATGGAAGCAAGTGCCAGAACCTCTGGGCCTCAGTCCTTTGGCATGTTTGCACCCACCAGCTCTGAGGCACTGAATTTGCCCAAAAGCCATTGATTTTCAAGAGGATCACATTAGTGGGGCATCAATAATCTTATAAGAGGAAATACTGATCACTAATTTCTAAGATTTCTGTGATCGCCCTAAATTAACAATAGCAATTCCTATCAATTATTGAACATTGTTTGTATTAGCTCTCCATTGTGGCCATAACAACCACAAATTTAGCAGTTTCAAACAATGCACATTTATTATTGTTATAGCTCTGCATGTCAGAAATGGAGATCGCTGGCCTAAAAATCAAGGTGTCAGCAGGGCCGCATTTGCTTCTGGAGGCCCTAGGGGAGAATCCTTTTTTTTTTTTGCTCATTCAGGTTGTTGGCATAATTCACTTCCTTGCAGTTGTAGGACTGAAGTCCCAATTTCTTTGCTGGCTGTCAGCTGAAGGCTTCTGGGAGCCTCCCACATTTCTTGGTCTCTGCCCCATTCCTCCAACTTCAAAGCCAGTCAGGACAGGTGAGTCCCTTCACACTTTGAATCTCTGCTACCTCTTCTTCCTTTGCATCTCTTTCTCTACTCTTCTGCTTTCTTCTGCTGCTTTTGAGACCCCGTGTGAGGACACCTGGATAATCCAGGATAGTCTCCCTATCAGAAGGTCGTCTAATGATCAACCTTAATTCCATCTGAAAAAAAGTCCCTTTTGCCAAGTAACCTAACACATTTACAGGTTCTGGGGATGTGCTAACATAATTGGAAGGCCATTATCCTGCCTACCACAATCTTCCTTGTGTTGAGTGCTACAAATATGTTAACTTAAATAATCTTTTAATAATAATTATATTATTATATAAAATAATATAATATTTATTATATATTAATATTATCATTATATATAATAATTATATAATTATACAATATTAAAATAATGTTATTTTAATAATAACATCCTCTATATAATAGGTATTATTATTCCCATTTAACAGCTAAGGAGAAAAGATCAGGCAAGGTAAGTGGTATGCCTGATATTGCACAGGTAGTAAATGGTGGAGGCAGGATTAGAACATAGGTCTCTCTCCCTCCAAATCTTGCATTTCCCCCTTGGCCTACATTATACTGCCTCTTCATTGTCCAAAAGTTCTTTTGGTTGCTATTTTTGTTTTCCTTTTTTTTCTTTGTGTTTTCTCTTTTTTATTTAAATTTTTGAATAGGTATTTTATATCCATTGCTCAAAAATCAGAATAAAAGGATATGCAGTGAAAAAGCTTGTTCCTACTCTGTTTACTATCTACTTGGTTGCCACCATCCTTTCCTTATTTTTTTTTTCATCTAGAACTTCTGAATGCAAATGCAAGAAACTATGAGCTGATGTTCAGAAAGATCTTTACATCATAAGAAAATCTCTCTATAGCTCAAATCTATCTTGTCCTTTTGCTATGTTCTTACTACAGTGTAACTTTAGAAGAACTAACACCTGTATTAAGTGACAGAACTTTGAGCTAATCGGTTATCCAAGCAACTGGTGACTACACCCAGTTTCTTTTGTTTTTTTTTTTTTTAAGATTTTATTTATTTATTTGACAGAGAGAGAAAGAGATCACAAGTAGGCAGAGAGGCAGGCAGAGAGAGAAAGGGAAGCAGGTTCCCCACTGAGCAGAGAGCCCGATGCAGGGCTCGATCCCGGGACCTTGAGATCATGACCTGAGCTGAAAGCAGAGGCTTTAACCCTCTGAGCCACCCAGGCGCCCCTACACCGAGTTTCTAAGATACTGCACAGTCCCTTTGGCCCCATGATGCTTACCTGAACACCTTGTACACTTTATAACCCTAATGCCTCAATATTATTATATATCCCACACTGGGGAAAAAACCATAACCATAACGAATTCATGAAACAGAGCTAATATTATTCCATATAGTAATAAGATGACCATATTTTCAAATAAAGAAGCTCAATATCCTATATATGAATAATCTTTGAAAAATTGCCATAGCTTTCTATCTAACTTGCAAAAGAATGTGGAATTCTTACATAATTGTAAACATTGAAACAGACTACCATATAGTTGGGTAGCATGCTATGCAATGACAGGTACACACAAACACACAAAAACCCATGAAAAATTATGTTTAATTTTAAACAAAGGATTGTGCAAAGCTGATAACAAAATCAATATACCACAGTTAATTATTTTTGTTATCCCTGCTGTAGGCATTGGTCTCTAGCTGTGACTTAAGAACTGACCCTTCCCAGCGTTATCAGCATTGCATGCAATATGTACTTGCCCTCTAGTAGCACAAAACAGAACATCTTATCAACTCTTTTTGTTTCCATTCTTTAAACCAGTGTTTTTCAAAATGTGGGCAATGATTCATTAGTGTACTTTAAAATTAGTTTAGCAGTTCATCACCACTATTTTAAATGAAATCGATTAAAAGAGAAAAATGTGAATCATGTATAATAACGGTAAACATTGTTTAATGACACTTTTGTTCAGTAATGCGTGTGTGTGTGTGTGTGTGTGTGTGTGTGTGTGTATGTAAATGTGCACATATTTGTGTGTATATTGGGTCCAGTGTAAGTTTTTCTTGCTGTGGGTTATTGTCAAAAAGTTTGACAAATATTGCTTTGAATGACTGGAACCACTGACCAGATGTTATAAACAATCTTTATAACTAAATGAATCTCTGGGGTGCCTGAGTGGCTCAGTCAGTTAAGCATCTGACTCTTAATTTCAGCTTAGGTCCTGATCTCAGGGTTGTGAGACCATGCCCCATGTGAGGCTCTAGGTTCAAGGTGAAGCCTTCTTAAGATTCTCTCTCTCCCTCTCCAGCCCCTCCCCCATGCTCTCTCTCTCTCTCAAAGAAAAAAAAAAAAACAAACCCACAAATCTCTGCTCAAATATAAAAACCATAATCTAAAATTATTTTTTAACTTAAAAAAAAACCCATAATCTTCTGAACTATAAAGACATTCCATGCTGTACCTTGACATCCTGGTCCCTAATGTGTGGCAATGCTCAGAAAGCAACAAGGATCTAAAACACAAACAAACAAAATTTTAAAAATCCAATAAAAACAAGAATGCTTTCTCTCTGGGATATAGAACATAGATTTATAATATCTGCGTTTTGGAACTAAGCTTCCCAATGGTCACTTCCTTTGCCATCTCTTAGATACAATCACTCAGGGGCCCTGACCAGTGCTAAAACTGACCTGAAAGTCTGCAGTTTACATAAAATATTTTACCTCAAGAGTCACCAGAGAACTTTGTGCTGTGGACTCTGCTGTCATCTTCACACAGTGGTCATCTCCAGAAACTTTTCCTAGATGAGTAAAATTTAGTCTAATGATAACTACCAAGCAATGAAGAAAGATTGACAGGAAGGTATGTTTGGGGACAAACTGAGGAAAAAACTAATGACATGGTGATGACTAGGTAAAGGTTTTCCTAGGATGTTGATATCACAGAAGAGAAGATTTTTAATTTTTTTTTGTATGGTAATTATGCCAGGGAACAGAAGAATGAGAGGACTCATGGGAAAGAAAGAAATCAGAAAGTTTTAAGGAACAATTAAACAATCCAATCTCCAAGTGGTAACTGAGCCCCTACAATCAACCCCTTGACTAGTGAGATGGATAAACACTGATGGATATAGATGGAAGACACTGTGGGGTGCAAACATGCGGCCCCATCCTTTTCCCTCTAGGAACTCACAACAGGTCAGGAGTGAGTAGATGATAGGAGCAAACATGAAATGAAGTCACAGTATGGCTGAGTAGAACACTGTGGTTTAACTCATTCATGGATTAAATCCACGCTTCCGGGAGACAGAGCTGGAAAGTTGGGTTGTGGTAAGATTGTGGAAGATTTTATCTATGAGGCTGTGGCTAGATTTAATTTAGTGGATAAAAGGGAAATAGCAATTGATTTGGAGATGAGAAATGAAATAACGGTAGCAATGTTTGGGGATGATTATTCTGGAAATGGTATGTAGGAAAGATCAACGGAGGAGCAAGAAATCACAAGCATATCAGTTAGGAAGAAATTATAGAAATCTAGGGATGAGGAGTAAGTAGCACTGTGGTTAAGTAAGGAATCTAAGTCCAAACCCAGTTTGATGTGATTCTAGCTCTGCCACTCTGAGCCTTAGTTTTCTTACCTATAGAAAAAAAAAATACTAAGAATACCTACCTCATAATGCTATGAAGAAGTAAATATAAATATAAAACACTTAGCCCACCAATTAGCCATAGCAAACACTCATACACATTAACTGTTACAGTTGTTATTATGTTGTTTTTACTATAGCAGTGAACTTAGAAAGGATGTTGCATAAAGGACACATAAAGGAACAGCAGATACACTATGGTGAATGACTATATACGTGTGGTAAAGGTAGTCAAAGATGACCGCAAGTTTTATCCAGGTGACAGAAAATGGTGATGCCTTAGGAAAAGATGAAGGTGGAGTTAGAAGGGAAGATGATGAGTTGAGATTTCAATATCATGTTAAGTTTGAAGTCATGCAAGACATCCTCATGAAAAAGTCCATCAAAAAATTTGAGAGATGTGGGAATGCAGCTCAAGAGAGAACTTAGGAAATGAGATGAAAATTTGGGAGGTCACAGGTATAAGTATAAAAAAGTACCTCTAAAAAAATAGATTGAAAAATCTCCAAGGAAGAAAGTCAGAAGAAGGAGAAAAGTGAATAAAGTAGAACTTTTTGGTCCATGTTTATTGGAGGGAGAGGAGCCAGAGAAAGAGTGATTGAAGGCAAAGGCAAAAAAGGAAAAAGGCAAAAAAGACCTGTGTGAGATGCTATGGAGAATTCACAAAAGAGAACATTCTGTGCTCTGTGAACATAAGATGTTTATAATCCAGTTGAAACAAGCTGACTTATAGACTTGTGATGGAAAGCTTTATAAAGTATGAAATATGTAATAAATTCAATTTAAACACATAAGCTTTCAGTTCCAAAATATACCTGATCTTGTTGACTAGAGAAGTCAAGATGACTTCATGGGTGTTTTAGCTCTTGAATGGCATTTGGAGATATGGGAGGGGGTGTCTTTCAGATGAGAGGAATTGTGTGATCAAAGGTGAGGAGTTAGAAATGGGCACATCAAGTTTAAAGCAGAGAGAGATCATTCTGACAGAAGTGAAGGGGAGAAGATTAAGAAAGGGAAGAGGAAACATTTTCAAGTCAATCACATAACTAATCTCAAGTCCCAGCAGAGGGGGATTTAAAATGTTCAGTCTCTTCTTGGTTTTAAAGCTGGATGTTTCATGTCACTTGTTTCTCACATGAAACTGGACTCCCAGCTTTCTTAGTTAAGTGACTGAGTGGACAGCATTGCTGTTAACAAGAATAAGGATGTATGGAGGAAAATAGCAGATTAGGGTGAGGGGATGTGGGGTTGAGAGAGAGATGATGTAATAGGTTTGGAACGTGTTAAAGTCAAGGTGCCAGTGGGACATCTAAGTACAGATGTTAAATAGGCAGTTAGATATGTGGGTCTAGGACTCAAAGAAGAAGTCTGAACTAGAGATACAGATTAGGAGGTAAATATCTGATAATAGTAGCACAATAATAACATGGTGATGATGAATATTTTATTAAACATATGTTAACAACATGGTTCCAAGTGTTTTCCAAATAATAAATCATTTAACCTTCACAACAACCCTATGAGGTCACATAAGTAGTATTTATTGGAGCCAGGATTTTTTTTTTTTAAGATTTTATTTATTAGACAGAGAGAGATCACAAGTAGGCAGAGAGGCAGGCAGAGAGAGAGGGAAGCAGACTTCCTGCTGAGCAGAGAACCCGAAGCGGGGCTCAATCCCAGGACCCTGGGATCATGACCTGAGCTGAAGACAGAGGCTTTAACCCACCGAGCCACCCAGGCACCCCAGGAGCCGGGATTTAAACCTAAGCAAGTAAACTCAAAAGCCTACGCCCTGAGTTACTACATTAACAGCAGGTGTTAGCCATGGAAGTAGAATCAATTACTCTAGCACAGTAAACAAAGAAATAAGTCAACTATTGATCTTGGGAAATACCAACATTTGAGAGGTAGAATAAAAGAAGCTCTCAGAAAGACTAATGGATCATAAAGATAGAGGAAAACTGGAAGTGAGGGTTGCCTTCAAATCATGGGAGGAGAAAAGAGTGGGTTATATCATCAGCATTAAGAACTTATCCATTGGATTTGATAACCTGAGGAGCCCTGAATAATCTAATGGTTAGACCAGGGGCCAGCAAACCACAACCATTGGCCAAATCTAGTCCACTGCCTGTTTTTATGTGAACTGCAAGCTAAAATTGGTCTTCATGGTTTTTTTTAAATTTTGTTTTTTATTTTATTTTTGAGACAGAGTGTGTGTGCGAGCAAGGAGGGGGGGATGGGGCAGAAGAAGATGGAGAGAGAGAATCTTAAGCAGTTCTTAAGCAGAGAGTCCTTAAGCAGTAAGGACTGCTTAATCTGCTTAAGCAGAATCTTAAGCAGTCCTTAAGCAGGACTTAAGCAGTTTCCATGCCCAATGCAGAGCCCACAACAGGGCTCAATCTCACAACCCTGAGATCATGACCTGAGCAGAAATCAAGAGTTGGTCACCTAACTGACTGTAACACTCAGGTGCAACAGTCTTCACATTTTTAAATGCCTGGAAAAACTCAGAAGTACCATAGTTCATAGCACATGAAACATGACATTCAACTTCAGTGTCTATAAATAAAGTTTTATTGAAACACAGTCACTGTCATTCATTTATTTATTATCTATGTCTGCTTTCACACTGCAGAAGCAGAGCTGCACGGTAGCACCAGTGACCATCTGGCATACAAATCCTAAAACCTTCACTATCTAGGCCTTTACAGAACAAGTCTGTGGGTAACTGAGTTAAACAAGTCTGTGGAAACTGACATAAATGGGCTCTTATGTCAGTTTACCTCTGTTCAAATCCCAGTTCTATCATTCACTGGGCTATGTGACCTCAAATAAGTCACTCAAAGACTATCTATCTTATCTATTAAATGGAGATTATCATAGTATTTAGGTCAGAGGATTATTGTGAGGATCAAATATGACTATTGATATAATGTGTCCAACACTGGTTCACCATAAGAACCTAATAAATATTAGTCGCTGTTAATATTCTGATAGGAGAAATGAGTCACGGTGACAGAAGATCAACTGTAATAGGTGGCAAAAGGAATTGGAGATGAAAACTATACAAATGGAAACTGCTTTTGAGAATTTTCACAGTGCAGTTGAGGATGCTGGCAGAAGTAGCTTGAATGGGAATTTGTATTTTGAATGATGAGACTCAAACACATTCAAGGGCTTAGAAGGGGAAAATTGTGAAGAAGACTGAGCATCTGAGAAAAAATATGGCGCGACATACAGCAGAAGTAGGAGGTAGAGGATCAAGAGCAGGGGTGCAGAGATGAGCCTTAGAAAGGAATAGGAACACCTCAAAAAGTAAAGTAAAATTAGATACAGATATAAGATTTGCCATGGAGAGAGGAAGAAAGGCTTTTTTCTGTGAAGTAGGAGATAAGCTTTTCTGTTGTAAGGCAAGGTGCAAGGGAACAGGATGGATCCCTGTCAACGGGACTTTCCAAAGGAAGTCAGCCCAAGAAATTAAAAAAAGAAGCAGGTACAGAATAGCACCATGAGCTTGGCAGAGCTTAGAAAGGTGTTGAAAGGCTTGGAAAATGCAGTGTTAACCCTGGCGACCACTTGAAGCCACACCAGTCTGTCCTTGGAACCGCCACCTTGTCAGCAGACTGTGAATCGTGCTCATCTTTATCCTGTCGTCTGGTGTGGTATCTAGTTTGCATGGTGGTACAACCTCCCAGACATTTCTGGATTTCTTTCCCCAGGGTCTCTTTGCAACATGATAACAGAGACAGTACCCTGGAAAGGTCTGAGGAGGAACATAAACTGTGACTTTTATGGAGAGAGAATGATACTGCTAATGGGAACTAGTGCCAGAGGCAGCTTGAGCACCTAGCAAAACTCCCTTGAGCCTGACAATAAAACCCTTTTAATTTACAAGATGCAAGACGCGGGTTTTATGGTGACCCAGCACATACCCAAATAAAATGCTACAATAGCTGGTATATTGGGTTTGGTTTCCTTGAGACCCCAGAGGCAAAGGCAAGGCTAACAGGCCAACTCCTGTGTGGGCCAACCAAAGGCAGAGGAGGGATGGTAGAAAGGGGGGAGTCTCCCCAGCTGCCGGAAGAGGCTGGAGATGGAAGAAATGAATGCTTTGGCTAAGAGTCAGGGTGGCAATGAAGAAATGGAATAATGAGTGCTCCCAAAGAGGTGCTCACTGAGCTCCCTTTGTGATGCGCAGTTCAGCTGACACAACAGGGTAGATCTGAGGATTCTGCACACATTCCCTTCCTGCTGGTGAAAGAGCATCTCCTGTAGACATTTCAGCATCTTGCCCTGACCTTTTGCCCTGGGACCCAGACAAGTATGCATTCCCCTTGGAGGCTGCCAGGCTCATTAATTAATTAATTAAAATGATGTAGAGGACAAATTTGCAGTCAGGTAGGCATTTCCCACAAGCATTTCCCAAAGCACTCTCTCATTTAACATTTTACGCAGATAGGTGCAGTATCAAGAACCCTGACCCGGAAGCCAAGAGTCCTAGGTCGGAGCACTAGATCTGCTACTTACTAGTGGTGTAACCTTAACCAAGACGTTCAACCATTCTGGGCCTCAGGTTTTAGTATTCCTAAATGAGGTTAAGAGTACTGTCCTTATGGATATGTCATGGTGATTAGCACAGAGTCTGGATTATGATAAGCATTCATTGGCTGCTATCATTGTCATCATCATTATTTTCATTTACCATAAAAAGACCCTGAAGCATGACTTCCAACAAAATTGGGCTTAAATTGGCTCTGCCACATAACCTTCCTGAGCTGGTTTCCTCATCCTAAGTTTAAATCAGACTTCCTGATCAAACAAGATAATTTGTGTGCAGAGGTACACACTACTATCCAAGGGCTCATTTTCTGTTTGAGAGAGCTTCTCCTCATTTTATAGGAAAAGGGACACTTTTAGGATTCCTTTTAGAGTTCCTTATAGGAAAGGGACCCGAGTGGTAAAGGCATTTACTGAAGCAGCAACAAACCTGGAATGAGAGCCCAAGGTCCTCTACTCTTAACCCATGGCTCTTCCCACTTGTATTCTCTGGGAGCAGTTGGTCCTGTACCCAGAATAGAGGGACCCCACTCATGACAGCAGTGGAGGCTCTGCTATTATGCTGATGGAGACCCTTTTAGGCAGATGTCAGGAGCAAGGTCTTCACGCACTTCTTTGCCCTGGTTGCAACCAAATAGTATTTGAAAATACAGAGCTCTAGCTACCTTCACTCTCAAAATACTTTCCTTTCCCCACTAGCACCTAACTTTGGTGTCTGAATTTCCATCAGGTGAGCTTTGTTACTGTAAGCCTCAGCCCTGACTCAAAAGATGAACTCCCTAGAATCTGCATACAATGCCTGCTAGCTAGGTTTAGTCATCAGTTGAATAGTAGGAATCAGATCTTCAGCTCTTCTTCTCGGGCAAAGGGGGGAAAAAAAGGTCTAAGGTATAGGACACTACTCAGGCCTCCCATACAGCTAAAGGGCTCTAGAGATAACAGGGAAAATATTATAAATGGAGAGAGAGAGAGGCACATGAAGGGTAGGCTGTTAAAGCAGCCTATCTGTACCCTTTCTGGAATGGAGGGACAGGAAGGACCAAAAAGACATCTCTGGAATGTGGAAAAGAGTATGGGCTTGGAATGGAAAGCTCAGGGATCCCATATTACAAGCAAACTTCTTAATCTCTCTAACCATGTTTTTTTCACCTGTAAAATGGAATGATAATGTTATCTACTTCACCAGATTGTTTTTGTTTTTGTTTTATTTGACAGAGAGAGAGATAGATCACAAGTAGGTGGAGGCAGGTGGGGTGGTGGGGAGGGAAGCAGGCTCCCTGCCAGCCAGCCCAATGCAGGGCTCGAACTCAGGACCCTGAGACCATGACCTGAGCCAAAGGCGGAGGCTTTAACCCACTGAGCCACACAGACACCCCTTCACCAGACTGTTTTAAGAGTAAGAGGAAAACTATTTGTGTAAACATGCTTATAAATCCCTGCCCAGATATAAGGGATTATTAGGATGCTGGCAACTAAAGGGACCTGGTAAGCTTCTCGAAAGAGGCTCAAGGTTGCAGTGACCTTGACAGCTAATAGCCAGGCGAGATGCACCAGCATTCCTTCCAGCCCCTCTGCCATTCAGTGGAGCGTTTCATGAAGCTGCCATGCTTCATCTCTGAGTCTGTCTTCCTCCCTACCTCTGGCAAAGGGGAGGACTTCACCAGCTTTCCCTGGGGCTGGGAATAGGTCTCAAGAGCTTTAATCTAAGAGCAGTGGAAGTAGACAATGGGCAGAGGGCAAGGTGCCTGAGACTGCATGTTTTTCCACTGGCCAGCCACAGCCTCCAGACAGACACAAAACCCCTGGCACCAAGCTGAGGAGGCAGAAACAATCAGGATGACCTCTCAGGGACACGGCTCTGGAGTCATTAAAGCAGTGACATAACTGACCTGCCAAATCTGAGACGGCAGACACACGTTCTAGCAATATGGCAAAACAGTTGTCTCAGCAAATAAATAAAGCAATATAAAAATAATTACCAAGGCTATTAGCAATTTTTTTTATCTCTCCTTTCCCTCTCCCAGACACTGCTGGGCTCAGAGGCCCCACAAGGATGGGAGCCAGTGGAAGAGCGGCGACAAGGGAAAGCCAAGGACCCTCTTTGGCCAGAGATCGTCAAAAGCCCTGCAAAATGTCTGCCTGCAAGTCCCAGGGATCCTCACAGTCTTCTCTGTGAGGAGAGTAGGCAGGGATAGGCTAAGAGCCACTCCCAAAGGGGGATGGAAGAGAGATGAGACTGGTAATAAGCCAGAGAAGTACTTAAGGCCTACTAGTCAGAGCCCTAGGACTCAGCCCTTGGCACACAGGGGACGGACCGTGAGCAAGGCTGAGGCTCCCGGTGTGTGAAGTAGCTGAGTAGCGGGAATGACAGGATGCTGGGCTTCACACTCCACTCCGAAGTGGCATCCTCACCATGCCATCCTCTTTTTTTCACCTAAAGAAACTCTGAACCTAAAGTGACAGGAAGGGGAAAGGTCATTATGAAAGGTAAAATCAGAAGTGGTAAGGAAGAAACAAGGCTAGCCCCATTATCCTTTAAACCAAGCAATTTAGGTTTCTTTGTACTCTCCACTAGATTTCATTTATTTTATTAAATCCTTGTTATATGTCAGATACTAAGTGTTTTACAGATACTAACTCATATAATCCTCAAAATAGCTCTATAAGATAAAGACTATAATAATGCCTCTTTTACAGATAAGGAAAGCAAAACACAGAGACAATAGGTGAATTGCCTAAAGCGACACAACTAGTTAATGGTGAAACCAGTATTCAAACCAAGGCTAGCCCAGTTCTAGAGAAGAGATTATGCTCTTTGCCTCTATTTTATGCTATCTGACAGTGTAAATTCAAACTATACACCTACCATATTCCCTACTAGAATTTTGCATTTATTTGTGGATGTCCTCACCACTCTAAGCATCGATGATAGTCCCCACGAGAGCCAGGGACAGGCCTTGCTGGTTCAGCACCAAAAACCCAGGACTTAATACAGGGCCTGAATGATTGAATATCTTTATTAATGAATTACAGATAGAGTGAATATTCTTTGCAAACCAACTAAATACCAAATACTATGCAGAGTGTGTAGGATGGTGGGGAGAGTAGATAAGACCCATCTCCTTACCCCCAAGCTTATTTTATTTGTGAAAAACAAATAATTGTAATACTTTGTGACAGCAGCTATTTTCAATGTATTTACTGAACTATCGACAACTCTGGGACCATGGGATCAGAGAAGCAGCAACTTTGGGTTTTACATATAGCACTTAGAGAGAGCTATGAGGAGGGGAAGTAACATTTAAGCTGCAACTTAAAGAAGTAGGTATTCCCAAGAAGACAACAGGCTATCAGGTGAAGGCATCCCAAGCCAAGACAAAGGCATAAGGAAAGTCAGAGGTGTGCCAGGGACAGATAAAATGTATGGTGTGGCTGGGGTCCAGGATTCATGAGTGAGAGTAGCAAAATGCACCTTTGGAGAGCCAGGTAGAGGCCTACTGATCAATTGAAACTTGATCCTGTAGCCAGAATAAAACCATCAGCAAGCTTTTAAGTAGGGGAGAGATGTGACTGGATTTGTGTTCTGGAAATCTCATAATCACCAAGTGAAAGTTTGAGGAGAACATGAAGTCAGGAAGATCGTAAAACAGTAAGGTGCAATGGCAAATCCAGATGGCAACATCCTGAACTCAGACAACAGGAATGGAGAGAAGGGAATGGAGAGTAGAGGTTTTAGAGGCCGTACTGATACCTCTTGGTGACGGGGTATGGGAGAGTCATAGCAAAGTGGGATTCAAGAAGGACTCCTAATTTCCTAACCTGGGAAACAGGATAGATGGTATCACCAAAAACAGATTTGAAATATGTGAGGAAGGTTAAGATGGGGGTGATGATGAATTTGGTCTTAGACATGTTGAATTTGAGGTATGTGCGGAAGGGTGACATTCCTTTGGCAGTGCTCAGTAGGCAGTTTGACACATAGATCTTAAGTTCAGGAGAGAGAGGTGGAAGGAGATGGATTTGATAGTCATTGCTGTATAAATCAGTCATTGAAACTATGTGCATGGGTGAGATTGGTCTTTGTTTAAATCACCTAGACCATGACTTGATTCATCCTATGTTGTAAGGGAACCCATTATCTAAACTTTTCGATAGGGAGAGTGTTTCCCATACAACAGTTCTAGATGCTTAGGAAAATCGATCTGTTGCAAAGGACAGAAAAGAGGGTTCACTCCCATTCTGATGGCTTGAGTCAAAGACCCTGAGTGCTTCCTTCCTATTTCTTTTTTTTTTTTTTTTTAACATATAATGTATTGTTTGCCCCAGGGGTACAGGTCAGTGAATCATCAGGCTTACACATTTCACAGCCCTCCCCATAGCACATACGCTAGCTGCCAGACATGTGTGGAGGGACTTCATCTGTCTTCCAGTTGTCCCTTGCCCCTGTTGACTGATTGACTATTGAGACCTAGAGCAAAGCTTGGCAATAACCTTTCTTTTTCAGAGGAAAATAAAGAAGAAAGAGAAGGAGAAGGAAATAAGGAAGGGACAGAAGTAGAGGAAAAGGAGGAGGAGGTAGAGGAGGAGGAGAAAGAGAAAGGGCATCGATGTTATATTGCTTGGTGACCTTGAATGAGTAATTTCTCCTCTGTGTAACTTGGGAAATAATGATATCTACCTCATCTACCTCACAAGAGAGCTATGAGAATCAAATGAACTAAGGAATATGAAAATGTTTTTGAAAATAAACTGTAGGGGCGCCTGGGTGGCTCAGTGGGTTGAAGCCTCTGCCTTCAGCTCAGGTCATGATCTCAGGGTCCTGGGATCAAGCCCCACATCAGGTTCTCTGCTCGGCAGGGAGCCTGCTTCACCTCTCTTTGCCTGCCTCTCTGCCTACTTGTGATCTCAATCTCTCTCTGTCAAATAAATAAATAAAAATCTTTAAAAAGAAAAACAAAGAAAAGAAAAGAAACTGTAAATGAGGGGTGCCTGGCTGACTCAGTAAGAAGAGCATGTGACTCTTGATCTTGGGGTCATGAGTTTGAGCCCCATGTTGGGTGTGGAAATTACTTAAATAGATAAATGAAAACTTTTTTTAAAAATATACTATAAATGGGGCGCCTGGGTGGCTCAGTCGTTAAGCATCTGCCTTCGGCTCAGGTCATGATCCCAGGGTCCTGGGATTGAGCCCCGCATCGGGCTCTTTGCTCAGCAGGGAGCCTGCTTCTCCCGCTACCATTCCCTCTGCTTGTGTTCCCTCTCCAACTGTGTTTCTCTCTGTCAAATAAATAAAATCTTTAAAAAAAAATATATATATATATATATACTATAAATGAAATATGGTATAATTCCAGGCACCAAGATCCATGAACTCCACTTTCCAATTTATCATTGTTCCAATCAAAAATGTTACTCTACATCCATTTACTTTCCTATAATGATAGAAGTGACTGTGGAACTTTGTTATTTTGGCGTGTGCATATGTTTGGGGTGGGGTGAGGAATATGCTGGCTTATAGACAAACTATTAGAAATGGTGTTAGAATAAGTAAATGTTTAAAACGTTAAGTAGGTTTTTATATACTACCTGACATTATTTTTTTAATCTTTCATATATATTCCTTCAGTATCTCTTTTGCTTCAAGGAATTCATTCAAGTATACACTACTGAACCCAATCCCCTGTGAAGAAAGGAAAAAAAAAAATCTTCCTGTGCCTCTTAGTCTGCTCTTCAGGCAAAAGGGTTCCTTTATTTAAATTGATAAAATAAAAATAAAGGCATCATTAGTTTTATGGGGCTGGTGACTTCAGTTGTATAAAAAAGCAGCAAGCATCAATCCCTGTGATGTCTGGTAGTTCTCAAAGTCCAAAAATGAGCATGAAGACGTATACTAATATCAAGCAGAAAGACAGTGCTGCACAAGGGAGTAAGGAGGAAGACATATCAATGAATAAAAGCTATTCAGCCCCCATTGAGTACCCCAAAAAGGGAAGTCCAGGTAGAACCAGCAGAGATGAATCAGGACACAATGGAAATGATCTGTCATAATTTCATTTGGCCCTGCCTATAGTCCAGACTTCAAACATGCCAGTCTAGAATATCTAGGATTCTTCTAGAGTCCCGAGATACAATACAAAATGGACTTAAACAGACAATAAAAATAGCTCCCTGAGTCTCATCCTTTTGCAGACTAGCCTAAGACAGCTTTAAACAAGTTCTAAGCAGAGAAAACATTTCTGGTAATGCCACTGTTCTTCAATCTTATGGACTAGAAGCCTGAGTCATCTTACTGTCCACCTTTCCTTTGCCCCATATATGAAATCAAGTCATTAAGTCCTGTTCATCATCTTTGACATGTTGTTACTCTATATCTTACAACATTTCCCACTGCTACTACTATAGTTACAGTCCTTATTACTTCCTGTCCAGACCACTCTAGTGGCCTCCTAGCTAGCCCAACTCCCTCCAGTCTCTCCCTGTCAATTCATCCTGCACAATATCACCAGATGCATCCTTTCTTGATATAATCTTTTTCTCAAAACCTTCAGTTGGTCCATACTATCTACAGGATAAAGCTCATTTTCCTTTCCCATGCACCCTAGGCCTTCCATCAACTGGCACCAGCCACATTTTCAATGTGATCTCCTTTCATAAACCCTTTATTCTAGAAAAACTACTACTGTAGTATGCCCAGCACAATCTATGCCTCCTCCACATTTGCCTGTACCACATATACTATCAAGAACATAGTTCCTGCACTAAACTACCCATCCTTCAAGAAGTATTACCCATCCTTCAAGACCAAGCTCAAATTCTATTTCAGACAACAAATATATTTATTGCATGTCTAGTATGTACGAGGCATTCTAAAGACTTTGCTAGCCTTCCAAGTCTTTGGTAATTGTTCTCTCCTCTGACTTCATAAGATAGTATCTGAATTTCACAATTGACCCTTTCAAATGATTCCTATTTTATTATTCTTAGCCATAGTTTACTGTCTAAACATTTCCTCTTCCGGGGATGCCTGGGTGGTTCAGTGGGTTAAGCCTCTGCCTTTGGCTCAGGTCATGATCTCAGGGTCCTGGGATCGAGCCCCGCATCAGGGGTCTCTGCTCAGCAGCGAGCCTGCTTTCCCCTCTCTCTCTGCCTGCCTCTCTGCCTACTTGTGATCTCTTTCTTTCTGTCAAATAAATAAATAAAATCTTTTTTTCCCCAAATACTTTTATTTTATTTTTTCAGTGTTACAAAATTCATTGTTTATGTACCACACCCAGTGCTCCATGCAATATGTGCCCTCCTCAATACTCACCACCAGCTTTGCCCAACCCCCCGCCCCTTCCCCTCCAAAACCCTCAGTTTGCTGCTCAGAGTCCACAGTCTCTCATGGTTCATCTCCCCCTCCGATTTCCCCCAATTCACCCTTCCTTTCCTTCTCACAATGTCCTCCATGTTTTTCCTTATGCTCCACACGTGAGACCATATGATAATTAAAATCTTTAAAAACATTTTTTTCTCTTCCCAAGTAGACTCAGCTCCTTGATAGCAACTCCATTCTGTCTTTTTTCCTATCCAATCCTCATTCCACACCCTGAAAATTATACATTGCCTTGCCTATGATAGGAAGTCAATAAATATTTTTTCAATTATCTTTTATAACAGCATATTTACAATCAGAAATCTTATTGCTTTGGAAGAGAGTTATCAGGCAGCATCAAAACAGTCTAAGTGAAGCACAGCAAAAGTAAAGTAAGTTGGCTCTCTCTGCCACAACACGATTGAATTCCAAGTCTAGAAGGAAAACACATCTTGCTGATTAAATGGAATGGCCTGGAGATACAAAGAATGCCTACATCATATAGGAGAAATAAAAAGATGACTATAACTCATAAAGGAAAATCAAACAATTATATTATTGGAATAAACTGTTCCTGGTTTTAGGTAAGAGAACTAATTCAAAATTCTCAGTAACTTCCAGTTAGGAATTCACTTTAGGCTTCCTTACAGATTGTGGATTAGTGTTAAAAAAAAAAAAAAGAGAGAGAGCAAAGAGGTGAACCAGCACCAGAAGAACCTGCTTCTGGACTTTTTCCTTTACTCTCTTTCCCTCCCTCTCTTACACTATTTCCTCCCTGCTGTGTCCCCCAACTACTCCTAGGGCCCCTACACACACACACACACACACTGAAATGGAGTGTGGAGGGGGGGGAGAAAGAGAGAGAGAGAGAGAGAGAGAGAGATGGAGTGGGAGAGAGGGAGAGGAGGGAAAGAGTAGGAGGAGGGAGAGAAAGCCAGCTTCCTTGGTCAAGGTTGCACTTCCCTACCTCCTTGGAGTCCTCAGATTCAGCTGGTGAGTATGGGACTATAGTCTTAACTTCAGACCAAATGCCAGAGACTCTCAGGGATCTTGCTTCCTGACCTACTCTGCCTTCAACCTGCTCCTCTTCTCTTTCTTCAGCTCTGATTTCAGGCCCACGCTTATCTCAGATCTAAAGACTACTGATATGGTCTTCAGATTTCCCCTGCAGCATTCCTCTTCAGACAAGGCTTTGCATTCTCCCTTAGCCTCAACTTTTTTCTGTCCTCCCAATGAAACAAGGCCGTTTTAATATCCAGGAAGTAGCTCCAAGTATACCCTAGATGCTTGTACACCACAGGGAACACTACAGGGTTGAGTGCTGGTGTTCAGTAGAAGATGAAGGACACCTTCTGTCACCTTTCTTTTGCTTGTTTTGCCACCTGCCCTATAGCCTTCAGCACAGATTTGATCAAAATTGAACTTGGCCATAGAGTAGACAGTGTTCGGTACAGCCCAAGAAACCCTGTGGGAGTTTAATTAATAAACAATTGCTGAGCAGTTTCAATTGCCTACACACTGAATCAGACACAAATCAGAATGGAGCCAACCCAGGAATCATTTTCCTCAGCATTGGAGGAAAGTTTCTAAAGACAAAACAGATTTAGGTCCGGGAAATGGCCAATTGTTGGGAGAGTCAAAGGGAAAGCCAAAATTAAGCCATCAGGCATTTTCATCTAGGAGTCCACAAAATAAAAAAAAATCAAGAAAGAGGTTTTATCTTCCCCATTTCACAGGGGATCTATAGAGGCATGAGTTCAAAGAGAAAGCAAATTGCACCTAACAAACCAAACCAACCCTTTCTTGGGAAGCCTTTCAGAATAGGCTCTGTCAGTAGTTTTCAACCAATTTTTTTTTTTTTTTTTTGCTTCTACAACATTCATACAAACAGCATACTCCCATTAGCAATATATCTCACGTACAGAGTGATATACTCTGGGAGCTTCCTTTGGGAAGTTCTGATATGTTTATGTGCTCCTCCAGAGGAGAACAACTGATCTAAATTAGGGCAATCAATTCAACCAAACATAGGAATCAGAAAGCACCAATGTCTTTGACACAGGGCCTCAGATAAGGTTATTTCCAATTTGTTAATATCCAAGTAACTTATTATACTAATATATTACACTGATAATAACACCCTCAATGTGCATCAATATTGGAAAATGTCAGATCCTAAATTCTTCAAAAGACTTATTACTAGTATTATTTGCAACCTCGCTTGACTTTATAAGAGTAGTATTTTTATTCTCTTTTGTTTCAAGTTCTGAATAGTTGTATGTGGCCCTGGATAGCTACCCCTCCGTTCAGAGTGTATAATTTCATAATTCTGAAGTAGTTTGTATAATTTCATCATTCTGAGGTAGTTTGGCAGGGGTTGCCAATTTAAATGTCTTCAGGGGCCAGATCAAATAACATAAATGTGTGAAATGGTTGGATAGAAGACAATTGGGAGTGGTGAGAACTATGGAAATCAGGAGAGGACATGCTCACCAAAAGACTTAAATTCAAAACTTTTTTTTATGTTCAATTAGCCAACATATAGTACATCATTAGTTTTAGATGTAGTGTTCAATGATTCGTTAGTTGCTTATAACACCAGTGCTCATCACAACATGTGCCCTCCTTAATACCCAACCCCCGGTTACCCCATCCCCCCACACCCTCCCTTCTCTAATCCTCAGTTTACTTCCCAGAGTCCAGAGTCTCTCGTGGTTTCTCTCCCTCTCTGATTTTGTCCCACCACGTGCCTGTCAAGCACATATTTCTGAGTTTTGGACTCAACTTTAGGCACCTCCTTTTCTGCCCTTGGTTAGAACTACAAGGGAAGTGAGATGGGCTCAATAAGTCCTCAGCATCTTTCAGATAGATTTGGTCATTTTGTATATAACATTGAAAATCAATCAAAACTCCTTAAGGATCAGATTCTAGATGAGTTTTTGTAAAAAATCAATTTTCTTATATTCAATACCACTCCCCTTATCCAATCCCCCAAAACAAAGTTTTGCATGATTCTCCTTTGACTTAAACATCTCCATAAAGGTTCTTACATTTACCATCAGCATTGTCCCTAATTATTCTTCTCAAGAGCTACTTGGCGTTTTGGAGAGTATGGATCTGATGCCCTATCTTGGCCCTGTTCTGGGGTCAACACAGACGAAAACTCTGAGAAACAGACACTTTAAGGCAAATTTATGATGATAAGGATGGGCATGGAACTCTTGAGTTAGCAGACCACTACTGGCTTGGGGGTTGGGCTCTGTTTTCTACATCTTCCTAACCTTCCGTCCCTAAACTCTAGCATAACTCAGAAGCTACAGAGAGCTACCTTGTCCACTAAGTGTCTACTCTGAACCATGCTCTTTGAATGGATTTAACATAATCTGAACAGTTTTAGAAATGGAACTGCATCATGTGACAGAGACTTTAGAAATCCAAAATAGCAGCATGCAATAAGAAACTCTGCTGACCATGACAGCTGCAGAAATGCTTTAGATGGAAGTTTTCTTAGAGGGCAGAGATTATTCCATATATTGCGAATAGAATAGCACCAAATACATTTTAGTAATGCTGAATAGCCACCTAGAAAAGCAGAATGGGCTTGGAGAGATGGTAGTCTATGAGTAGTCATGCAAGATGTAGTTGGTGTGTTGGGGTTCTCATTTCACCATTGTTGGAATTCCTCAAACATCAGTGAAGCTAATCAATATTGTTATAATCAGAACCCAGTGTGGGTTTTTGAACAGGGAACTGATGGGATGGAAAGAGTTTGATGAAGATTATTTTGGTGTTCCTGCCCCTTGTGTTTGAGTGACAGGATGAATAATGGTTAAGCTCATAGGCTTTGGAGCCAGGCTCTCTAGGTTCTGATCACAACTCTAAGGCTATCTGTAAGATCAAAGGCAGTTTGCTAAACTTTTCTGTGCCTAGTTTCTTCATCTGTAAAATGAGGATAATAATGATATTTACCCTATAGTGTTATGTGAGCATTAAATATGAAGCACATGGAACAGTGTTGACATATAATGAATACTCAAATCGATTAGTTATTATTAATATGTTTTCCTCCTAAAAGCTATTAAGAGTAAGAGCTGAAATCAGTGCTCAATATTTAAAGGTTTAAAGAGACATTAGCAAGTCATATCCCCTCTCTGGGTCTTAGTTTACCCATCTATAAAATGAGATGATGATATCATAGTTTTCCAAGAATTTTTTGGTAGTACAACATTTTATTCAAGATCATTTGATGCTACTTTTTAAAAATCTATACCTTAGTATAAAGTAATGATATCCTGCATATGCTTTAGATCCTCTTAGCCCCTGAAACTAAGAGTGGTCCTGTCTACTCTACCTTAGCTCTGATACCAGAAATGAGAAATTATAGGCTCTTGCCCCCAGCTCACATGCTCACACCAACTGCTGGGGGACAGTAGAGATCATCCTTTAGCAGTGAAAGCTACAGCAAACATTTGACAATATTTTGTTCTTTTTTTTCCCCTATCAACCTAACCCTGGTCAATGGAATTACACAGACCAGCTGGTAGATTAAAGGCTAAGGTTAGCACATTGACTTTCTTCTCATCCTGACCTATTGTCATGCTGAATGGCAGGGTAAGACTGCTCTAAAAAGTCCAGTCTAGGAGATCAGCATCTATCTAGGAGAGGAAATTCCAACATTGTTCTTTCTTCACTGGGTAGAGGCTCTGGAGAAGTCACTTCACCTCTCTGAACCTGGAGAAAATAAGAGTTTGCAATCACTGTCCCTCCTCTCATAAAAACACTGCATGGGGAGCAGAAACAAGATCAAAATGGGGTCAAAAGGTACAAACTTCCAGTTATAAAATAAATAAGTCATGGGGATATAATGTACAGCATGGTGACTCTAGTTAATAACACTGTGTCTGTATATTTGAAAGTTGCTGACAGTAAACTTAAAAGTCCTCATTACACATACATGTAACTATGTAAAGTGACAGATGTTAACTGGACTTAACTGTGGTGATCATTTCACAATACATACAAATATTGAATCATTATGCTGTGTACCTAAAACTTAATATAATATCATATACCAATTATACCTCAATTAAAACAAAAATGCTGATGAGTTGGTACAAATCATCCCCAAACTCCTCAGATCCATGGTTAAATATTAACCAGTGTGTTTCGTGGCTTGACTAGGAGTCAGTACCCTACATTCACTTCCTTAATTCATTAGGGGAGCTCAGGCTGATTCTAAGCCTGCTGAAGTTATCCCTCAGAGCTACTCCCAGGGCTGTGGTAACATAGGAGGTGGACAGAGTCTTTGCTTTCACAATGCTAACCCGCTGTGTGGCTTTAGGCTTATCAGCTGTTCTCTCTAGGTTTGTTTTCTAATCTAGAAAGCAGTAACTTGGACTGGAAACAAAAAGATAGGCCAGGGGCTAGAGAAATGACAAGTAGTAACTGGCCTTAGTGGTCTCCATTACTGTCTTTTAAGTAAGTTGTTCCTCTAATGGTTAGAGGACCACTGGTTATCTACAATGAAATCTTCTGGAGTGCTTGTAAATATATTACATTCCTAGGCACTATTTAGACCCACTGGCTCTGAATCTGTGGTAGTAGGGCCCAGGAATTTGTTTTAGTAAGCTCCCCAAGTGATTCATATTTGTTCACTGAGAAATTTGCTTATGAACCAATCACCGGGTTGGTCTAACCAATCACTGCTCTGACCAATCATCAGTTTCCTGAATCCAATTGTACCTGGAGAGAATTATATCGGGGAAGATTTTCCAGCAAGGTAAGTCAGGCAGGCACATAGGAATGTGGAACCAACAACAGCTGTGGAAACTCATAGTACATATTTCTGTTTTTAAAATGAGGTGACAAGGTTTGTTCATTCAGGAAAGCCTGAACTACCTGAAGGGAAGTTTATATTTCTGTCTCTAGAAAGAATAATGAAAAAAATGCCTTTGTGCTCTAGGTATTTCTTTTTTTTTTTAAGATTTTATTTATTTATATTAGAGAGAGAGAGAGAGAACACGAGAGGGGAGAAGGTCAGAGGGAGAAGCGGGCTCCCTACAGAGCTGGGAGCCTGATATGGGACTCAATCCCGGGACTCCGGGATCACGACCCGAGATGTAGGCAGTCGCTTAACCAACTGAGCCACCCAGGAACCCCTCTATGTATTTCTTGAGCTTCACAAACCCAAATGAACTTATTTTATAACTGAAGAAATTAAGGCTTAGAGAGGGGTAGCCATTTCTCCAAAGCCACGTAGCTAGACAATTGGTTATATGTCTTTATTAAATCAGTCATTGATGGGAAGACCAAACTTACTTGTTTTAATTGCCTATCCGCCTATCTTCCCCCTCCTCCCCCAAATCTGAGAAGAAAACATCATTTTTCCCACTGTATTTTTGTCTCCCCATTAGTATTTTATTGCTTATTGGATGAAGCAGAAAACTCTTCTGAGATTTTGGGCAGAGCGTCTAAAGGAGATCTAATGACACTTTGTGACCAAAAGTGAAAAGATTCCAAGAACATTGTTCACAGATCTTTAGCTGCTCCGACCAAGCCTTTAAATTGCTGATGCTAGACCTTTGGTTTCACAGCTATCTACTGGAGCAGCCAGGAAAGACAATGGTTTTTTAATAATTTCCAAGGCATATGAAAGACAACCCAACAATTGTAGCTGCCACTCCATGGTTGGCTACAAATGCTGCCCATGATGCTAACCCACTTTAGAGATGCCTGCTAGACACTGGCAAGAGGAAGACAGTGCAATTAATGGTAAAAAATGGCCCCTCTCTAAAAAACAGAGTTAGAGTGAACATATGCCTTCAACCCTCTCAGGAAAATGAGCCAAATCCAGCCAGTAAAATGTAGCTGCACAGGCTGCCTGGCAGAGAATTTTCATACATCTCTAAGCAGTAAAATGCACTAAACATACGGTACTATGTCTGGAAAGGACCTTCCAGATCATCTAGTTCAACTCCTTTCATTTTAGAACTGAAGAAACAGGCTCAGAGAGGGAAAGGAGTAACCCAGGGTTCCCCAGCTAGATTACTAGCTATAGACATTTCCTAAATCAAACTTATTGGTGGGAGGGCAAGTTTCATGAAATGTCAGAACTGTAGACCGGTTTTTAAAATGTGTCTCTCTTGAGAATTCTAGAGTTCATAGAATAAATAAGTAAACATGGTATTATATAGACCAATAGTTTATAACTTTGGCTGGTCATCAGAATCAATTGAGGAGGCTTTTTAAGTGGATATGCCATTTATTCTCACACAGGGTCACTGTATACAGTTGTTCAGGTTATGTATTGCACAAGAGTGATGAGAGTAAATGGGGGCTCAGCTTGAGCCGGTGGACATACTTACCAAGCTATGGACTCTGGTGTGAAGCTGCATCTGCCTGAAGGAAGGTGAACCTTTTTCTAACTTATACAAAGGCACAATGTGGGTTAGCAGCAGCCTTATAGCCATGACTCCCACCTCTTGCAGATATCACTGCTACTTCCTGCTCTACCTTCCTATGATACACTAATATTCTTTTAACCCCCGATCTTAAAATATTAAAATCCCAATCCTAAAAAAGGCTTAATTTGGTGGCTGGCCTGACCAAAAGTCTCTAAAATAAAAAGCCCTCGTCTCTAAAAATAAAAAGCCCTTTTGGTGGGTGGTACCTTTCCCCTTTCCTTCTCATTGGAAATGTGCAGTTGCTTAGTACAAAGGTTTTCAAGTTTTCTTGATTTCTAACTCTGCTATTAAGAGAAGTCTGATATATATATATATATATATATATATATATATATATATACACACACACACACACACACTACCATACTGCCTACATTAAAAAATAAACACAAAAAGGAATTTAAAAGTATACAATTTAACTATATTTAACTTCATAAAAGATGACATTAACTATATTTTAAAATAATTTATAAATATATTAACAGTTCCAAATCCTTTTTGTTTTCACTAAAACAGTATTAAAATAATATCTTTAGAGAGAGTAATATGATTTAATAAACTTCATTTTTAAATCTTAGTTTAATCATTATTTAGCAATCTGAAACTCCAATTCTGAATTCAGTAATTTCAATTTTTTATATTAAAGGCTATCAAACACCCCCTCACCAAAAAAAAGAGATATCTCACAAAGACTTCTAGATAATTTTTGTAGCCCACTGTATAATAGTTTATTAATTAGATTGTTGCTGGTTTTATTTGGTAATATGACTGACAATGAGCTCATTCTAGGAGTAGAACCTTCTAGGAGTAAAATGGCATTGGCTCTGCCATTTTCTTATTGTTCTCTTGTGCTTACACTAAGCTTCTCCACAATCCCTGGTTTATTTGCAGGAAGAATTTTCAATTATTTGCTCATTGTGTGCGGATTAGTTTAATTGAATCTAGACAATATGATGGGTAATTCCACATAAGCAGGCACATACAAATTGCAATGTGTCTCAATAATGTAGAGAGTAAATGAGAGAGTGAGGATAACATCATAAACCTTCCCTTGTCCTATAACTTCCATCCTCCCTTCAAACGCTTCCCTTATTATTCATGATGTGCAACTGGCTGAATTCCTCCAATTCCCCTATGAACTCTAGTTCTATGGTTTTCTTGTGTCCTCTCCCAAAGTAATCGCAAGAGAGATCACAGCAGTTGGGAGAGAGAGACATGGACCAGGTTAGGGTCCTCAGGGGAGGCTACATCTGAGCTAGGTCTTGAGTAATGAATGGGCAGAATTTTCAAGATGGAGAAAAAAAGGCATTTTAGGAAGAAGAAAATGAGAACTTTCAAAAAGAGCAGGTGTTTGTGCTTATAGACTTTGAAGGACAGCCAGGTTTTGGGGTTCTGATCCCTAGTTCTGGCCATGGTCCTCACCTCTGTCACATGTCACCATTGATTCCCTATGCCCACCTATCTCATACCCACCTGTATTGACATCTGTACTCTTTAAGCCAGGTTTAGGAACCACCAAAGAATACCATAGCCGTAGTCATGGTTATAGTCTTTTAACTTACATCCTGTCACTCCCTATCGCAGTATTTCATAGTGGTTCCTATTGCTTGTGCAGCTAAATCCAAGAATCTTAGTCCAGCCTCCAGCACCATCACCTCAACCACCTCATCTCTGTATGCCAAGATAATTTATTGAGACCTTCATCCACAAAAATCCTTGTTCCTCTATTATTAAATGTATGACATTCTTCTCTCTTGACAATTCCCCCCTGCTTTGCTACCAATCTACAACACTCTCTTCAAGGCTCAGCTCAGAACATATTGCCTCCAAGAGGTATTTCCCATATTCACCTACCCCACCCTCATTACTTTATAGTACTGCGTAACCTCAAGCTGTTGGGAATTTTGTACCATGGTCAAACCTCAACTTGTTTAGATCAGTTGAACATTCCAATAAATGGAAAAAAAGATCAAATTTGAAGAATATGGAGCTTATAATGCTTTTTAAGTGTATCCACCTAAACTAGTGACTCTCAAAATATTACCATGTAGCAGCCTGGCCAAGTCTGCTTTATTAAGATTTGGGTAAGATTATGAAGACTACAACAACTGGATACTTGTAAGCTAGATACATGGGAGCTAATTTGATACATGTAAGCTAATGGGTTACTTAAAAACAGTTCTAAGTACATTAAAGACTATCATATATGGAAAGACTGATACCTGGTGCCATGTCCCCTCCCCTGGCATCTCCTCTCTCCAACCTTAGGGAAAGTGTACACTTGCTTCCTACACTTTGTTATCATATCAGGAAATTGTTTTGTGCACATGCACACTTTCTTCTACCCTCCTCCCATATCTCCTCTCTAGGCCAGCTTTTGATCTGTTATGCCAGAATAACTCTCTACCATTTTCCCATATAGCTCTAGTAGTCATTCCTTTATTAATTTTAAATAGCAGGGTATAGGGATGGTACTATTGATATACCAGCATCAAAACTGGTGTCATTCAAACCATAAGAGACTCCTAGACTCACGAAACAAACTAAGGGTGGCTGGGGGGTGGGGGAGGTAGGGATAGGGTGGCTGGGTTATGGACATTGGGGCGGGTATGTGCTATGGTAAGTGCTGTGAAATGTGTAAGCCTGACGATTCACAGACATGTACCCTCGGGCAAATAATACATTATATGTTAATAAAAAAAAACAAAACAAAACAAAACAAAAAAACTGGTGTCATTAATCTCCAAAGCCCTTTAAAGGTGAAGGAACAGCATTTGTTAAGCACTTACTATGGTAGGTGCTGTGATAGGTTCTAAGCATACAGGATTTCATTTAGTTCTTACTACAATCCTGAAAACACTGGTACTGCTACCATCATTTTATAAATGAGGAAACTGAAGCTCAAAGAATCTAAGTCATACAGGCGGAAAGTAGCAGACTTGGATTATCTGATCTAAAAGTCCTTCCCTTACCATTCTGATCCACAGTTTGTCAAAGTCCGTTCAGATTCTCCAAGTCTTCACCATTCTCTTTGATTCTCAAATTAAATTTGTTTTCACTTCAGGACTAGCTTTTAAAATACATCAAACAAATTCTGATCTCCATTCATTGTCTTTCAAAGAACAAAATGGTCTATATTGTATACCAGAAACTAATATAATACTGTATGTTAACTATAGTAGAACTAAAATTAAAACTTAAAAAAACAAAACAAAACGGTATTCCAGCCTACCATACTTTTTATTAGCAATAGCTACCATTTTGAACATATTCTGGGTTAAATAGTCTTTTATGATTCAGCTTTAGAAGGAATGCAGCATATATAACTTCTTCCTACAGGAAAATGCAAACCAAGTTCCTTAAGTTGATTTAAATGTCAGCTTCTGGAATTGAACCACTAAAGGCTTTGTACTCATGAGTGACCTCATTGATAAAGTGTTTCCATTTCTGCAGTTAGACTACTTTCTACTTCAGTACACTAATGTTAATGTTGCCATTTGCTGACAGGTTTTCTTCATATTGCCTGATACCGCCATCTGATTCTTGCTCTGACTCTGTTATTGCTATCCTACCTCTTAGAACCATACTTCAATGCGGGAGGGGAGCCACTACTACACTAAATAAAATTGTTTAGACCTTTCCACAAAGGTTCCCTGGCACATAAAAACAGACATAAACCAATTGATTAGACTAGAGAACCCAGAAATAAACCATATATGTGCTCAAATGACTTTTGACAATGCTGTTAAAACCATTCGATGGGGAAAGGACAGTCTTTTTAACAAGTGGTGTTTGGAAAACTGGTATCAACAGGCAAACAAGTTCAAACCTTACCTTATGCTATATACAAAAATTAATTCTAAAAGGATCACAGTCATAAATGTAAGTGCTAAAACTATAGAACTCTTAGAAGAAACCATAAAAAAAAAAAACTTCATAACATGGATTTCGCACCAAAAGCACAGGCAACAAAAAGTAAAAATAAAATAAAATAAAATAAAAGATAAATAGGACAGCAAAATTTAAAGCTTGTGTGCATCAAAAGACACAATGAACAGAACAAAAAGGCAACATACAGAATGGAAGAAAATATTTACAAATCATATATCTGATAAGGGGTTAATATGCAGAATAAATAAAGAACTCCTACAACTCAACAACAAAATAATTCAATAAAAATTTGCTAAGAATTTGAATAGACATTTTTCTGAAGATATACAAATGGCCAACAAACACATGAAAAGATGTTCAACATGACTAATTATTAGATAAATGTTAATCAAAACCACAGTGAGTTACCACCTCACACCCATTAGGGTGGCAACTATAAAAAAATAAATGAATAACAAATTTTGGAAAGAATGTGGAAAAGTTAGAATCCTTGTGCACTATTGGTGGAAATGTAAAATGGTGCAACCACTATGGAAAACAATATTGGGTTCTTCTAAAAATTAAAAATAAAATTCCCATGTGACTAAGCAATTCCACTTTTAGGTATAACCCAAAAGAACTAAAAGCAGGATATTAAAGAGATATTTGTTCATTCATGTTCTTAGCACCATTATTCATAATAGCCAAAAGGTGGAAACAACCCAAACATTCATCAACAGATGAATGGGTGGGTAAATAAAGTATGGTACATAAAATGGAATATTATTCAGCTTTAAAAAGGAAAGAAATTCTAACACATACTACAACATAGGAGAAACTTAAGGACATTATGTTAAGAGCCAAACAAAAAGGACACCTATGGTACAAATTCACTTATTTGAGGTACCCAGGATAGGTATCTCAAATTCATGGAGACAGAAAGTAAAATGGTGGTTTCCAGGGGCTGGGTGGGTAGAATGGGAGTTGTTGTTTTATATAGTTTCAGTATTGCAAGATATAAAGGGTTCTAGAGATTGGTTGCACAACATTATGAATGTGCTTGACACTTCTGAACTGTACACCTAAAAATGGTTAAGATGGTAAATTTTGTGTTATATGTATTTTACCACAATTTAAAAAAAAAAAAAAAGATTCCTTGGCAAAGCTGTTTCCAAGATCAGATGAAGCAATTCAATGGCATCTTTTCTCATGAGTGTTCAGTTTCCATGTCCATTTCTATCAAACTTAGAGCAAATGAATATTGCTTTGGAAAACAATGGTAATCCCTGTTCCAACATTACTGAGACAGAAGATGGATGGAAAAGCAGTAGATGTTGAGTTGGCAAGACATACTCTATCAGTCAGGGTCTCAACAGGAAACAGAATGCACATCAGATGTTCAAAGAGATTCTAATAGAGTAAACAAAGAGTTGCTGAAGCACCTAGAGACTAGCAGCACCAGGACCCCATTGCCACTTGTGGGGGTAAAGGAATAAGAGGAGGAAACAGTGAGAAGTAGAACCTTGCAGAAGGAGCCACCTAGCAGAATCTAGAGTTATGGCACTAAGGAAATGACACTAGGAGTTAGCTTCACAAGGCACAGAGCAGGGCAGAGAATAAACAAGAGGTGTATGTTGGAGGAGGCAAATAAAATAAGCACACTTTGGTTCTAATACCAGGCCTGTGGACCTTAATAAAATCAGATAACCTATTTTGATTTTTTTACACCCAGGAACTTGTATGTAGTAACCCCTGTCCTGCTCCCTGGCAGGAGTCCTATGAGACTCAAATAAAATAACAAATGACAGACTTTTCTTTATAAAGTGCTGTTACATATGGAAAAATGAGATTTTTTCCACTCTCCTTACTATGTTTTACCTCTACCTGGAAGTTCAGAAAAACAATGTGGCACAGCTCCTATATTTTCTTCCAGAAGTTTCATGGTTTGGGGGCCTCTCTTAAGTCTTTAACCCATTTTATAAAAATTAATAAAAAAAAAAGTCTTTAACCCATTTTGAGTTGATTTTTGTGACTGGTATAAGATATGGGACCGGTTTCATTTTTTTACATATTAATATCCAATTATCCCAGCAGTATTTAATAGAGACTCTTCTCCGTTGAGTATTCTTGGCCCTCTTGTCAAATATTTAGTTGACTGTATATGCGTGAATTTGTTTCTGGGCTTTCAATTCTGTTCCATTGATCTATTTGCCTATTTTTATGCTAATACCTTACAATTTTGATGACCATACTTATATTGTATAGCTTGAAATTAGGGAATGTGATACGTCCTGCTTTGTTCTTCTTTCTCAGGATTTCTTTGGCTATCCAGAGTCTTTTAAGGTTCTATATAATTTTTAGGAGTGTTTTTTCTACTTCTGTAAAAAGTGTTTTTTCTACTTCTGTAAAAAATGCCATTGGAATCTTGGTAGCGATTCCATTGAATCTATAGATGGCTTTTGGTAGTATTGAAATTTTTTAAATATTAATTCTTCCAATCTATGAACATAGGATACCGTTCCATGTGTCTTCAATTTATTTCATCAGTGTCTTGTTTTCAGCATAAAGGTCTTTCATTTCCTTAATTTTTTTCCTATTTTATTTTTTAATTTAAGTATAATTGACACACAATGTCACATTAATTTCAGGTATACAACATAGCTATTCAACAAGTCTATTCACTATGCTATGCTCACAAATATAAGTACCATATGTCACCATTCAACACTATTACAATACCATTAACTATATTCCCTATGCTGTGCCTTTTATTCCCCCAACTTCCTCATTCCATAACTAGAAACCTGTTTCTTTCACTCCCCTTCACCCATTTATCCCATTCCCCACCACCCTCCTCTCTAGCACCATAAGTTTGTTCTCTGTATTTATGGACTTGTTTCTGCTTTTTGATTGTTTATTCATCTTTAAATTATTTTTAATTTTTTATTTAAATTTAATTTAATTAACATATACTGTATTATTAACTTTAGAGGTAGAATTCAATGATTCATCAGCTGCATACAACACCAGTGCTCTTTACTTCCAGTACCCTCCTTAATGCCCATCACCCAGTTACTCCATCCCCCCATCCACTTCGCTTCAGCAACCTCAGTTTGTTCCCTATCATTAAGAGTCTCTTATGGTTTGCCTCCCTCTCTGTTTTCCTCTTATTTTATTTTTCCTTTCCTTTCCCCTATGTTCATCTGCTTTGTTTATTAAATTCTTAAATTCCATATATGAGTGAAATCATATGGTATTTGTCTTTTTTGAGACAAATACTTTATTTTGCTTAGCATATTTATTTAGTTTATTTTTGTTTAGTTTATTTTGCTTAGCATATTTAGTTTATTTTGCTTAGCATAACACCCTCTAGTTCCATCCACATCACTCCAAATGGCAAGATTTCATTCTTTTTGATGGCTGAGTAATATTCCATTTTAGCCACTTAGCAGAGAGCCCAATGTGGGGTTCAATCCCAGGACCCCTGGGATCTTGAACCAAGCCAAAGGCAGACACTTAACCACCCAGGTGCCCCCGGCTATTGTATTTTAGACTCCACATGTAAGTGAATTCATTTGGTGTTTGTCTTTCTCTGTCTGACTTGTTTCACTTATAATAAATACTTTGTAGGTCCATCCATGTTGTTGCAAATGGCAAGATCTCATTTTTTTATTTCTGTAATCTCTCCTTTATTTTTTTTTCATCACAGTATGTGTACCTGTTAATCTAAATCACCTATTTCACCCACCCTCCCACCCACCTCCCTGCTGGTAACCATTAGTTTGTTCCCTATAGCTAAGAGTCTGTTTCTTGATTTATCTCTTCTTTTCCTTTGTTAGTTTTGTTTCTTAAATTCCACATATGCGTGAAATCATGATATTTGTCTTTCTCTGAGTGGCTTTTTTTTTTCTTAGCATTATATGCTCTAGCTCCATTCGTGTTGCAAATGGCAAGATTTCCTTCCTTGTTACGGCCGAATAACATTCCATATTATTATTATATACATATAACACATCTTCTTTATCCATTCATCTATTGATGGACACTTGGGTTGCTTCCATAATTTGGCTATTGTAAATAATATCACAATAAACATAGGGGTACATATATCCTTTGGAATTAGTGTTTTTGTATTTTTGTGGATAAATAACCAATAGTATGATTACTGGATCACAGAGTAGTTCTATTTTTAATTTTTTGAAGAATCTACATACCATTTTCCAGAGTGGTTGCACCAGTTTGCATTCCCGCCAACAGTGCATGAGTGTTCCTTTTTCTCCACTTCCTTGCCAAACCCTGTTTTTTATGTTGATTTTAGCCATTCTTACAGGTGTGAGGTGATATCTCATTTATTTTGATTCACATTCTGCTGATGATGAATGATATTGAGCATATTTTCATGTATCTGTTGGCCATCTAGATGTCTTCTTTGGAGAAATACCTGTTCATGTCTTCTGCCCACTTTTTAATTGGATTATTTTATTTTTGGGTGTTGAGTTGTATCAGTTCTTTATATATTTTGGATACTATCCGTTTATTGGCTATGTCATTTGCAAATATCTTCTCTCATTCCATAGGTTGTATTTTAGTTTTATTGATTATTTGTTTTACTGTGCAGAAGTTTTTTATTTTGATATAGTTTATTTTTGCTTTTATTTCCTTTGGATAAGGAGACATACCTAGAAAAATTGCTATGGTCAATGTCAGAGAAATTACTGCCTGTGCTCTCTTCTAGGACTTTTATGGTTTCAAGTCTCCTACTTAAGGCTTTAATCCATTTTGAGTTTATTTTTGTTGTGGTCTAAGAAAGGGGTCCACTCTCATTCTTTTACATGTTGCTGCCCAGTTTTCCCAACACCATTTGATGAAGAGACTATTTCCCATTGCATATTTTTGCCTCCTTTGTTGAAGAGTAACTGACTATGTAATCATGGGTTTATTTCTGAGCTTTCTATCCTGTTCCACTGATCTATGTGTCTATTTTTGTGCCAGTACCATACTGTTTTGATTAGTACAAATTTGCACTATAACTTGAAATCTGGACTTGTGATACCTCCAGCTTTGTTTCCCTTTTTCAAGATTATTTTAGCTCTCTGGGGTCTTCTGTGATTCCATAAATTTCAGGATCATTTTTTTCTAGTTCTGTGAAAAATGCTGTTGGTATTTTGATAGAGATTTCATTAAATCTGTAGATTGTTTTGGGTAGTATGGAAATTTAAACAATATTTATTCTTCTAATTCGTGAGCATGGGATATGCTTTCATTTGTTTGTGTTGTCTTCAGTTTCTTTCATCAATGTTTTAGAGTTTTCAGAGTATAGGGCTTTCATCTCCTTGGTGAATTTTATTCTTAGGTATTTTGTTATTTTTGATGTAATTGTAAATTGGATTGTTTTCTTAATTTCTCTTTCTGTTGCCTCATTAATAGCATATAGAAATGCAACAGATTTCTGTACATTGATTTTGTATCCTCTGGCCTTATTGAATTAATTTATCAGTTCTAGTAGTTCTTTGGTGGAGTCCTTGGGGCTTTCTATATATAGTATCATGTCATCTGAAAATAATAAAAGTTTTACTTCTTCTTTACCAATTTGGATGCCTTTTGTTGAAGGTTTTTTTTTTTTTATCATAATCGATGTTGTACTTTGCTAAATGTTTTTCTGTACCTATTGAAATGATCATATGGTTTTTAATCCTTTCTCTTATTGATGTAAAGTATCACATTGACTGATTTGCAAATATTGAACCACCCTTGCATCCGAGGAATAAATCCTATTTGATCATGGTGAATGATTTTTTAAAATATATTGTTGAATTCAATTTGCTAATGTTTTACTAAGGATTTTTGCATCTATGTTCATCAGACATATTGTCCTGTAGTTCTCTTTTTTTGTAGTGTCTTTATCTGGTTTTGGTATCAGGGTAATGCTGGCCTCTCAAAATGAATATGGAAGTTTTCCTTCCTTTTCTATTTTTTGGAATAGTTTGAGAATAATAGGTAATAACTCTTCTTTAAATGTTTTGTAGAATTCAAGTGTGAAGCCATCTGGTCTTGGACTTTTATTTGTTGGGAGTTTTTTTTAATTAGTGATTCAATTTCATTGATGGTAATTGTTCTGCTCAAATTTTCTATTTCTCCCTGCTTCAATTATAGGAGGTTGTATGTTTCTAGAAATTTATCCATGTATTCTAGGTTGTCCAATTTGTTAGTATATAATTTTTCATATACAATTCTTTGTACATTTATGGTGTTGGTTGTTATGTCTCTTCTTTCATTTCTGATTTTGTTTATTTGAGTCTTCTCTTTTTTTGATAATTCTGAGTAAGGTTTTTCAATTTTGTTGATCTTTTCAAAGAACCAGTTCCTGCTTTCATTGATCTGTTGTATTGTTTCTTTTTCAGTTTTTATTTTGTCTATTTCTGCTCTAATCATTATTATTTCCTTCCTTCTACTGGTTTGGGGTTTTGTTTGTTGTTCTTTTTTATGGCTCCTTTACATATAAGGTTAGGTTGTTTATTTGATATTTTTCTTGATTCTTGAAGTAGGCCTGTATTGCTATAAAATTCCCTCTTAGAACCACTTTTGCTGCATCTCAAAGATTTTATCTGATATAAGTATTGCTACCGTGGCTTTCTTTTTTATCCATGTGCATGATAAATGCTGCTCCATCCCTTTTCACAAGATCTACTTTTTAACAGTTGAGTCATATTCATATATATTACATCTTCTTTATCCATTCATCTATCAGCAGACACCTGGGTTGCTTTCATATCTTGGTCTTTGTAAATAAGGCTGCAATAAACATAGGGGTTCATATATCTTTTTGAATTAAGGTTTTTGTCTTCTCCAGGTAAATACCCTAGATGTGAGACATAAAACCATAAAACTCTTAGAGGAAAACAGGAAGTAATTTCTTTGATATCAGCTGTAACAACAATTCTCTAGATATGTTTCCTCAGGCAAGGGAAACAAACACGAAAATAAACTAGTGGGACTATACCAAAATAAAAATCTTTTGCACATATGGTGAGTGCTCTGAATTGTGTAAGACTGATGATTCACAGACCTGTACCCCTGAAGTAAACCGTACATTATATGTTAAATAAATAAATAAAATCTTTTGCACAGCAAAGGAAACCAATAAAACAAAAAGGCAACTTACTGAATGTGAGCAGATATTTTCAAATGATATATTTGATAAGGGGTTAATATTCAAAAAATATAAAGATCTTACACAACTCAACACTAAAAAAAACCCACAAATAATCCAAATAAAAAATGGGCAGAGGATCTGAATAGACATTTTTCCAAAGAAAACATACAGAGGGACAACAGACACATGAAAAGTGCCCAACATCACTCATCATCAGGGAAATTCAAATCAAAACTATATGAGATATCACCTTACACTTATCAGAGTAACTAGAATAAAAAAGACAAGAAATAACAAGTGTTGGCAAGATGTGGGGGAAAAGGAACCCTCATGCACTGTTGGTGGAAATGTAAATTGGTATAGACACTGTGGAAAACAGAATGGAGATTCCGTAGAAAATTAAAAATAGAAATACCATATGATTCAGTAATTCTATTACTGGATATTTACCCATATTATTTTATTGTTTTTGATACTATTGTAAATTGGATCAATTTATTTGTTTTTCAGAAATTTTGTTGTTAGGATATAGAAATGCTACGGATTTTTGTATGTTTATTTTGTATCATGCAACTTTACTGAAATCATTGACTAGATCTCACAGTATTTTGAGTCTTTAAAATTTTCCATATATAAACCCATATTATCTGCAAATAGAGAAATTTTACTTACTTTCCAACTCTGACACCTTTTATTTTCTTTCTTGCCTGATTGATCTATATAGGCCTTCCAGTACTATGTTATATAGGATTGATGTGAGTAGACACCCTTGTCTTATTCCTGAGCTTAGAGGAAAAGCTTTCAATACACTTACCATTGAGTATAACATTATCTGTGGGTTTGTCATATATGGCCTTTATTATGTTGAGATATAGTCCTTCTTTGTCTCATTTGTTAAGAGTTTATATAATAAATGGATGTTGAATTTTGTCTCATTCTTTTTCTGCATCTATTGAGATGATCATATATTCTTTTCTCTCATTCTATTAATGTATCACATTTGATTGATTTATGTATATTGAACCATCCTTGTATTCCATGGATAAATCTCACTTGGTCATGGTGAATGATCCTTTTTATTAAGTATCTTTTTTTAAGATTTTATTTATTTGACAGAGAGAGAGAGATCACAAGTAGGCAGAGAAGTAGGCAGAGAGAGAGGGGGAAGCAGGCTCCCTGCTGAGCAGAGAGCCGATGCAGGGCTCGATCCCAGGACCCTGAGATCATGACCTGAGCTGAAGGCAGAGGCTTAACCCACTGAGCCACCCAGGCACCCCTGAATGATCCTTTTAAAATAAAAGTAATCAGTTTACTTGCATTTTATTGAAAATTTTTATATCTATATTCATCAGGGATATTGACCTGTAGTTTTCTTTTCTAGTACAGTCTTTTTCTTATTTGGTATCAGAATAATGCTGGTTTTATAAAATGAGTTCATCAGTATTTCCTCCTATTCGATTTTTTGGAAGAATCTGAGAAGTATCAATGTTAATTCTTCTTTAAATGTTTGGTAAAATTCACCAATGAAGCCTGGGTTTTTCTTCATTGGGAGATTTTCAATCATTTATTCCATGTCCTTACCAGTTATTGGTCTATTCAGATTTTCTGTTTGTTCCTGGTAAGCCTTGGTAGTTTGTACATCTCTAAGATTTTTCCATTTCTTCTAGACTGTTCAGTTGGTCGGCATATGGTTGTTCATAGTAGCTTCTTATGATCATTTGAATTTCAGTAGTATCAGTTTTAATGTCTCCTTTTTCATTTATAATTTGATTGATTTGGATCTTTTCTCTTTTTGCCTTGTTTAGTCTAGCTAAGGGTTTGTCAATTTTGTTTATATTTTCAAAAAACTAACTCTTAGTTAATCTTTTCTATTGTTTTTTATTCTTAATTTATTTCTGCTTTATTTCTGCTTTAATCTTTATTGTTATTTTTTTACTTCTGCTAACTTGGGTGAAGTTTTTTCTTCTTTTCTTTGTTCCTTAAGGTATAGAGTTAGTTTGTTTATTTGGGGTCTTTCTTGCTTCTTTACATAGGCCTTTACTGCTATGAACTTCCCTCTTAGAACTGCTTTTGCTGCATTCCCATAAGTTCCAGTATGTTGTGTTTCCATTACTGTTTGTCTCAAGAAATTTTTTTATTTCCCCTTTAATTTCTTCTTTTTTCAGGAGATTGTTGTTCAATTTCCATGTGCTCATGAATTTTCCAGTTTTTCTCTTGTTATCAATTTCTAGTTTCATGTCATTGTGGCCAGAGAAGATACTTGGTATTATTTCATTCTTCTTGATTTGCTGAGACTTCTTTTGTGGCCTAACATTTGCTGAGACTTCTTTTGTGGCCTAGCATAAGGTCTATCTTAGAAAATCTTCCATGTGTATTTGAGAAGAATGTGTATTCTGCTGTTGTTGGATAGAACATTCGTTTGATCTATACAGTGTAGCTCAATTTTGCTGTTTTCATATTGATTCTCTAGATAATCTATCAACTGTTGCGAGTGTGGTATTGAAGTCCCCTATAATTCTTGTATTACTATTTATTCATCCTTTAGTTCTGTTTTTGCTTTATATATCTAGGTGCTCTGATGTTGGATGCATAAATATTTATAATTGTTATATCTTCTTGATGTATTGACTCCTTTATCATTATATAATGACTTTGTCTCTTTTTACCATTTTTAGTCTAGTTTGTCTGACATAAAATAATAATTCCTGCTTTTTTTTGTTGCTGTTGCTATTTGCTTGAAGTGTCTTTTACAACCCCTCACTCTCATCTATATGTGCCTTTAAGGCTAAACTGATTCTCTTGTAGGCAGCATATTCTTAGATCCTGGTTTTTTAATTCATTCAGTCATTGTTTCTTTCAGAGAATTTAATCCCTTTACATTTTAAGTAATTTTGATAGGTAAGGACTTACATTGTCATTTTGTTAATTATTTAATATTTTTTGTACCTCCATTGTTCTTTTGTTATCCTGATGTCTTTTTTGTGTTTTAATGTTTTTTGGAATCAGTATGCTTTGACTTCCTTATCACGTTCCTTTGTGTAATTACTACAAGGTTTTTCCTTGTGTTTACCATAAGGTTTACATAAAATATCTCAAACTTGTAATACCTTATGTTCAACTGATAACAAATTAACTTCAATATAATGCATATATGTTATACTTTTACTTCTCCCCTTACATTTTAAGTTATTTCTGTTACAATTTACTTGTTTTTTATATTGTGTAACTAACAGATTTATGTATTTATGATTATTTTTGCTACATTTTTTAACTTTTAAACTAGAGTTGTGAGTTATTCATTACTATTACCATTAGTATAAGGTAATTATGACTATATATTTACTATTACCAATGAGATATACACTATGCTTTTATGATGTTAACTAGTATTCTTTTACTTCCCTTCAACGAGCTCCCTGTAAAATTACTCATAAGACAGGTATGGTGGTAATAAATCCCACAGCTTTTGTTTGTTTGGGAAAGTCTTTATTTTTCCTTTGTTTTTGAAGAACAGCATTGCTGGGTATAGAATTCATGGTTGACAGTTATTTCCTTTCAATATTTTGAATGTGTCATCCCATTCTCTCCTGATCTGAAAAGTTCCTGGTAAGAAATCTGTTTATTGTCTTATGGGGGTTCCCTTTTGTGTAACTTCTCTCTTTTTTCTTGCTGATCTCAAAATTCTTTATCTTTGACTTTTGATAATTTAATTATAATGTGTCTCAATGTAGCCCTATACAGGTTCAATCCATTTGGGATTCTTTGGGCCTCATGGATATGCATGTCCATTTCTCTCCCCAGGTTCAGGAAGTTTTCAGCCATTATTGCTTTAAATATACTTTCTGTATCTTTCTCTTCTCTTTTTTTTTTTCCTGGAATTCCAATAATGCTAATATTGTTTTCTTTTTTTTTTTTCATTGTGTCCCATAATTCCCATAGGATTTATTCACACTTTTTTTTCCTTTTTCTTTTTGTTCCTCTGACTGGGTAATTTTCAATGTCCCAGTCTTTCAAATTGCTAATTCTTTCTTCTTTTTTTTAAAAGATTTTATTTTATTTATTTGACAGAGAGAGAGAGATCACAAGTAGGCAGAGAGGCCGGCAGAGAGAGGGGGGGAAGCAGGCTCCCTGCTGAGCAGACAGCCCAATGTGGGGCTCGATCCCAGGACCCTGAGATCATGACCTGAGCTGAAGGCAGCGGCTTTAACCCACTGAGCCACCCAGGCACCCCGCTAATTCTTTCTTCTTCATGATCCAGTCTACTTTTGAAATTCTCTACTTAATTCTTTAGTTACTGTATTTTTCAACTCTAGGATTGTTGTGTGTGGGTGTGTGAGTGTGTGTGTGGTGTGTGTTTTGATGGTTGCTATTTCTTGTCAAATTTTTGTTTTGTTTATATATCTTTTTCCTAATTTCATTTAGTTGTCTGTGTTTTCTTGTACCTTACTAAAATTCCTTAAAAGGATTATTCTGAATTTTTTGAAAGTTCACAGATCTGTATTTCCTTAGGGTCAGCTTTTTGGAGTTTTATTAGTTTTCTTTGGTGGTGTCATATTTACCTGATTTTTTATTATCCTTGATTCTTTATGTTGGTATTTGTGCATTTGAGTAATGGAGCTACTCTTTCAGACTTTCTAGATCCACTTTGGCAGAGATAGTTCTTCACCAGTCAGTGCAGTTTGGTATTCTGGTTGTGTCTGCTAGTGATGTCTTTGGATAGATGGGGTCTGCTTTTATGGTCTATTTTGGGGTGAGGCAATTATTTGAGCTCTGAGAATACACCACTGGCTAAAAACAGCTGGATAAGACTACTGGTTTAGTTCCCTACCCAAAGATGGGCTTTACAATAGCCTGAATTCTCTGATCAGGTTTATTAGATAGACAGGACTGGGTACTATATATTAAGTAGTAGAGGGAGTCAGGATTTAATTTCACTGCCCTGGAAGGGCAGCAGGCCAGCGCCCAGGGCCTGTACAGCTCATTTGGAAGCCCAAATCAGGCCCAAGTTTGCACTAAATTTTCTGGTCAGGTGAGGCCACCAGTTTTGCTCTGCAGAAAGGGAAAGCCATGAGCTGTGCTCTATGTTCCAGTGCCATGGTATATAGGGCTGTTGAATGGGGTTTGTAGCTTCTTGTGTATTCTGGATGGGTTCTCTGGTTGGACAGCTTAAAGGATATATCAGTGACAAGAAGGGCTATGAATTAGATTCCCTGCCTGGGCACAGCAGAAGCAGCTCTAAAACTGGTAAAGGTATTCGTTGTCTTAAATTAAGATGATCCAGGGGTGCCTGGGTGGCTCAGTCGCTAAGCATCTGCCTTCGGCCCAGGTCATGATCCCAGGGTCCTGGAATCGAGCCCTGCATCAGGCTCCCTGCTCGGCAGGAAGCCTGCTTCTCCCACTACCATTCCCTCTGCTTGTGTTCCCTCTCTCGCTGTGTTTCTCTCTGTCAAATAAATAAAATCTTTAAAAAAAGAAAAATCTTATTTAAAAAAAAAAAAAAAAGATGATCCATACCCCAAGTTCCCTGGCCAAACTGGGCCACTGGCTTTGCACCACAAACTATTGGCTCTGTCTGTCTTTCTCTCAGCTCAGGTGCCCCTGGGACACAGAGCTCTCAGGAGTTGTCACCGGCCCTTCTGGTCAGATGGAGTGGGGAGATACTTTCTACAGTGGGTAGGGCTATGACTCAGCACCTTGCCTGTGTATGGACACACTAGGCTCTAGGCCTGGTGAAACTTTTTGTCTAGGGATCTGAATCATGCAGATCTGCACCCTGCTGAGTACACCCCTGACTCCGTTCTATAGAAGAGCAGAAGCCACTGGTTAGGATTACTACTTGGGCACAGCAGGTATGAACTCAGTCTGCCAAGATCTGTGTGCTGGTTGTTGCAAGCCCTTCTCCCTTTTCTATTACAGTCATATTCCTACTGGCTGGGCCCTGCAGATTACCCTGCAGTCCTTGTTGTACAAGATCAGAGTAGGGGCTCCCAAAAAGTGACCCACAGTGCTAGGGTAGGCTGGTTCTCCTTCCTGAATTCTCTTTCCCATTGAAAGAACAGGCAACTCAGTACAGCACTGTCCTGAGGAAGGGGCAATGTGGTCAACATATAGCCATTTCTCCTGCCCTTCCAATACAGTCTCTCTTGGTCTCTGGGATGCAGTGGGAGACTTCAGCCTTGTCCCCCATGTTCTAGGATTCTCTCAGTGGTCTCTCATTCTTTAATAGATGTTTGTTTTTCAGGTGAGGGGGAGCGAAGTCAGGAATAACCTATGCTGCCATTTTGGTGATGTCACTCTCCTGAACCCCTCAACCCCTCAACCTTATTACTTTTGCTTTCTGTCAAAGCAATATTGCCATCCATGAGAATGGGAACCAGGACATTAATTATTACTTTGTCTTCTACATTATAATATGTAGGAGACCAACTATCTTATCCCTGAGAAAATCATGTAAGGCAATATTGCCCAGCATGTGTTCATCCAGAATTTTAACAAATGTTACAAGGGGTGGGGGAGTCCTATCTGTCTGGAAGATGCTGGAATAAACAAAGGTAAATAGACATCTTTACTGTAGGACTTCTCACAGCCTTTAATGTTCTAATGTGTATTGTGCATCTCTGAGAGCACTAAAATATGTAGTTTTTTGCTTTGTTAAGTTTTTGATAAACTTATTTGACTGTAGAATTCTCCCACCACTGTCCCCACAGCATCTTAAGTTCTTTGGAATGATCTGAATTCCTAAGCCAAGTCCCATATCCAGACAGCCTCTCTGTACATTTGTATCTTGGTCCCAGATATGCTATATTTACAATTAAAATATATTTTAACCCCTAACACATGCTTTCTCTCTCAGTTCCTGCCCTGGTGACCCCTGCAGTTGGTGGTATTTCCAGATAGAATTGGGTGAGGGGGCATAAAAAGGTATAGTTTCTTGGGGCGCCTGGGTGGCTCAGTGGGTTAAAGCCTCTGCCTTCAGCTCAGGTCCTGATCTCAGGGTCCTGGGATCGAGCCCCGCATCGGGCTCTCCGCTCAGCAGGGAGCCTGCTTCCCCCCCACCCTCTCTCTCTGCCTGCCTCTCTGCCTACTTGTGATCTCTCTCTCTCTGTCAAATAAATAAATAAATAAAAATCTTAAAAAAAAAAAAAAAAAGGTATAGTTTCTTACCCAAATCAGAAAAAAAGGCATTCCAGAATGCCGTGAAGACAAGGGAGTCCCTTAGTGCTTGGCATCATTTAGGCAAGATGAAATGTGGCTGCTCCACTTGCACTAAAAATAACAATTCACATATGAAGAGCAGATGCAGAGAGCTTTCATATGCCCCATGTCATTTCTAAATAGCTAAGATAGGTATGGTCATCCCATTTTACAGATGAAAAACAGCAAGTTTATATATACATTTTAAGGTTACTCAGCAGAGCCAGGACTCAAAATCATGTCTAGACATTTCTAATCCAGTGATTCTTTTAATACCATGTAATGATCCAAACTCATTAGGTACTTGGTGTTAAGGATTCCACTGCTGGGACAGGAGCGGAGGGTTGAAGATACGCTCTTGCCCTTGATTAACCTCCAAGAAAAAAGGAATAAGCATGGTATCTTTAAAGAGGTTCCCTTTTATTGCCGACATTAGCCATATTCATTACAAAAGGTCAGCAACTGCAAATAAGCAAAAAGAAAAAATCATAATACCAATAAACACCCATAACTATCTATCCAGAAAAAAACTGTTGATACCTCAGTGTATAGTGTTTTAAACCCTTTTCTATGTATATTAGATTCTATTATGCATTTTCTTTCATATGCTTGTGATTTGGAATAGGACTGTGTCTTCCAATGGCTGTTCACAGTTGATGTGATAGTGCTTCCCACACAAATATGGTTAGGGTTATCATATAGATGATGTGTCTTAAAATCATGGCATCTTAGAGTCAATTAGAAATCTTTTTTTCCCCCAAAATTATGTCAGATTGCTGTTTTGGAACCTGCTTTTATCATCTCCCACATTTCTTGGCATCATTACATGTCAATAGATATATTTCTATAAAAATGTATTTAGCAGTTGCAAAACAGTCCACTGACTGTACCATATATTTTTTAACCTATTGCCTTCCATTTAAATAATTTATAAATTTAATTACTATATTTAAATAGATGTTTGTTTTTCAGGTGAGGGGGAGCAAAGTCAGGAATAAATTTAATTACTATAATTATATAGTTATTATAAATTACTATAAAAAACAAATAAGTAAATTGTTCACAACTATAAACAGCACTAAGCAACAGATATCAATCGAGTAATTGAGGTCTTACTATGTGCCAGACATAGTACTGCATGCTAGAGATTGGGCAATGAACAAAATAGATATGGATCCAACCTTCCAGGGACTGGTATAGTAGGGATAGCAAGCATTAAATCAGTAAATACATTAATAAATATTCACAGAGGTTTATAAAATATCAAACACTGTGAATGATAAGAACAATCTTTCTTTAGATTAGGCAAGCATGAAAAGCTTCTCTAAGGAAGGGACAAATTAAGCTGAGATCTGAAGGATAAGAAATAGTGAAGTGAAGGCTGTACCAAAGTCGACTCCCACAGTCAAGTATGAAATACCTACCTTCTTACCAATATGGAATCCTCTTTTTTTTTTTTTTAACTTCTCTCCTGGGGAGGGGGACTCGTTTTTTTTAAATTAGCATTTTAAGAAATATTGGTAAAGTTGAGCATTTATTTTTACTTCATGCCATTTCCTCTCTACCAGAAGAGCTAATCAATAGCACGGTGTTCTCAGCTGTGACAAGCTGTGTCTACTACACAAAACCACAGCATAAACCTCGGGCAGTGGTTCCCAAAATATGCTCCCTCTGGGCACTTTAGAGTACACTGGAATCACCTGAGAACTTGTCAGAAATGTGAATTCTCAAGCCCTACCAAGATCAACTGAATCCAAAACTCTGTGGGTGGGGCCAGTGTTTGAACAAGACCTCTCCATGTTTCTGACACCTGATTAAGTTTGAAAACCACTTTCAAGGGGATACTCAATGGATATTTGTGATAGATGTTGGTCATCTGACCAACAGAACCATCGAAGACAAATCAGAATATGGGCCTCAGTTGCAATAATGACCAAAAAAAAAAAAAAAAAAGACTTGAGAAGAGAGTTCATTCATTCATTCTCCAACAAATAATTTTTGAGCACCTACTATGCAGCAGATACTGCGCAAGGTGCTGAAGATTCAAGAAGTAAGACAAAGGTCTCTGCCCTAACAAAGCTCATTGTCTGGTGGAGAAGTTCCTTGTTAAAAGGAGTTAAATGGCCATGAAAAGTTCTAGTTTATACCTTCTTTTTAACTTTGGGGAGCAAGAAAGTGGAGCAAAAATAATATAAGTACATTATGGTCAGGATGAGGTAGACAAAAGTAGGAGAGAAGTGGACACAGTTGGTCCATCTGACTTGGTCCTGCTGAATCTCCTTTACAGACTTTTCACGACCGAGGTAGATTCCAGATGGGAGAGATGCCAAGGTTCTACACTTCTACATGGTTCTCATTATCGATGTTATTTCTCTGAATTGCGTGCATCTTTTTCCTTTTCTAGGCACTATAGCCATGACTTCCCTTGATTCGTAAAATGTGCCCCAAGGATTTACAGTTCTATGTTAATGTGATACATAAAATAGAGTCACCTTGACTTTCCATTTATCTGGCTTATGTAAGCTCTAACCTTTTACTGCAGTGCAACAGAAATGCCAGATCCACTTTGTCTAGGCCTGTAAACAAACATTCTCATTCTAAATAATATATTGGGGGACCTGGTGACTGTGAGAGCATGACAGCCTGCAGGGGGTCGAGAATTAAGCCACTGATCCAAGAACTGGTATAGAGAGAAACACCAGGCTCTGGCTCAGCTCATCCTTCCAGGAGAACTGTTCGTTGCGGTGAGAGCTTTGGAAAGAGCTACAGAACTTTTCCTTCCACTGGCCGTAAGCCAAAGCCATCCAGATGAGGGTTCTAATGAGCTCACCATCCCACCAAGTTCCATAGTCTTAAAATGAACTTTTTAAAAATATTCTTTTCTAATCCAGAAGAAATAAATTGTAAAAACACAGGGAAGGGCTTAGTCTGCTACTAGTTTTCTCTCCCTCCAGAGCAGGATTTCTCAAGCTCAGCACTCCTGATATTTTAAGCCAGATAATGATTTGTTGTGGGGCCATCCTCTGCACTGTAAGATGTAGAGCAGCATCCCTGGCCGCCATCCACTCCCAAATCGTGACAACCAAAAATGTATTAAATTATCACTGATGTTCCTTGCCTCCAGTTGAGAACCACTGTCCTAGAAATAAATGCAGTTAGAGATCCTGGACATTAACTCTTGGGGAACCACACAGACTATAATTTCCAAGCTTGACAGATCAAATCGGTCCACATACAGAGGATACCCCTTCAGGTTTCACATAAATAACTTGGATATTTAATTCCCTCCCACATATAATACTTTTAAACTGCCTCCCTTGACTTTAAACAACCTAGCATTATTGGAGCAATATTTCCACTCACTAAAGATGAATTCCTGAAGGTCAATTTTAGGGGCCCCAAATCAAGTTATGATGACTGCTCCTTACAAATGTATGACACTTTTATTTTTCACATATGTAACTTATTTGAGTTCAGTGTAACACTCATTGGTTATTTTCTATGCACCAGGAGCCTATAATCCTCATACCACCTGCATTAGTTTCCTGTGGTGGCTATTATGAATCACCACATATTTGATGGCTTAAAACCACAGAAATGTATTCTCTCACAATTCAGGAGACCACAAGTCTGCAATCAGCATTACTGGGCCAAAATCAAGATTGACAGGGCCACACACCCTCCAGAGGGTCTAGGGGAGAATCTTTTGTTCCGTAACTCTTACAGCTTCTGGAGGCTACCAGAATCCCTTGACATGTGACCACAACACCCTAATCTCCGCCTCTATAGTCCCATTACCTCCTCCTCTTCTCTGTGTTGTCAAATTTCCCTCTGCCTCCCTCTTATAAAGATGCATATGATTGTATTTAGGGTCTCCCAAAAAATCCAGGATAGTTTCCCCATCTTAAAATCCTTAATTTAATCACACCTACAAAGACGGTATTTTGCCATATGAGGTAACATTCACAAGTTTCAGAAATTAGGACATGGATATGTTTTAGGGGGTGTTATTACCAGCCTACCATGCCACCCTTGTGGGGCAGGTAAAATGTAAAGATTATAACTTCTATTTTATAGATGAGGATATACTGGCATAAAGAAGTTAAATGACTTGGGGGCACCTGGGTGGCTCAGTCAGTTAAGCAACTGCCTTAAGCTCAGGTCATGATCCCAGGGTCCTGGGATTGAGCCCTACATCAGCCTCTTTGCTCGGTGGGGAACCTGCTTCTCCCCCTCCCTCTGCTTGCTACTCCACCTGCTTGTGCTCTCTCTCTCTTTCTGTCAAATAAATAAAAATTGTAAGAAAGAAGTTAAGTGACTTATAAGAGGTTGCATAATGAGAGACTGGTAGAGATGGGACAAAAATCCAGGGCTCCTAATTCCTCTTTTTAATTAACTATTGGCCCAGAGGAATAGAACAGTTTTTCCTTTTCCTTCAGAAAACATAGTTAAAAGCACTGTGGAGTTTGTATAATCAAGAGGGATTAGGAAGTGGAATTTCTAGGCTAAGGGAAATTCTGGCAAGCGTCATATCATGCTGAGGGGCTTAGGAGTGGGCAGCCACATAGGATCTCCCAAGATATTGGAACAGCACAGGGGAACCAAAGTAGATTTAACCTGGCATTAGAAGGAGGCAAACTGCAGTATTTTAATATTCATTGAGCCCACGACAGCATGGTATTTCATTTCATGTGTTGCATTTACATTGGCAACACAGAGTAGGCATATGGTATACACAATTTTATAAAACTTCTTCACACAATAGTCTCTGGTTGGATTCTCAAAACACCTCTCTTTGTATGTGAGGGCAATCATCATTATCCCATTTTATGGATGAGGAAACTGAGGTTTGGGAAGTTAAGTGGCTCTCACAAGCTGGAATAAAACCCAAGCTTTCTTCCTCTTATCACAATTCTCTCTTCTAAATGCTATCTCTCACGTAAGAATGAAATATGCAGATGTCTCATAAAATTATCAAGATGTCAGTATAGATGGCAAATGCCGCTTTATATATATAGTTATGTAGTTCAACCCTCAAACTCAGATACCCTTCAGGCACTTTTCATGTAATTCAGATACATGAACAACAGGTGGCAGTAAATTCCTTGGGTAAGTGGTTTGAATGATGAAATTTAAACCATTATGTGTGTGCTACTACAAAAATTGTGGATTTCTAGGACTTTACATTTTATAAAGAATATTATATTTTGCTGGTCTATCTTATTTTAAGTAATATGTTCAGGCATGCTTAAAGATCAGGCACATAAAATCATTTATAGAAAATACACATGTATTTGTTGTCTTTCTAAATAATCCGTTATCAACTACAGTTTAACTAAAGCATGGTCTCATCCTCGGACTATAATTAAGATGCTGTACTCTAATTCAATCTGAATCTTTATTTTTAAATCAAATTCCTTCCTGACTAGTACATGGCTTCAAGATTTCCATATGCCTTACCAACAAAAGAGCCATGGACTCTTTTTCTTAGGTGGAAAAGTTTTTATTCTTACCCAATTTCTACCCAAAACTTCATAGAAAAGGCTTCTAGAATGAGAAAAGACAGTTTCTCCTTTTGAGTTTCCTGTCTATCTTTTCTGCCTCTTCTCAGCAGAGAAACTATCAAACAGCAATGTGTTAATTGCTGAAAGCGCAGAGCCCCATAGCTTTCCTTACTATAAGAATGAGGTAAACTTTTATTCTAGCCCTAAAAGATAGTACCTTAGTTCATTAGGGCTGCTATAATAAAATACCATGGATGAGGGCATGTAAAAAACAAACATTTATTTCTCACAGTTCTGGAAGCTGGGAAGTCCAAGATCAAGGTGCCAGTAGATTTGGTGTGTGGTGAAGACCCACTTCTTGATTCATAGACATCCATCTTTTCACTGTGTCCTCATATGATAGAAAGGGCTAGGGAGCTCAATGGGGTCTCTTTTTAGGAACACTAATCCCGTTCATGAGGACTTCACTGGCATGACCTAATGACCTCCCAAAATTTCCACCTTCTAATAGGGTCACACTGGGTATTAGCTTCTAACATATGAATTGGGGGGGGGACACAAATATTTGCTCTATAGCAGATCAGAACATTCCTCCTTGTAATAGTTATTTTCAAAAGTAAGGGCTGTCTTAGTGTAACTTGAAATTTACATGTGATGAGTTTCCATAGCAAATTGCTGACTACCTACAACATCCCCATTGTATCTTCTGCCACAGGTAGGTTCTTTTTTCTTTCCAGGCTGTGATGCCATCCCAAGCTCACACTAAAACTAAACTGAAGAACCTACACATTTAAGCACTTTTTATATGGATGTGTTTGATGGTTGCATCAAAGATACACTGGTACATTGTACTTAACAATGTCTAGTTTGTCATCAATCTTAAAAGTGAAAATGTCTAGGCTTGGCATTCTGTAAAGAACTGTGACAAGTCAGAAGAAATATATGCCACAGTACTCATCTCAAGAGGTTTACAATTTAGTTAAGGAGATGAGATTCTTTTTCTTTTTAAGATTTTATTTATTTATTTATTTATTTATTTATTTATTTATTTGAGAGAGAGAGTGTGCGCAAGTACACAGAAGGAGAGGGAGAACCAGACTCCCTGCTGAGCAGGGAGCCCGATACAGGGCTCAATCCCAGGACCCTGAGACGATGACCTGAGCCGAAGGCAGACACTTAACTGAGTGAGCCACCCAGGTGCCCCAAGGAGATGAGATTCTTAAATGAAGTATTTCTAGAATATAAATATAGTGCATACATAAGTACTTATCAAAAAGAATGATTGCAAATAGTATGAAGTATAGTGGGTTATAGCGCAAGGAGGGTATTGTGGAGGGGAACACTGGGTAGAATTCACATGAGCATACACAAGAGGCAAGAATAGTTCAGGTGGAGAGACTAAGGCTCACAAAATCAGAGAGGTGAGAACAAACCTGCTAGGCTCGCAGACCAGAATAGGGATTTGCCTGAATGAAAATTAGGGTGGAGAAATACAGTCAAGTTTTACCAAGCATGGTTTTAAAGGCAGAGAGTTTGGGAAAGATGATCAGCCTATTAATATTTTTTGTTTTTCCAGTATGCTTTAGCAGTGGGAACAACGGCTCAGGTGGGACAAAGTCTATAGTTAGGATTAGTGGTAGAGGAGAAGCCAGGTGTGAGGGACTGAAGAAGGCCAATCCATGAGAAGGAGAGGAAAGGGAGGGACAATTATCTTCAGGAGGTAAGGCAAGGAAAAGGAGCAGAAAGCCATAAGCACTAATAGAAGCCCAAAAAGAGTCAGAGATTTTGTATCAAAATTTGTATCAAAAATACAAAATATTTGTGTTTGGTATGCTTAGTCTCAGAGGGTGAAAGGTATACACACAGAAGAGACCATTGAAGATGGCTGACTCAGATTGAGGAAGAGAATTAAAGGAAAAACATTCCTGCTTCTTGGAGCAAATGAGCATAGCCCATCAATAACATCAGAGTCCTTGGGTCCCATATGGCATCTTCTATTTTTCCTCCAATGTACAGCACCATTTATCTTCCCTTCCCACAGCTCGTACATTTAATGATTGTTACGTCCCTCGGGAAACTTGACTGCAACACTGTCATTTCATGGACATCAGTTAGAAAGTTTATAACAAAGTCCTTGCAGAAGACAGTTTTTAGATAAGATACGCACTTGTCATATCTGCATTGAGCATCTGGCAGCTTCATCATAGGCTGCAAATAGAGAATTAGTTTCTAATCCGTAACACTCTAGCTTCCCCATGCTGCTTTTCTGGTGTGGACTGAGATATGCAAATTAAGCTTAGTTTATTTGATTTGCATTTGAGTAACCATCCCACTGTCCATAAGGTGACAGGTAAAACAAAAAATATTTTCCAAATTGACCAGCTTGCCTAAAACCATTGAGAATGAAAGAGTCAAGCTATAAAATATCTTTTCTCAATAAAGGGAGCCACGTTCATAAAACATGTTGATTTCTTTCCCACTACATAGCTATATGTAATATAACCTGTAAAAAGTAGATCAGAGATTCCTGTCATTTTCAAGGCACTGGTCCAAAAACCAACAAACAAAACCTCAGCAAGATACCTTAAATCCTCTTTACCAGCTGAAATGAGGCAGTTGATAATAAAGGAAACATTAAAGAGACGGAATCTTCAAGGTCACCGAAGAGCCAGTTCCACTTCTTACCCCCAAGGTTGTCAGTAGAATATAGTGGTCTTAAGAGTGTGGACGGGAGTGTTTAAATGCCAGGATTCAAACCCCAGGTCTGCCACTTATTTAGCTCTGTGACCCTGAGCAAGTTATGTCAGCTAATTTCACTTACAAGATGGAGATAATCACAGTATTTAGCTCATAAAGAGGAATAAATGGGTCAATGTATTTAAAATACATATCATGGTATCTGACACATAGCAAGTATTTCAGAGATGGTGTATCCACTAATTATTTCAGTTTCTTTCCAGCCATGTGGAAAGTCATCAGCTTCACGGGTATTAGCAGGCAACTATAATTCTAATGCTTATCATTATTAAGAACTTTTATTTATACAAAATTGCCCCTGTACTGAATGTAGCAGATGCTCTGATGCCCATACCTCTTCACACTCACCACTTCAAAGCATGTTATCCCAGCTTCCTGCTGCCAGCACTTGCGTTTCCTTTCCTGAGGACTTCCTCTGGGTGCTAAAACTTATTTTGCCAACCTGTGTGACAGGTTGGACATGTCACGGCATTAATGTCCTTAAATCAGACTGACAGGAGTTAGTGTCGCCTCACCTCTCAGGTGGGATAATCCTGAAGCAAACGACTTATACTGCCTCTCAGACTTTCCCCTGAAGGCTAAGGCACCAGTCACTCTCCGTGGTTGCTAGTTTGATAAAGCTCCCTCTAATGCCAGCTTTCTTCCCTTCCTTATTTTACTACCCCATTCTTCTACCGGTGTCCCTTCAACTCTCAGACTACATACACTTTAATCCTTGTCTTAGTTTGGGAAGCCCAAACAAAGATCTTACAGACCTGTAAGGTATGGATCCGCTACCTTAGGGAGTGGTAAACATAATTTTGCAGTAAGTAGAGTTATGGGTCATGTGAGTATTTAATGGTAGAGTTGGCCCTAGAACTCAAGTCTCTTGACTACCTACATTCTTTTTCTGTTACCAAAAAACATGTACCGTAGCTTTTTCCAGTGGCACACAGATTAATGTCAATAATTCCCCCATTATTTTCCTCCTCATTGTGTATCCGTTGATCTCCCAGAAGTATGTCTGCACAAGGCAGGAAAGGGTCACACTCCAACTGACTCACATCATTGAATTTTTCCATGTGTGACATGCATAATTATCAGTTTGTTCTTTAAGGGTATCAACTTAACTAGCCATCTACCTAATGAAAACGAAATTATCTGTCAGAGTCTGGAAATGGATTGTTCTAAGTTCATCAAAGAGTCTAGCTAATAGAGAAGTTTTGAATTAGCTAAAACATTTTTAAGTGACATTTGGCACTATGGTTACACTGAATACAAATTAAGTTTCTTTTAGTGATTTGGAAGGAAAATAGGGACCCAGAAGGCTCAAGGGTCATGTGTATACATATCAACTCTCATTACATTGGGAAACATACAGAAGAGCTGGGTGCTGATGGTTTCCCAACCAATGCACTACTGGGTAATAAGAATTTATCTATGCAAGGCACCATCATTTCTGGGCTGTCTCTATGTTCTGTACGTCCTATCCAAAAGGAAAGTACCCATAACCCTGGCTACCAAAACTGAAGCTAGTCAGACTAAGCATCTGTTAGATGTAGAGCACAAGAAGGTTCTGTACATTGGGGTCTCTTATTTGGAGAGTCTCCTTAATTAATGGCCATCTGGTCCCGCATGAAGGACTGTAGGGAAGCAATGTACGAACAGATACATCAGTGAAGAACTTGTCTGTGCTTGCCTTCCCTCCAAGACATTCAGTACTCAGGTGAATGCCAAGGTCACGTTGGGCTATTTTTATTTTTCATAAAAAATGATTTGGGTCTAGAGGTTGGGATGAAATAAATCATTGATTGAATTAAGTGACAGACACAGGACTTACTAACATCTGAATGCTCCTCACTGAACCCAATTCAGCACAGATCTGCTGTTTACATTGTCCCTGTTTTTTCCAGTTGATTTTAGGCTCTTGCAAGACAGTAATAGAGGCTCTCTGCAGCTTCAGGATACATAAAAGAACCAAACAAGACACTTAGCTTTGTCAAAAGGATCTGCAAATGTCTTTTTCACTGCGAACATGAGTGAAAATCTTCTATCATGGTTATTCCTTAAGAGAATAATCAAAGGAGCATTTTTCATTTAAGCCCCCAAAGAACATTTGCCCAGGAAGAAATCATCTCCGTTGCAATATTCAAACCAAGGAATGTGATCAGACCAGAAGCTTCTATTTTCATGCAAAAATAAAAATAAAAAATAGAAAGGGGCTTCACCCTGACCCTTGCTGTCTACCTCATCTCCCCCATCTACAGGACCTATGGGTGAAAATCTTCAGAGTCCTCAGCTTTAAGTATAAGATATGCATGAGATAATAAATTGAGGTTGCAGGAAAGAGACACAATCCACTGGTATGCTTAACTTATGGCCCTCAGCTATGGCTTAATGTATTTCTCTGAAAGGTGAAGTAATAAGGGTATCATTTTAGAACATGAAGCACATTGTCAACTACCTTCTGGCTTTACCATAACTTGAATGTTACTGTAAAAAGTGACCCTCCACCTTTCCTAACCTCACCTTTTAACCTCACAAGATCACTTAACTGTAATGTAGCTAAGAACCAGCAACAGAGGGAAGAGGTATCTGAGCACCACATTCACGCATTTTAACGCATGTGCTTCTCTCAAGGTGAGCTTGACTCAGGATCCCTACACTTGTATTTTATGCACAATTATAACCAAGTTTAGCTATTTTATTTTTAATCCTACAAAAGATTAGGAACATCATGATATAGTGGATGTTGGTTTTTTTTTTTTTTTTTTTTTTGATATAGTGGATGTTAAAACAAAGATAGGAGAACACTTATAGCAAAGGGAGAGAGGAAAAAAAAACTAGGAAAAAGCTGACAAAATAACTCTCTGCAGTCTGGGAACATTTAGTGTTGGAGCAAACATTCTTATAGCCTGTAATAGGCCCTGAGGGTATCACTGGATACAGCACATTGAGAAGCTAAAAATCACAGCATGGACTCTGAGTCATCAAGAAAAGATGAAATTATATTCAATATATTCTACTTAAGGAGGCAAGGAAGTATGTAATACATGTTAGAAAACATTCTAGCCAAAATGATTAAATTAAAAATCATTGAAATGCAAAGAGGTAAATGTGAACTCCAGAAAATTCTATTATCCAGGAAAATTTCTTTTTCAAGAGCTCCGTGTGTTGTTGTGGCTTCATTCTACATCATTCTGACTTCATATTTTATAGCCTTGGTCACCTCTTAGCGAAAGAAAGTGACGGTTTTGCATCTGGTACTCCTTTTTGTAGTGGAAAAATACACGTACCTGGTTTTGCCAAGTTTTTCAACTCTTGGAAGAAGGGGGGAAATCTTTATTTTTAATTGCATATATTTGAATGCTTCTGAGGGGTCACAAAATGTCCTGAATCTTATATTAGTAGTGAATTTCCAATTAAAATCCAGTACAAATAGAGACAGCCCCCCAAAGTAGAAGAAAATCACCCACAATGCATCTTTGCTGTAGAATGTTGGTCCAATTAGATTACAAGGCAATTACTGTGATTTCTCATCAGTACACTCAGCACTTAGTCTCCATTTCACCTATAGCAACTGCAGCTTTGACAATTTGACAGTACCATAACCTACATTTTCTGAAAATGTCAAAGAAATGAAAGCTACCTGTTTGTAAGGTACAATTCAGAGATTTTGGAAAAAAGATAAGACTAAATGGATCCATAGCAGAGAGAGAGAGAGAGAGAGAGAGAACTGAGATGAAGAGGAAATTGTATGCCTTAGTTTTAAGAGCTACTACTAAAGGCTTAAAAAGGTACCTAACACGGAGAACAATGCTGCAAAAAAGATTTAGGAGGGGATAAAAGGTAAATTCAAGATGGCAAAAGAAAATTGTCATGAATTTTCCAATAAATAAAAGGGTTAGATTCCAGAGGAAATAGTCAGTGTAATCCAGATAAGGCAAATCCAATTAATGTATTTTTTTGCCTGACCTTTGGTGGCAGTAGTAAGAGGGGAATTAAAGAAAAATCTGGAGCAGCCTTTGAGTGGATCTGAGCCTTCAATGTTAAGGAGTCCAGACTAGGAATGGTAGATGAACTGCAAAAAGTGCTAAGTGTAGACTGAGAGAAGAGGACTGATCAAGTAAACCTAGATACCAGAGAAATTTCCTAACATGGTAGGTAGTAAAACTATTTCAGAGGTATGTTTAGCAAGAAAACATGTCTTCCACTGATCAAAGGAAATTTACAATTAATGGAGAAAAAAAGGAGAAGTAACAAAGAACAACCCAAGAGGACACTAAATGCATCAATGAAAGCCATTTGTGGGGACATATTTTGAGGGAAGACTGGAATCTGGCCACTTGACTGAAATGTTGCTTGACTTCTCTTCCCATTGCCTTAATAATAATAATAATTTTATTATTAACAGAGCTATTAATATTAATAATGTTAATTAATATTAATAATAACAGAGTCTGTTCCCATCATCTGTCAACATTCAAATACTTGTGGGTATCCTCTAGGCCTAACTCTAAGCAAGGAGTCCTATGTGGGGTAGGCATATGGAGACCAGGGTTCCTTTTAAGTGTGACTGGAGAGAAGTATCTGTGGTGGGCAAATTTAATACCCTTCTCAAGTCAAGCCTTCCAGAACAAGCCCTGGACTCAGTAGCTCAGATGAAACTCTGTTGGTGAGAGTGATATCAGGAGAATGTCAGAGGAGGCAGATCCAAACTCCCATCCCTCCCTAGAAACATTGATAAACAGCAGAAACTGGCATCATTGTGTTTATCTCTTCTAAACTGTCTGGGAACTCCCTGAAGAACTGATGTAAGGAAGGAACTCATCTTTGTTTCACTTAACTCAGAAATCACTCAGGGCAGAAAAATAGTGGACTTGGCTCAAAAACATTGTAAGGCAAATGAAAAACTGCACCCACCTGGGGTAAAAGATTTATGGTTCAGAAAAATAATAGACTGCTTAAAGCCTGAAAGATTATCTGGGAAAAGAGTTTTTTGGGGAAAGGAGGGCATACAAAGTTACCTATGTATACTAGGGAATTTAGAAAGCCACACATATTCCCAAGGGCAGGATGTATGTTCAGAAAAGACCTAAGAAGATCCTAAGTTTTCACCTCTGGTTGATCTCTGGGCTCAGTGTAAACAGGAAGTGAAGGCCATGCCAGAGTTGTGAACAGTCTGGCTAAGTGTTGAAACTGAATTGTCCCAACACAGAACCCATCTGCAAAGGCTGGAATATGTAGGCTTTTGGGTTTCTTTTTTGATGTTGAATGGTGTGTGTGTGTGTGTGTGTGTGTGTGTGTGTGTGTGTGTGTGTATTCTGGAGTTCAAAGAAATCTCATTCAAAATACTACTAGTTAAATCAGTTAGTCAGAGAAAGACAAATACCATATGATTTCATATGTGGAATTGAAGAAAAGGAAACAAAAAAGCATAGGGAAAGGGGGGGGGGCAAACTAAGAAACAGACTCTTAATTATGAAGAATAAGCAGATGGTTACCAGGAAGGAGGTGGGTGGGAGGATGGGGAAAATAGGTGATGGGGTTAAAGAGTGTAATTGTGATTAGCACCTGGTGATGCATGAAAATGTTGAATGTTGGGCGAGCCTGGTGGTGGGTATTGAGGAGGGCACGTATTGCACGGAGCACTGGGTGTAGTGCAAAACAATAAATCTTGTAACACTGAAAAAAATAAATAAATAAAATTAAAAAAAAAATGTTGAATCACTATATCATACACCCAAAACTAATATTACACTGTATGCTAACTTACTGGAATTTAAATAAAAATGTAAAAAATAGGGGGCCTGGGTGGCTCAGTCGTTAAGTGTCTGCCTTCAGCCCAGGTCAGATCCCAGGGGCCTGGGATCGAGCCCCGCATCGGGCTCTCTGCTCTGCAGGAAGCCTGCTTCTCCCGCTACCATTCCCTCTGCTTGTGTTCCCTCTCTCGCTGTGTTTCTCTCTGTCAAATAAATAAAATCTTAAAAAAAAAAAAGTAAAAAATAATAAAAATAGAAACAACAACAAAAAACTACACTGATTAAAAAAATACTAGTTAGGGGCACGTGGGTGGCTCAGTGGGTTAAAGCCTCTGCCTTCAGTTCAGGTCGTGATCTCAGGGTCCTGGGGTCAAGCCCCACATCAGGCTCTCTGCTTGATGGGGAGCCTGCTTCCCCTTCTCTCTCTGCCTGCCTCTCTGCCTACTTGTGATCTCTCTCTCTCTCTGTCAAATAAATAAATAAAATCTTTAAAAAAAAATACTAGTTAAACACAGCTAAAGAAAAAGAGACTTCACTGAATACACATGACAACGAATACAGTCTATCAAAAATAGTTTGAATTTTATAGACTTCTATGATCAAAAATAGTGAACTCTACTGAAATTAAAATAAAATTTTCAAAAAAAAATAGTAAAATCTGTAGAAGTTTGATTTCCAGAGCTATATAACATTATATTTTATTCAATATCAAGTTTTCAACAAAAGATCACAAAGCATACAAAGAAATAGGAAAATATGGCCCATTCACCAGAATAAAAGAAGCAGATAGAAATCACCCCTGAGGGAGTCGATTGTTAAGAAGGAAATTTATAGTTGTAAGCTCCTACACTCCAAAGAAGAAAATTATCAAATCTACAACATAACTTTACACCTTGAAGAACTAAAAACAGGAGCAAAGTAAATACAAAACTAGCAGAGGAAAGGAAATAATGATCAGAGTAGAGATAAACAAAATAGAGAACAGGAAATAATGATCAGAATATAGATCATTAGAATATAGAATATAGATAAACAAAATATAGAATATAGAATATAGATAAACAAAATAGAGAACAAAAAACTGATACAGAGAATAAAAGAAACCAATGGCTGATTCTTCGAGAAGATCAACAATATCGACAAACCTTTGGGTAGACTGACAAACATGAGAGAAGATGCAAATAACTAAAATCAGAAATGAAAATGGGAACATTATTACCAACCTTATAGAAATAACATAAATTGTAACAGAATACTATGAACAATACTATGACAGCAAATTAGATGACCCAGACAAAATGGACAAATTCCTAAACACTTACAAATTACCAAAACTGACTAAAGAAGAAATATAAATTCTGAGAGATTAAATTAGTAAAAAAAAGAAAATGAGCAAAAAAAAAAAAAAATCCGTCTCAACAATGAAAAGATCACTGGCGATTTCTACCATATATTTGAAGAGTAACTAACACCAGTCATTCTCAAATTCTTTGAAAAGATAGGAGAGAAAATTTCCTACCTCATTGTATGAGGCCAGCATAACCCTGATAAAGACATCACAAGAAAACTACAGAACAATATACCTTATGAATACAGATGCAGAAATCCTCAACAAAATACTAGCACACTGAATCCAACACCATATTAAAAGGATTATAAACCATGACCAGATGGGATTTAACCCAGAAATGTAAGGTGGTTCAACATCAGAAAAATCCATCAGTGTAAAACACTACATTGAAAGAAATAAGAAGAAATACCACATCATCTTGTTAATTGATGCAGAAAGACATATGCATCAAAGGATATTATCAAGAAATTGAAAAGATAAATTATAGAATCATAGAAATGTTTTACAAGTCAGATATCTAATAAGGGCCTAGTATCCAGAATATATAAAGAACTTTTGCAACTCAACAACAGAAAGACAAGAACCTAATTAAAAATGAGCAAAAATCTTAAGTATACACTTTTCCAAAGAAAATATACAAATGTTCGACAAACACATAAAAAGATGCCTAACATCATTAGTCATCAGGGAAATAAAAATCAAAACCACAATGAGGAGCTTCACAGCCACTAGGATAGTTTTTGATTAAAAGAAAAATGACAGGGCACCTGTGTGGCTCAGTTGGTTAAATGTCTGACTTGTTTTCCACTCAGGTCATGATCTCAGTGTTGTGACACTGAGCCTTACGTTGGGCTCCACGCTCAGTGGGGAGTCTGCTTCTCTCCCCCTTTTTTTGCCCTCTCCCTCTGCCTCTCCTCCTCTCATTAACTTATACACTTTCTCTCTCTCCAAAATTAAAAAAAAAAGGACAATAGCAAGTGCTAACCAAGATGTGGAGAAATTAGAACTCTTGTACATTGCTGATGAGAATGTGAAATGGTTCAGCCATTTTGAAAAGCAGTTTGGTGGTTCCTCATAAAGTTAAACAAAGACTAGAATTATAATATGTACCTGCATTCCACTTTTCAGTATATACCCCAAATAATTAAAAACAAGTCCTCAAGCAAGTATATGTACACACATGTTCATAGCAGCACCATTCACCATAGCCAAAAAGTGGAAATGGCCCAAATGTCCATCAGTGAATTTATGGATAAAGAAATTGTAATATATATAGGGAATGGAATATCACTCAGCCATAAAAAGCAACAAAGTCCCAATAAATGGTACAATGTGGATGAACTTTGAAAACATTATACGAAGTGAAAGATGCAAAACAAAAAATTTCATATATTATACTATTCCATTTATATGAAATATCCAGAATAGATAAATCCATAGAGACGAAATGCAAATTGGTGGATGCTAGGGGCTGGGGTAGAGTTGAGGTTGGAGGTACAAATGAGAAAGAACTGTTTCATGTGTTAGGGATTTTTCTCAGTCATGATGGAAATGTTTTTAGAACTAGATAGAGGTGATAGTTGCCCAACATTGTAAATGTGTTGATTGCCACTGAATTGTTCATTTTCAAATGGTTTTATGTTATGTGAATTTTATCTAAATAAATTATTGTTTTTTAAAAAAAAACTTTGTTAGTATTCAGTACGTGTTTTAAATGTTAATATTTTAAATAGCTTGCCCCTATTAACATAATTAAGAATACACAAGCTTCTTGAATACACAGCTGAATACACAACTGAAAACAAAATTAGCCAGTTAGCAGGTGCAGGAATTGGAAACAGGAGGTTGGAAGAAATGCTTGCAGTTAAAATGACTTTACACCTTAAAGAGGAAATAGAAGTCCTTCCACTTTCATAGTGGCCAATAAACCATTCTCAGATGCCTGTCTTTGATTTGACTAGAGGCAGGAGAGATATACTCAGATCTTTCATCCAGGCAGACAGGAGGAAACAGGAAATAAATTTTAATTCCGCGTCTGAAGGGGTTGTGCTTTCTGCCCTTTTTCTTTCTGGGGAAGATGATAGATTATGTTCATTGAACACCAGAGAAAACTCCAGAGAGGGGGAGCCAGAATTTAAAGATAATTA
>CM053612.1:30615293-30626609 GCA_028646535.1 Procyon lotor
CCAAAAGTTCATTTTCGCTTTTATTTCCTTTGCCTTTGGAGATGTCTCCCGAAAGAAGTTGCTGAGGCTGATGTCAAAGAGGTTACTGCCTATGTTCTCCTCTAGGATTTTGATAGATTCCTGCCTCACGTTGAGCTCTTTTATCCATTTCGAGTTTATCTTTGTATATGGCGTAAGAGAATGGTCAAGTTTCATTCTTCTATATATAGCTGCCCAATTTTTAAATGAAGGCTGAGTAGTATAATGGAATAGACCTTGGATTTTGGAGTTTAAAAAGACCTGGGTTCGAATCCTAACTCCACCTTTTGAACTCACACTACCTAGCCTTCTCAAACTTCAGTTCCCTCCTGTCTCAAATATAGATATATAACTCTGAAAGATTGTTGTGAAGATTGAGATAGATACAATATGCCCCGGCACATGTAAATACTTGATGCTAGTTATTTTCCTTCCATCAAACTACAAATGCCTTCTCCTCCCACTTCACTTCCCCTTCGAAAAAAGTAATTAGAATTGGTTGATGAGAAAGGACCAATAAACCAAAACTTCAATTACAAAATATACCAAGACAATTTATCAGGTGATGAAGTAGGGTATCCAAAGCAATGCTTTTTTTCACCTAGTAAAACATCCTACATGAGAATGGATAAAAACTTATTCCTCCAAGAGAGATCAGCAGAGAGAAAGATAAAGCTGATGGGTAATTTAACCCCAGAATCCTTGTCTTTTCTAATGACTCTATAAGAAACCAAAAGTATCCACACCCCATAAACAAAAAGAAATACAGCTAATGAATGAATCACAATGAAATCATTTGAGTAGGAAGAGTAATGGTTTTCTTATCCTTCTCAGAGGGTGCCAGGATTATGAATGCTATAGTAGCTAACAAGAATGTGTGTGCAGATTCAGACAGATGCTGATTCAATTCCCAGATCTCCTGCTTACCACCTATGAACCTGGGCCTCACTTTCCTTCTCTGAGACTTGAAATGCTTTCTCAATTATAAGTAAAGATTTACCTTGTAGGTTTGTTCTGTGTATTACACAGGATAATACATGTAAAGGGCTAAGCACATAGTCAATAACCCATTAATATTCATTTCTTCCCTCTCCCTATCACATAAAATTCTACCATATTTTATAGAAAGGGACTACTTTTTAAAGATGAGGCTGCCATGAAAATGAAATCATCTCCACCTTTCTTTTCATTCAAATGATCACTTCAGAGTCCCCACATTAGGCTATGTACATCCCTGCTGGCTCAATTTAGAAGTTTAGAGAGGAGAAGTTTTGTCAGTAAGGAATACAACACACTACTATATTTATCCCTAGCTTTTCTGCTAACTAGCACACCATCTTTCTGGGCCTATGTTTACATACAGTGAATGAGGAGCTTGGGCTCAGGTATCCCTTCTAGTTTCAAACTTACATGAAACTGATCACTAAAGCTGACAGTGAATGACAAGTCATAACCTCTGATAGCAAGAAGAAAAGAGTAATGGACCTATGGATATTTGTAGGACCTCAAAAGGTCAACTTGTTTATTTAATTTAAGCCCAGCACCTAGGATGGAGATCATAAATATTTCCTTGTTGGCTTTTTCTAAAGTTTATTCTCTCTGAAAGTAAGCCTCTGTACTTTATATGCATAGAATGAAAAGAGTATGCAAATAACATGGGTATGTAATAGTCACTATGATAATGCAATGAATCAACATATTTTCAGACACATGATGATGAGTTCTTTGGTATGAAATGGTTTTGAGAAATTTATAAAAGAGGACCTAGAAAAGAGAATTCTCTTATTTGATCTAAAATATCAACATAGCCTACTTTCAGATCTGAGGACATTTTTTCCTATTATCAGACTTACTTAGTTAGGCTTTGACCCCTGTACTTTAAAAGATAAAACATAACAGGACTTACAAAACTTCATAAATATGCACACGCGTGCATACACACACACACACACACACACACACACACACGTTCCTCTTCTCCAAAAAGAGGTAGGGTCTATCTCTCAAATTATAGAGTTAGATGGGATTCCAAGGAGACTTGAATAATTTTTACCCAGTAAGTCAAGCAGTCTACCAATGCTACCAAGGGTAGAGCTTCTAAGAAGACAAAACTTAGGAAAGTTTACTAAAGGGCAAATTCAAAGACTTGAGGTCAAGGTCAGAATGTGGTAACTGTTGCCTCCATCTCCTTAGTCTAGGGAAAAAAGCAAAAACTTCTTCAGACTATTGAACAGAAGACTAAATTTTACTCCAAGGGAGCTCACCCTTTTCCTTGTCCCATATATCTCAAGGTAGCACCTTCTCTCCAAAGGCAATATGTAATTTAGAAATCCAATGTCATACACAATCACTGCCCTTAAGAAACTTCCAATCCAACCAAAACTGGATTGCAAATATGCACACAATAGACTATAGAGCCTAGAAAGGATCTTTAGAGATCATCTAGTTCAGTGGCTTTCACACTCTCTCATGGAGCTTTTAGGATTCCACAGAAGGACCTCAAACCAACATTAAGAAGGGGTTTGTTTTTTATTTTTTGGTTTGGCTTTTATTGGTTTGGTTTGGTTTGGTACCCAGAAGACTCAATCCGCAGCCTTGTTTTTAAAAAGAAACCTCCTTTTTTGTCTCTGCATGGTGAATTGGAATTCTACAGATTTTGTTGCAGGAAGGGTTCCATGACCAAAACAAAAACTGAAAACCACAGCTCTGATCCAAATTCCTCATTCAAAGATGAAGAGATGGAGGTCCAGAAAAGTCCAGCAATCTGTCCAAGATTTTGCTGCAACTGTTTAGCCAAGCCATGAAGTGTTGGGGAGATTACATACTGCCTTGTGGTATCTCTGCCACTACTAAGTGCCAAATTAGTGTTGGACACAAATCATGTGGATAGACAGAATCACAGGGAGGGCTTTGGTGGGCAAGGCCTGCTTCCTAGGGGAGACTGGACTTCAACTGGGCTATGGCCTGTGGGGAGGGTTTCAGCAATTGGAAAGAGAGGGTATCCTGGTAGGGATATAGTTTGAGTAGAAGTGCAGGGGTGCTGATGCATCTAGAATAGTCTTCTAGCCATTCATTGTGAAAAGGGTGTTAGTTACCTATGTCTCCTGCTCACAAAACTTTTTGATTCCTATTTTGACAAAATGTTTCTACTGATCCTTTTAGAATGGTGTCAGTAATGGAGGAATCTATAAAATAAGCTTTAGTATGATCCTTAATAAGCTGCAGCGTTGACAATTGGCATGTTCACCTAATTCCTGTTTTTATCTCCAACAAGCTTGGAAATAAAATATCAAATCCTTTCCCATAAACTGAAATACCATAATTCATAGGGCTTTTTGATTAGATGTGGCTGGACTTTTTAAATAATATCTGGACACCCATTTCCTGCACATAATTTTGTTGAACTATTGCCACTACACACACACACACTTCTTTCTGAAAGACACATATCTCTACTTCTATTTAAAATACACAAAAGAAAGCAAGGGCTTCATATTGCACTTAGTATAAGTAGCATCTGGGAAAATTATAACAAATTATTCTTGGCTAAAAGGGAAAAAATGTTGGGAGTTGATATTATTGCTCATTAACAATAATTGAGTTACTTGACCTTTTATAGCATACTTATATCATAGGTATATGGTGAACACTCATTATAGTAGATCTTCTCACTATAAAATGGAAGCAATACAGGGGAGATGACTTACCAAAATCACACCACAAGTAAATCAAGTCAGGATTATAATTTTGGGCTCTTGATTCTCTTTTTTTTTCTTTTAAGATTTTTTATTTATTTATTTGAGAGAGAGAGAGTGAGAGAGAACATGAGAGGGGAGAAGATCAGAGGGAGAAGCAGACTCCCCATGGAGCTGGGAGCCCGATGTGAGACTCGATCCCAGGACTCCGGGATCATGACCTGAGCCAAAGGCAGTCACTTAACCAACTGAGCCACTCAGGTGCTCTGGTCTCTTGATTCTTAACAAAGCTTCCTTTCTCCAAATTCACCCTAATTTGAAGTATTTTCTCAAGAATAATAAGATTGCTGGGGCGCCGGGGTGACTCATTCAGTTAAGCATATGACTCTCGATCTCAGCTCAGGCTTTGATCTCAGGATTGTGAGTTCAAGCCCTGCATTGGGCTCCAAACTGGGAGTCCACACAACAAAAAATGTATATGACTAAGGGTGGCCGGGGTGGGGTTGGGGTGGGGGGGGTAGGGATAGGGTGGCTGGGTTCTGGACATTGGGGAGGGTATGTGCTGTTAAGTGCTGTGAAATGTGTAAGCCCAAAGATTCACAGACATGTACCCTGGGGCAAATAATACATTATATGTTAATAAAAATTAATTTAAAAAAATGTATAAGATTTCTTAGAACTTTGTCTTATCTGTTATTCTTCATGGAGCAGTCAATGTGGAAGGAAAGTTATATTAGTAAGGATTCTCCAGAGAAACAAACACAACTGCATGAGAGAAAGAGAGTGATGGATTGATGGATTGATTGATTGATTGATTGATTATAAGAAATTGGCTCACATGACTATGGAGGCTGTCAAGTCCCAAGATCTGCAGGGTGAATCAGTGAGCTGGAAACATTGGGGAACCAGTGGTGTAGTTCTAGTACAAGTCCAAAGGCCTGACAAGCAGGAAGACCAATCATGTAAGTCCTAGGCCCAAAGCTAGGCAGGCTTGAGACAAAAGAAGAACCAATGTTTCAGTTTAAATATGAAAGCAAGAAAAGAAGAGTGTCCAGCTCAAGCATTTGGGCAAGAGGAGTTCCCTCTTACTCAGGGGCCAGGCGTTTTATTCTATTTAAGACTTCAACTGATTAGATGAGTGCCATTGACATTAGGGCGGGAAATATGTTTCCGTTAGTCTATCAATTCAAATGTTAATCTCATCCGAAATACCCTCACAGACACATTGAGAATAATGTTTAACCAAATATTTGGGCACAAATGACCTAGTTGACACATAAAATTAACCATCACAGCAAGGATGGAAGAAACTCTTTTCTTGTCAGAGGAAATAGGGCTTGGGTAATCATTAGTCCTCTCCATTTCTGCTCAGAGAAGGACCATCATCTCTAAGAAAGTAAAGTTCATTTTTAAGATGACCTAGATTGAATGAAGCTTCCAAAACCAGAATTCCTATGGAAAAGATTTCTAGGGATTCAGGACACCATATCCTTGCCTATATAAATAGAGGAAGCGTGTAAAATTACTAGTTGAAACTGCCCTCACTCCTTTTGCAAATTTTATTTGGACTGGTCCCACTTTGCATTTTCCCCTCTGTTGGGACTTAAGCAGTACTTAGAGCATCAAGAATATGAGGATATTAGGCAAAGGCATTGATCTACACAAAAACATGGAATTATAGCTGTAGATAAAGGTATATTATAGAACCAGAATATAGAAACATATCAAGAAAATAGTCTAGTTCCAGGGAAACCATGGAAACTGCAGGTCAGAACAAAATGACAAATCAGTGCCAGGGAAGTAATCAATAGAAGACTCCAGAAGCTAGATGGCAAGGCAAATCCAAGGAAATAGAATAGTAGAGGCTGACACAAGGATCCAGAGCTAAGACTTCGAAACCAGATAATTCTGTATCTGACAGGAAGCCTCTTAGACTTTTTCACAGAAGCCCGGGACCTGCTTGCCAAAATCTAGCCATTCCAGGACCAATATGTCCACGAGTCACAGATTCAGGACTTTTGTCAAAAGGATCTTCTAAGGATTGTGAGAAACTCGCCAGAGGCTGGTGGTTGGGAACAGATTTCAGTGGCAAGTGGGAAAAATGAGAAGAGAAGGCCAAGAAGGAAGAACACAATGAAGAATTTTAAAGTCACTAAGTCTAGTTTGTAACAAATCTTCCCCAATCTCCAAGGATGGGTTTAATAGAGAGCGTCATGGTATTGGAATTGGTCTACAGAAATGTTAAACAACAAGAAGATAGAAAGTGCTAGTCTTGCTGTCAGTAATTCCATATCAATAAATCCTGCTCCGGTAAAAAAATTATTTCCAGTAAATCCCACGGTGATTAATATATATTTTTTTCTCTTTTCCTAAGTTTATTCCAAGTTGGAAAGACTTACCAACCTAATTTTCTTTTTGTGGTTGTAATTTTGGAACTACGAGGCCTTTTCTAGATTCCACACTCTCATTCCATGACAATTAAACTAAAAAGCAATATATAAGTGTTGGTTACAAGGTCCTATCTGGAACAATGAATGAACACTCATTCATCCATTCAACACATGTAATGCATCAGGGATTTTTCTAGGCACTAGAAATACAGAAGTGAGGCGTGCGCGTGTGCACCCGCACGCACACATGCACACACGTGCACATATGCACACATGCACACACAAATCCCCTCACATAAAGCTTATGTTCCTGTGAATTGTGCTTTGGTGGGGGCTAGTAACTAGGACTTTTGACCTATCCTGGGACACACACGGCAAATCAGAGTCTCTTTCCTCCCTGCCTGTACTTTACTGGTTTAGTGGAGTATCTGAGTCCTAGAAAAGTACTCCTATTTCCTAGCAAATATGACAGAGGATTGCGATAAACGGAAATCTGAATGCGGCTTAGAATATCCAATTCTTACAGTATAAAGACAGTATCTTCTTCAGCTAATTCCTTATTTACTTATCTTCTCCAAAACGTATAGCTAAGCTCTACTTATTGAACTCCTGGGCCTCTTGAAGCCAGACCCCTTAGAGTCATCATTCGGAATCTACAAACATTTACTGAAAACCCATTAAGTGCCAGGTGTTTCGCTAGAAATACTCACATAATTATTCCATTTATTCCTCACAACAACCTTGTGGGAGATCCAGAATAGGTATTCTTCAGCTTCCTAGACTTTGTGTTTCCCAGCAAGATGTGTCAATAACTTACCCAAGATCATAAGCTAGTCCATCTGGAATATAAAAATTATTCTTTTGACTCCATGGCTCTTGCTCCCTGGTGTCCTTATGGAGGGACTCTTTTTTCCTATCAGTCCCCCTATGTGCATGAAACATGGCCACAAACACAGCACACACAGTAGCCTTAATCCTCAGAGCAAGTATAGTCAATTATCTTGACTGTTCAGTAGCTATTATTCCCTTTAGAGTCTACATTCACATGAGGACACCAAGAAGGGACAGGGAGGTAATGGTGGTAATGAAAGATTCATTCACTAGCATGTGACTGAGAGTCTGCACTTCTATCCCAATTCAGTGTGGGATTGGGAAATCGGAGGTTATGGCAGTTTCACAATAGAGATTAATACAAAAATAGAAGAGCAGCCTCAGCTATCTGTATAAATGGTGAAATTTATGGATATTCTTTTTCATCATTGGTTGGTGGAGAAAACCTTCAGTTTGTAGAGGTAATTAGATGGTTGCATCTATACTGACCACCTGGAGGCTTTTCTGTGTTGCTGGGTTGTTTGTTTGTTTGTTTGTTTGTTTGTTTGTTTTCTTCCTGTTTTTTACCTGCCTATCACACTTACTCTGTGGGTTGGCAGAGTGGACACCATTTAATATTGCAAACCCGGAGGGTTTCCTGGATCACAAAATTGGTTCTCAATTACATGTAAAGATAGGGCAGACAGGGAAACCAGAGAAAGGGATAGGTGACCGTTAATTCCCCATAGCCTAGTAGAATCAACAGTGTGGTTCTACCCCAACTTCTTCCAGACCTTTCCTTAAAGCTTCAAGCAAGAAAGGAACTGATTTTCTGCCAGTACCTTCTATCCTCCCGTGACCCTGTGGTGGAGGTGGTAATAAGGAGAGTAAAGACCCCAAAGGCCAGAAGCAAATTGAAGTCATCAAGCAGGTAGCCTGAAGCATCAGGCAACTAGATAAACATCCCCAGAAGAGTTAAGAATTGACTGCTGTTGTGAGTGGAAAAGTCAGCTGCCATCAGGCTATTGATTATTTTGCAGTAGAAAAATTATTCTCAGTGCCTAAACCCCTGGAAACAGGAACAATGAGAAGAAAACATTTTCAGTGAATTATCTAAGCTGATGTGACAGGGATCTGAAACAGGCCCCAGCCCAAATCCAAAGGTAAGAAACATAGGAGGCAGCTGTCTCTAAATTCAGTCACGCCCGGCAGGCCCCAGAGATTCCATTTTTTTTTTTTTTTCTGCCTCTGCAAAAAATAATACATGCTTATCTCCTCACATTGATAACATACTGTCAGCACTGGAGGAACAACCACCGTATTTGTGCGTTTTTAAACTTTGGGCCTAAGAATGTCACTCAGGTTAACGTTCTTTTGAGACCCCACGGAGTTACATTCCCTTCTGGGCTCCTCATCAGATCCTCTTTGAGGAGTCAGAGCAAGAGGACTTTGGGACTCAAAGGTTATTTCCATTCCAAACTATCAAGGCTCCTGGCCTGCACTTGCCAGGTCCTCTAAGTCCTTGCCCTTAAAAGCCTGTCCTCAATTCCATCACTGTACTTTGTCCTGACGGAGACATAAAGCCACTTCTTTTTCCAAGTTCCTCATCTCAAAAAATAGGTTTAAAGAAAAACACGCTTCTGAAAAATGGGAAATTCAGCCCAATTCATGACCTAACGTTCAGTACATTCAGGGTTAGATGTGAATGAGAAGACGTATTCAATGTTATGAAGAAAGTCAGTTTGCTTTTGTAAAACCAAAGAATAAAAGTATTTGGGGGCTGTAAGTTGTTTCAGAATAAGGTAGTCATGGCAAAAGTGGGCGAGTTAGTTTGGATGAGAGATTTTAATCTCACCAGATTTCAAATGCTCCATCTGCCAAGTCTTCCAGCTGTCAGTAGATTCCACAGAGGGAACATGGGGTGGCTGCTCCCTGGGCCTTCATTTCCACATATCTAAAATGGGACGGTTATTTTATATCAGCTTTCACATGCCTTCTAATGCTCACATTTCCTTATTTCAGACTTCCCCCCACAAGTCCTTTGGCCACTGCCTAAATAGGCTTTCTCAGGCTCTGAAAGAATTGGCTCCATCCCTGCTCCATCCCTGCTCAAACCCCAGACTCAGTTTCTGCTCAATTTCATTCTCACTGAAGCAGTGGAACGCCTCATCCGAGGTCCTACGGTAGGCAGATTCTGAGATGGGCCACCAAGATTCCCACTCACTGGTGCATACACACGTTCTCCCAGTTATTCAATAAAACATTAATCAAGATACTGCTATGGAAGTGTTTGCAAATGTAATTAAGGTTGAGTTAGGTGATTATCTGGGCAGGACCGACCTAACTGCATGAGCTCTTTAAAAGCAAGGAGAGTTCTCTGGCTGATGAGGAAATCAGAGAGACATACGCTAGTTGGATTGGAAGAAAGCAAGCATCCATCTTGTGAACTGCCTTTGGGGGCCACATGGTAAGGAACGATCCGTAGCCTCCAGAAACTGAGAGCAGTCTCCAGCCAACAACTATTAGAAGAAAAGCAAATTCTTCCAACAACCTGAATAAAATTAGAAGAGGCCCTCATCCCCAAGGAGAATTGTAGCCCAGGCCAAACACCTTGATTTCAGCTCGGTGAGACCCTGAGCAGAGAATCCAGGAATGCTGTGCCCAGATTTCTGACCCACAGAGACTGTGAGATAATGAACTTATGTTCTTTTAAGCCATTACGTTTCTAGTAATTTTTTATGTAGCAATAGAAAACTTTTACAATTCCTTTTAACAGGTTTTTTTTTTTTAAGATTTATTTATTTGAGAAAGAGAGAGAGCACAAGTGAGGGGGTTGCAGAGGGAGAAGCAAGCTCCCCACTGAGAAGGAAGCTGAGGTGCTGAACTTAATCCCAGGACTCCATCCCAGGACTTTGGGTTCATGACCTGACCCAAAGGCAGATGCTTCACTAACTGACATCCCTATTCCAGTTCCTCTTAGTTGCAAAGTCCCGGGTCCTGTTGTCACCTCTGATTTTTCCCTGTGAGAAATTTTTTATTAAGTTTTTAATTCTAATTCCCATATAGTTAATGTACAGTGTTATATTAGTTCCAGGTGTACAATATAGTGATTCAATAATTCTATACATGATTACTCGTTGCTCATCATGCTAAGTTTTTACTTTAAATTCCCCTCATTTGGGCAATTATTTCCTCCTCTTCACATCATGTCTCTGAACAGACATGACAAGGGTTTACAGATTATAAATCTGCAAGTGGAACAATGTAACATCACTTAGCCATAGCTACAACTTCCTATCATTAGAGTCTGAATTTGTAGTTACCATTAAGCTATAGTGCGTCTTCACCTCCTTCTGTACATGCAGACACAGCAGAAGTTTAGCCCTGAGAAATATATGGTTAGGTTGGACCAAGCTCTCAAGAAAGTGAGCTGGCAGTCATTCTGAGGGAAGGGACCCAGAAGGATGGAGAGCAACCTATTCCTTGTGGTCTTAAGGTAGTAAAATGTGGGACCAGAAACAGAAAAGGGTCAAGACTGACTACCAACACTGCTTTCTGAGTTGCTCTAGCTAGGCTAACATTTATGCCAGATCATCCCTACTCTGGGCTGCACCAGAGATAAATTAGTAAGAAAGACTCAATATTTAATAAAATAGGTGTTGTTCACACACACACACACACACACACACACACACACACACACACACACACTGATCTCCCAGAGGTGCTTCTCTTTAAAGTGTAATGTAATTAACTGGGCTGGACTGATTTACCACATCTGTTCTTGTCTCTGATCCGTTGGATGGCAAATGCAAGAGATACACTGTCAGTCATTCCAAGCACTGAGCGCTGTTAGCTAGAGCTGACTAATATTCAAAAACAACCCAAAACATTCTTCTTTCTGATCTGCTGCCCTGGATTAAGAATGGCTTTGATTTGTTTTGTTCTTTCTAGGTACCTGTGATCTCTGATTTGCCCTTGCATTTTAAGAATAAACCCACTTGTGGGTGCCTGGGTGGCTCAGTCGGTTAAGCATCTCCCTTTGGTTCAGGTCATGATCCCACGGTTCTGGGATTGAGTCCCGCATTGTACTCCCTGCTCTTCGGAGAGCCTGCTTCTCCCTCTCCCTCTGCCTGCTGCTCTGCCTACTTGTGCTCTCTATTTCTCTGTCAAATAAATAAATAAAATCTTTAAAAAAAAAAAAAGAATAAACCTGGTCCTCCTTAAATGGTAGAAGAGGGGCACCTGGGTGGCTAAGTCCATTGAGTATCCAACTCTTGGTTTTGGCTCAGGTCATGATCTTGGTGTTGGTGTAGTGGGATTAAGCCCACAATCAGTGGGGAGTCTGCTTGGGATTCTTTCTCTCCCTTTCTATCTGCCCTTCCCCCTGCTCATGCACGCCC
>CM053612.1:30627109-30655221 GCA_028646535.1 Procyon lotor
TTCTCAATGTGTTCCCTTGAACTTGTTAGAAATGCAAATTCTCAGGCCTACCCCAGTCCTACTGAGTTGGAAATTCTGGGGGTGGGCCTCTGCAATCTGTGTTTTAATGAGTCATCCAGGTAACCCTGGCACATGCTCAGTTTTGAGAACTACACCTCTAGTGAGTTCATTCAATAGATTCTCAAAGGAGTCTTTGATTTTTCCTTTTTTCACATTAGTAAGTATTCACCAAGGAGCCTGCCTATTGAGCCCCTGATCACAAGCTCCTCAGAACCACACTGAAAAACGCTGACAAAGGCGTAGGGCTGAAGTGAGGACTCACAGTGTGGCTTGTAGGAAACTCTAGAGAGGGCCTCCGAACACTGACATGTGCTCATAGCATGATCCTAGAAAGGTCATCAAACATTTTTGACTGAAAATCTGGCACACAGCAGGTTCTCAATAAATATTTGTTATCTGAGGGGCACCTGCGTGGCTCAGTCAGTTAAGCATCCAACTCTTGGTTTTGGCTCAGGTCATGATCTCAGGATTGTGAGATCAAGCTCCAGGTCAGGCGCCACACTCAGCGGGAAGTCTGCTCGAGATTCTCTCTCTCCCCCTCTCCCTCTGCCCCACCCTCTGCTCGAGCTCTCTCTCTCTTTCTCTCTAAAATAGGTAAATAAAATCTTTTTTTTTAAATATTTATTATCCGAGTATCTTGTAAACCAAAGGTAATGGTGCTGAAGGAGGCAGGGTATAGTGGAGGGAGCAGGAGTGAGATATATCTGAATTTGGGTATTGGTTCTGCCTTTAAACCCATTTTTTTGACCTAGAACAAGGTATTTTCCACTTCAGCCTCAGTTTTCACAGCTATAAAATAGAAGAAAGATATTCTGATTGCAAGAACTTTAAGCACTCTATTGACATCTAAATTGCTCTGTTTAAAGATCTGCCAGGTTTTACTGGGAGGGTTTAGTGACCCAGACAGTTTTTACAAAGATAGGGCCATATAAACACAAAACCTTCTTGCAGCTTCAGAATATGATCTATATACGTCATCAATTTCCAGCACCCAGCGAATGACTATTACTACTACTATAGGTGGTAGTTTAATCATTAATGTGTGGCAACCTGTAACTACCTGCAACCACCTGATCAAACACTGTCCCAACCCGTTTAATAATTAGAGCTTTCCATTTTCTGAGTAGCACACAGTCCCTCTTCATGGTAGGAAGCTGTTTGGAGTAGCTACAAAACATTTTGCACAAATGACGGCAAGCTGCTGGGCTCATTAGGTTGTAGGACTGCGTGAATCCCTCAAATGCCCTTAAACATTAGAAGGTGAAAATAGAACAAAAGATCAAGGAAAACCTCAATACAAATAAGGAGAGAATGCAATAGGAAGGGATGCCAGAGGCCAGCCCTGGGTGCAAATCCATGCCGCACAGTAGCTGTGTGGGAGTTTAGACTTGTCCTTTAATGGTTCTAGGTATTTTCAACCTAACATCTTTGCTATAGGCATCTTTGCTGGAAGCATTTCACTGCAAACATTTGTGCCACATACCTAATTGGCCATAAGGCCTTTCTGCCATAAAAGATAAAATAACTGGTTGACTGGTTTCATTTCTCCATTGACAAAGTTCCAATTTTTCTATTATATAAGTCATAGCCCTCATAATCTGTATAAATCTTAGCTAGCCCTCATAATGGTCTATACAACGACAAGTAGACATGGTGGTCTTAAAATAGTGGATAGCAACTATGTATATTGACTTTATGGTGATAAAATTTACTGGAAGTGTAAAATAAGAGTATAAAGCCAGATTGCATATGGTACTATCCTGGAAAATGTATCAGTGACAATGGTAACAAAGCTTAGTTAGAAATCCATTACAGAGCTAGCATTTCCTCTGCATTTCCTATAGAACCTTGGAATGTCTATCAACAATCTGCCAAGAACAAACAACAATGCAGAAGATTTTCACAACACAGCACAAAGCTCAGTTATAAATATGTCTGTTAGTATTTGGAAACTTGTACCTCTCTTAATGAAGGAAAAAACTTAAGCAAAAAAACTCAAAGTGTTATGCCAAACAAGGAAATGAATCAACAGGCAAAAAGAAAAAAAAAGTATAATACTTTGAACAAAAAAACTGAAGACAAGGGCTTAGGTACAATCCACAAAATAAAATCAGTTATTTGCACAGTATTTCCCTTAATGTATACACACTTTTAATGTATTCAAATATTTTGTATATTACAATGATGTCTTTTAAATTTGTTATTCTTTTTTAGTGTTTCATTATGTCCTTTTTAATGAATGTCCCTCTTTAATTTTTCATGATTTTATCTTTTACAGCAAAATTGCCTTATGGCCAATTTGTTATGCAGTGAAAATCTTCACAGCAAAATGCTTGCAGTGACGCTGTCTACAGCAAAGATCCATATGGCAAAAAGATCGGACACACCATTTAACATTTCTGAGCCACAGACTCATCTGTGGAAATGAGACAATAACCCCTGCTTCATAAGGTTTTTCTCAGGATTAAATAGGACAATGGACTATGTAAATGGCCCAGTATAGAACCCAGTACAATCTTAAATGGTCAGTCAGTGAGAAGACGTTATTATCCTGAATGACCTTTGCATCTGAAAGCAAAGGGAATTGTGAGATCCTGGTTACCTGCAATTTAATCAAACAGAAATAGGTTTGACAAGTACCTGCTACATACTGAGCTCTATGTAAGTTACTGAGAGGCATAGCCAAGAAATGGCAGGCAGAATCACACAAAATTGCAACATTCGACCATTTTTCTGATCTCACCAATGTTATATGGTTTGACCTGATATATGAGCCTGCAACTCATTTCACATAAAGTCTGATACCACGGAGGAATGACTGATATGCAGGAAAAAATCCTCAAATGTTTAACCAGGTGCTGAATTGGATGTAATGCAGAACGTACAGCGCACAGAGGCAGTTAGTGGGCCTAGGGACAAGCAATGAGCCATCTTTTTTGGCTGAGTAGCCTCCTGAGATCCCCACACTTTGAGAATTGTTGTGTTTTTGTTTTTGTTTTTCTTTTCCCAAATGCCTTCCTTTCCGCCACCCATCTAGCCCCACCCCCTTCCTGTTGGCTCATGAATCTGAGGGCAGTGGAGCACTCAGTCTCCACTGGAGAAGCCCTGGCAAGCTGAAGGCTCGTTTCAGGAGCTCCCCCGTTCCAGGCAAAGAAGTTCAGTGCAGCCAAAGTGAGATTGAGATGGGTAATGGGTTTTTTTCCTTGTGTTTCCACAAGCCTCCAGCCTCTACCAAGAAGAGGAAGCAGCAGCAGATAACTCTTTCCAAGTCACAGTCATGATAATGCCTGTAATTTTTTTCATTATAAAAATATATGCATATCCCCGCCGAGCCCTGGCATTTCCACCTTCCTTGGGTGGCTGCTGGGTTTCACACCCACCAGATTAGATACAGTCTGACTTGTTCAGGCACTGCCAGTTTAGCTCCCTCCGTCCTGGAAGCAGTAAAATCAGCCGAGGGGATTAAGGCCCCCTAAATCTAAGGAGAAATTGGGGCCACTTTCCCAGGTAGGGGTTTCCCAAAGGCAGCTGCCTCTCTCAGCTGCTGATGGAATCAGACTCATCCTTTTCACCCCCCTGCCTCCTTAAGCTTAACCTGTCTTACCTTGGTCACGTTGGAGACAACAGCGCTTCCTTCTGTTGAGGACTAAGACCATTCTGTTTCCAAGCTGGACGTTCCTCATGCTCTCCCCTGTGGGAGTGGGGAGCTGTCTGGCCAGCTCTCTCCCAAGCAGGCAGTCTGGCTGCCCCACATTTATTTCACAAATATTTATGTAATCCTTACCATGCGCCCGGTGCTGTTCTAGGCACTATACACATAGTAGCTCACGGATTATTTCCATAACAGCTCTGTGCAATATGTACAGTTATTAAGCCCATTTTGCAGATGAGGAACCTGAGGCACAGAAAGATGAAACAATCTGCCCAAGGTCACAGAAATGGTAAGTGGGAGAGCTGGGATTTGACCAGGTAGTCTGGCTCCAGAGCCTATTCTCTGAGCTACTAGAATATCCCACCTCTTGAAGTATGGTTTCTCTAAGGGATAAATGGGCCAGAGGGAAGGCCAGACGTCATACTCAGAGGTACACCCACTTGTACCAGGGCTTGAATTATCTCCTTCTTGCCCTGCTGAGTCAGGGTTCATGCTCTGCTCCCTCCTCTGAGGCATCCAAAGCCCTTCCTGAATTGTGAATAACACTTGGCAGGGGTGGGGCGCCTGGGTGGCTCAGTCCTTAAGTGTCTGTCTTCTGCTCAGGTCATGATCTCGGGGTCCTGGGATCGAGCCCTGTATCAGGCCCCCTCTTCCTCTACCTCTCTTCCTTCTCAGTCTCTCATATGCTCTCTCTCTCTCCCTCTCTCCTCCCCTTCTCTCTCTCAAATAAGTAAATAAAATCTTAAAAAAAAACTTGGCGGGATAGCACAGGCATCATTAAGCATCAACACTCAGGTGCAAACTGTGTTATCATATTCAAAGCCAAGTAGAATCTTGAGAATCAGGGTCTCCAACAGGCAAGTTTTAAAGACAAGGAAGGGAGTTGAGGGAAGGCGTATGGCTAGAAGTGTTACCCGGAAGCAACAGGCCTGAGAATGACCACAATGAGGAGTCCTGAGTAGTTAGGGATTTCATGTGAAAATACTGGGTGCCCGAGGCACGAGGCCAGGTCCAAACTCCAAGCTGCCCTCATCGCAGCTGTGACACTCCTCAGTCAAGCCTGCCCCCAGTCCACCCACCATGTGGCGGCATTTGTGAGAACGCGGTGCCAGCAAAACATTCGGATCAGGAGGCATAAGAAAGCCCTTTAATGGTCTGAATAAGCCAGGGTTGTGGACTGGGCAGTGACAGGCAGATCCCCTTGAACAACTTGCAACCTGGACTTGCAGCTTGTGGTGGGTGCACAGCCCACACGCCCAAACCACACAGCTTCTCTCATTACGTTTCAGATTATGATGAATCTCCCCTTTATCAAACATCTGATATGAGCCAGACACTGTTGTGTTTTACAGGCATTAATTCATTTAGTCTTCACAGTAACTTTATTAAGTGGTTATTATTATGTATAAGAAAACCAAAGCCCTGGGAAGTAATTGGCAAAAAAAAAAAAAAAATTCACACGGCTAGTAAGTAGCAAATTGGGATTTTCTGTCTGTCCCCAAATCTAGCTTCTCTGTTTCTAAAATACAGTCGAGGCCATGCAAAAGTTGACTTCTGCATAGAGTTCTACTAATCTTCTATTTCTCACATGGATGTATAAAAGATTCTGAGTTCTGTGGCAGACCAAGGGCCCAGTAGGTTGGGCAGCAGGGAAGAGGTGGGCCAGTGCCACTCACATCACCCACCAAGGCACCCATCTCCTCACTTATGTCCGACCCAGGCCCTCCTCACTAGGACAACCAACACATGAGCCTGTGTTTGGTGCTTTTCACCTTGGATGGAGGGCCTACTTTCTTTGTAGGGTACCTTTCAAGTACAGGTAGACACTTTGAGACAGGAGATTAGCAGGGAATAAATAAGATGTGGAACAGCAATTCCTCTCCCCTATCACCCAAATGGTTAGGCCATGTTAAGCGGACGCCTCCATTTTGGTTCTTTAATATGGAGCTGCCCAAGCTCTGGTTGACAAGCACACCTGCCCTGCTGCACTGGGACTGAAACCACTCGTTCCTATAGGTTCAGACTGTTCATTCGTCGGAGTAATCCGGTTGGAGAGCAAGGCTACCGACTGTAGAGCCACTCAAAGGCGTTCATCTTGGACTGGGATGGCCCAGAGTGCCTCTGTGTCCTAATAAGCAGATTAGGGAGAACAGGGCCAAGGACATGTTGAAAACATAGGGAAGGCTATAAGTCAAGGAATGAATCTGTTACAAACTTGTCACCCCACCTTGTACCTGGAAAGAACTTCAGGATCTGAAGACTCTGGGCATGGAAGGAGGGAGAAGTTATTGATGTGTACTCTCTAACTCCAGCCCATGTAGGAACTCCATTTCTAGTCCAAAGAAAGCAGATTGAAGGAGAGTTTACTTTGCCTGCCTCTATTCTTGGAAACAAACTTTAAGTAAATCTCTCTCAGGAAGGAAGCAAAACATAGCTTCATGGCTAAGCCAGAGACCAAGTCACTTATGAGACAGCAACTGATATGAATTAATAACATTCAAACTCATCTAAACACCAAGCACACAGGTGAAACTGCATAGATTTCCAAAGCAAATTTATCAATTTCTTTCTCAAATAAGCTCCCCTTCCTGATTCTTCCATTCTGTCATCCAGACTTGATCTCAGAGTTGTCACTGGATATGGGAGGTGAAAGAAAGAGGAATATTCATGAAATCTCATGGATTCTAATTTCCCAATGTGGCTTGCATCCATCCTTTTCTTTCTGGTCCTGATCACAACCACCACCTGAGTCCCTGAATTTGTCCACACCCCACCTCCTCTGCCTCTCAATACCTTCCAGAATGTCTTTCTGTCTCCAGTGCTGGCTTCATGGGCATGCTATCCAATCACTCTCACTGGGACTCACACTTGGTTTAACACTCTGCTGTCACTACCTTGAAATTCTTAATAATTTTTGGAAAAAGAACCCTGCACTTTCATTTTGCAATTGGCCTTGCAAATTATGTAACCAGTTCTGTCTGTCTCTCCCCATCTGGACCCATCTTACACATATTTGTTGCCAGAGTGGTTTTGTTGTTGTTGTTGTTAATGCCAATAACAATGCCAATAATGTCTCTAATAGCTCTCCAGTGCCTCTAGAGTCAAACCCAAATCCTACATCCTGGCCTCTTTCTAATCTTCCATCCATCCCGTACAGATTCAATCCAGTCCAGAATTGGGGATGGTTTTTATCATGAACTAACTGCAGCACAATGGTTAATGGCTCACATTTTGGAGTCAGAAAAACCTGGCTTAGGGTCCTAACATTATACTTACCGGTTGTGTGCCTTTGGGCAAATGCCTTAACCTCTCTGAACCTCCATTTCCTCATCTGTAAAAAAGGGATACCAATAGAGCCTATCTCATAAGGTCAGTATAGGAATTAAATGAGATAGCAGAAACAAATCTCTAAGCACAGGGCTTGCCTCCTAGCAAATTCTCAACGAACATTACCTGCTAATGTTGTTGTTTGTTGTGATTGTCACAGAGCTGAGTGGTTCTAGAAGTCAGTCTAATCAGCCACGTTATTAGCTGGATTTCAGTTCTCTCATGTGACCTGCCATGTCCTTCTACTTCTCGCTCATGTACACCTCAACTACCTTCCTCTGGTTTTAGATCATCATAATTTGCATGCTGTTGAACTCTTCTCCCTGTGCTAGTGTGAAATCAACCTGATGGGCCAGCAGAAGCTGCAGAGGCAAACATGGAGAAGAAGCATAGTTGCCAGTGAGGACTCCCACGGGAAGGAGCTCTGGGAACTGATATTCAGGCTTTGAGCACCACCGCTTCTCCCCGCCAAGGCCTATCCACCTCTCTGGCAAAACCTGTGGTGGACCTGGGGAGATACATAGAGATTTTGGATGAGCTTTGTCTAGGCATCTGCATGAAATGGCTCTGTAAAGTCCCCTAAATCAGACCAACTCCAACTTTGCAGCACAGATTGATCCCGAGCTTCTGAAGTCATTCACAAAGTAATCAGGGAATTGGCTCAGCCTATATGAAGAGTAAGAGCCTAGCTTGGGCCTTCTGCCTGGGTCCTTTGCGATCACCCAGCTGTGGTGAGAACAGCTTCCAGCAGTGTCACTCCCTGTTCCTTCCCATCCACTTACAGCTGTGTTTTATCCTTGTCTTGGAACAGAGGTCCTCAACCCTTCCAAACTTGAGAATCACCTGTAAAACTCCTGAAACATACCAATGTTGGGCCACCCTCAAGACCAATTAAATCTGAAGGTCTGGCAGAGGGGCTGTTGGTGATGTTGACAAGCTTTCCATGTGAGTCTAATGTGCAGCCAGGGCAAAGAACCACTGGACTAGACGAGATTAGCAGCCTCTTTTTTTTTTTTTTTTAAGTAATCTCTATGCCCAATGTGGGGCTCAAACTGACCACCCTGAGATCAAAAGTCACATGTTTTACTGACTGAGTCAGCCAGGTGCCCCCCCTAGATTAGCAGCCTCTTCATCAATATCCTAGTTTCCATGCCTTTCTCCTCCTTAAACACATCTATGTCAGCTACTGCTTAAAATATAAAGTCAAAGAGCCCCTGAATATGACCCTTCTTTGCTTTCCTGTGACCTCTGCCCATGTACTTTACCCTCTAGCCACACCTGGTTCTTTACAGTTCACAGAGGTACCACCTAGATCAATTCCATTGAAATTTTGCTCACATTGTTTCCGTGACCTAGAATGCCTCCCCTTCTTTGCTTAAACTAATGGTCCTCAAACGTGAGTGCTTGTTACAACACAGATTGCTGGGTTCCAATGAAGAATTTCTGATTTTCTTGGGTCCAAGGGGGACCCGAGATTTGAATCGCTAATAGATTCACAAGTGATGCTGAGGCCACTCATCAAATGACTACATTCTGAGAACCACTGACATAGAAAAATTTACCCTTTAGGTCAGGCCAGTTCAAATGCTGACTTCACTACAAAAAACTTCTTTTCCTGCCCTCACCTCCCAGGTGAAAGCGAGCATTTCTGCTCTGTACTCCGTGGTGTTTCGCCCGTGCCTCCATTCATTATATTTGGTTGCATTTCTGTTTCCTCCATTAGATCATAAAGCCATTGAAAGCGGCTCTATATTGCGGGCATGCTTGCTTCCCTTTTAATGCTTAATGATGCATTCATTCTGAAAGAGCCCTGTAAATATGTCTTGAGTGAAACCATACACTCTAACATGTAGAGGAAGCCTAGCTGTGTGGGCAGTCTCTGCAAACTGAACTCAGGTCACATGGTATAACACCATTCTTCTCTGAATGCATAGTGTAAGCCCAAAAGACTTCAGCTTTCCCCTAAAACTCAGTGAAAACTGCTCTCCCCTTCCATAATTTCCAGAAGGCCTCTTTCAAAGTGACACTGCAGTACCAGGGAAGAAATGACTCTAGTAGGGTTTGCCCTTGGCACACATTCTTATCCCCACCCTTGTATCCCACGTACCCAGGGTTTTCATGCTGCTCACTAGCTTCTCAAAATGCTCCACAGCAAAAGGTCTTGTGCTCCAGCCAGACTTTTCTGCCCTCTTCACACGTCCTTTGGTCTCTGTACTCTGCTAAGATCCCCTGTCGATAATACAGCATCCAGATATAGCACCATGGTTAAGAGAATGGGCTCTGGGGCTAAACAATCCTTATGGACTCCTGGATCTACCACTTATTTGCTAACACTGGGAAAGTCGCTAAATTCCAAGGCTGCATTTTCTCATCTGGAATATAGGGATATCAGGCATGCTTTGTACTGTTACCACTGAAATAAAAGAAAATAATGTGTGTAGAGCACATACCGCACATTTGGCACATATTAAGTACTCAGTAAGTAGTTGCTCTTACAAATGCATTCATGCTACTATTAATATCTGATGAGAGCTTGTCGAGTTATCCCCTCTACCACCACCCTGATCCTCAGGCAGCCTCTGCATTCTAACAACAACCTAATCAGGGAGGGTCTCTGGGGAAAACCTTTATTTTTTGCACTGCATCCAGAATAATCTTTTTTTTTTTTTAAAGGGACTTTCTCCTCTTTAATTTCAAGAATATTTCTGAATTGGATCTTCACCTCCTACCTTCAATATTTGGACAGTGATCCTTCTAACCTTCCTTTATTTTTTATTTAAAAAATAGATTCAATTTTTTAGAGCCAGTGTTAGGTTTACAGAAAAATTGAGCGGAAGGTATAGAGATTTCTCATATATCCCCACTCAGGCATAGCCTCCCCCATTATCCCTCACGAGAGTGGTACATTTTTATCACTGATGAACCTACACTGACACATCATAACGACCCAAAGTCCACAGTTTACATTAGGATTTACTCTCTGTATCGTACATTCTGTAGGTTTGGACAAATATATAATGACACCTATCCACCATTACATTAGCATACAGTGTAGTTTCACTGCCCGAAAAGAAACCTCTGTGCTCCATTGATTTCATTCCTCCCTCCCTACCAGCCTCTGGCAACCACTGATCTCTTTACTGTCTCCATAGTTTTGCCTTTCCCAGAGTGTCGTATAGTTGGAATTAAACATAATGTAGCCTTTTCAGATTGGCTTCTTTCACTTAGCAATATGCATTTACAAAACGATCTTTCCAGAACATAAATTTCGTCACTTTCTTCTTCCGCTTAAACCGTTTCCTGTTGTTTCTCCCTTGCTTGTAGGACAAGGCTCTAAATTCAGTGGTTCTTAATTGGAGGCTGTTTAGGGACTTCTTGGTTGTCATAAACGCCAGGGGGACAGTTTGACATTTAGTGGGCAGACACCAGAGAGGCTAAACTTTCTGTGACTATGCATATATGAACTGGTACTCCCCACCCCCATGGACAATTGTAGTATTCCAAGGCCAGTGGCACCTCCATTGGAAAACACCCTCCCCCTGAATTCTCCACCTTTGTCTCCCATCACTCCCTCACTGTCTGAACCCATCACACTGACCTTGTTTCTAGTGCTCCACAGCACTTTGGACCTGCTATTCTTCCTACTTAGAACACATTTTATTTTTCTGTTCAGTCATTTAACTCCTACTAACCTTTCAAATCTTAGTTTAAGCAATATTTCTTCAGGAAAGCCTTCATTAACTCCCCGTTATAGTGTACACTTCCTTAGAACTCTGTTGCTTTACTTCAGAATATTTAACTCAGTTTATAATTATATACTCATTTGTGTAATTATTTAATTAATGTCTATCTCACCCATGAGATCAGAACCTCCAAGAAAGCAGGCATCACATCTGTTTTTGCTCACCACTGTATACCCAACACCTAGCACAATGCTTGGCTACTAGTAGGCACTCACTCTCTCTGAAATGAATACCCACATAATTACCCCTAGTCTTACTTAAGTCCTAAGAGAGAGGGTGAACTACATTCCATGTTTCAGGGGTCTGAGAACAGCTGGCTTGGGCTAAACTGTCTGAGGAGGAGGAACTGGAAAGAGTCGAAAGAATTTTTCCCTTTAGCTACTCTGCTTGCATTCAAACTTATTAGAATGGAGTCACAATGGTTATGTTTCCAATTTCCTCCTGATTCCAAAATGCTACACATAGACATTCTGATTGATTGCCTGCTCCCAAACCTAATTATATTAAAAACAAATGAAGGAATGTTTAAAGCATGTTGTTTACTCACCCTTTTGATGCTTTGAAGATGTGCAGGGTACCTGTCCAATTTTTGGAAAATTTGGAAAACATTCTGTTGAGGGTCTAACGGTCTTGAAACATGGTACTAAAAGTGGTGGAGCCACATGCACCTCAATTCTCCAGTGAGCTCTGCTTTGAAAATCAAGGCAACAGACTGCTTCATCTCTACGTGGTTTGGAGGTGGTTTGTTCGTCTTTTTAATTTGATAGTCTAGGCAATCAGAAAGCAAAAGAGCATGAGGTATATGTACAGGTGTGCAATGGGAGAGGAGCTGCTGAGAAGAGCAAAAGTATACTTCTTAGGCACTGGAGCCAAGGTATAGTGGTGCCAGTCAGTGGAGAAAGTGGTCTCACAGGGCACAGCAGGTCTAACGCTGACAGTCTTGCTGGGTGTAGGGGAGGCTGCATCTGCATTATGCTGTCATTATTGGGATGTCTGCTATTTGAGGACATCTGCTGGACCTCCAAGAAGTAGTACACAGCTGAGGTCAGGGTTAGGAAAGTCAGCTCCTCCTTGCTGACCCCTTCCTTACCCCCAAGACTGAGTTTTAGACGACTGCCTTGTCCTTCCTTCCCAGTTCTTAGGTTCCAATTTGGGCTAGAACCAAAGGAGCTGGAGTGAAGATCACGTGGATAGCCTAGTGCTTCTTCCTGACTGTCAGCCAGTGTGTGGAAAACATACAAAGTGGCTCAGAGAGTTCTGGTGGACTTGCGCTTTGTAAAAGCAGAGAGCTTCCCCTCCCCCCAAAAGCTCACTGTGACTCATCTGATTATATGGATTTAACACAGATGGGAAAACCAGAGGCTTCCTAATTTTTAAATCCCCTCCAATTTAGAGCATAAATTCACAGCCCCAAGCAAAGATCTGCGAATTAAACATTTGATATGAGGCTGCAAGTACACAAACCTAAATAATCCAAGCTTCACTAACCTTGTCTAGAGCTTTTACGTTTTTTATTTTCTGATACTTGCCCACTATAAACGTTTTTTACAGGTGGAATATTATCAACTTTTTAAAATAGGAAGAATTGTCATCAGTTGATAATTTCCAAGGTTTTTCTCCCAAGTGAAAAAAAAAAGTCAGAATAGCGAAGATTTTATTTTAAAAAGGTAACTCCTGCTCCATGTTAAAAAAATTAATAATAAAGAATTAAATAAAAATAAAAGTCTACTTCTCCCTTCCCTTATTTCCATTTTCCTCTGCCACATACCCTCCCCCTGAAAAAAAACCAACACATTTCCCAGAAGACACTCTTAATAGTTTGAGTCTTTTGAAAGATGTCATTTTATGGAACTAAAAGAACGGACTTTTCAGAATGATTTTTAAATGCAGTCACAGGGAGCTGGTCCTCAGTACCCAGCACCTCAGACTGGCAATATTTTGACCAGACCCATAGCATGGAGAAGTGGTAAAGGAAAAATTCATTTTTCCCTCTCTCCAATAATCAAAGTCGAATCATAGAATAGAAGATGCTCCTTAGAGTAAGAAGATGCTAATGAGGGACATTACTTTTTCTTTCTTTTCAAATTTTTATTTAAATTCTAGTTAGTTAACATACAGTGCAATATTGGTTTCAGGTGTAGAATTCAGTGATTCATCACTTACATACAACACCCAATGCCCATCATAGCAAGTGCCCTCCTCAATCCACATCACCCATCTCACTCATCCTCCACCCACCTCCCTCCATCAATCCCTTGTTTGTTCTCTATGTTTGAGTCTCTTATGGTTGGTTTCCCTCTGTCTTTATTCCCACCCCCCCACATACGTTCATCTGTCTTGTTTCTTAAATTCCACTCATATGTGAAATCATATGGTATTTGTCTTTCTCTGGCTAACTTATTTCACTTAGCATAATACATTCTACCTCCATCCATGTTGTTGCAAATGTCAAGATTTCATTTTTGACAGCTGAGTAATATTCCTGTGTGTGTGTGTATGTGTGTGTGTGTATCTTTATCCATCATCGGTCAAAGGACATTTGGGATCTTTCCATAGTTTGGTTATTATTGATAATGCTGCTATAAATATCAGGGTGCATGTGGTCCTTCAAATCTCTATTTTTGTGTACTTTTGGTAAATACCTAGTAGTGCGATTGCTGGATTGTAGAGTAGCTCTATTTTCAACTTTTTGAGGAACCTCCATACTGTTTTCCAGAGTGGTTGCACCAGTTTGCATTCCCACCAACAGTGTAGGACAGTTCCCCTTTCTCCACTCCTCGCCAATACCTGTTGTTTCTTGTATTGTTAATTTTAGTCATTGTGACAGGTGTGAGGTCTCATCATGGTTTTGATTTGTATTTCCCTGATGATGAGTGATGTGGAGCATCTCTTCATGTGTCTGTTGGCCATATGAATGGCTTCTTTGGAAAAGTGTCTATTCATGTGTTCTGGAGGGACATTATTTTCTGAGATCATCTATTCATTCAGCAAATAATTACTAAGGAATCAAACTATTCCAGACACTATTCCAGGCACTGTGAATACAGCAGTGAACAAAATTACCAGAGCGCCTTCCCTGGAGGAGATTACATTTTGGTGAGGTGAGAGAGATCATAAGTAACAAAAAATATATATATAATAGATATATCAGGTGGTGGTAAATGCTATGGAGACAACTAAAGCAGAGCAAGGTGGTGAGGGAACACCGGAAGTTGGAAGTTGGGTGCTGTTTTATATAGGATGATCAGGAACAGTCTCTCTGATGGCAACATTTAAGTAGAGAGCTGAAGAAAATGAGTTGAGGAAGTGAATGTAGAACATTCGCTACCTAAAGGTAGAGCAAGTGTGAGGTTCCTGGGGCAGGACTGTGTGCATGGTATATTAAAGAAATACTGTTCTATTTCAGTGTGAGTGAAGCCCAATAAGCAAAGGGGAAAGTAATAGAAGAAGAGAACAGAGAGGTAACCAAAATCAGATCAGATACAAATTTTGCCCTTTCCTATGAATTAGCTGGCAATCACAGGAGGGTTTGAGCAGAGGAGCAATGTGACTTAAGTTAGGCTTAAAAGGAATCAATCATCTGTATGGAAATGTTGAATCACTATATTGTACATATTGTACACTTGAAACTAATATTACATTGTATGGTAACTAACTGGAATTTAAATAAAAACTTCTTTAAAAATGAGTTTTTTAAAAAGGATCAATTGGGGCACCTGGGTGGCTCAGTGGGTTAAAGCCTCTGCCTTCGGCTCAGGTCATGATCTCAGGGTCCTGGGATCGAGTCCCACATCGGGCTCTCTGCTCAGCAGGGAGTCTGCTTCCCCCTCTCTCTCTGGCTGCCTCTCTGCCTGCTTGTGATCTCTCTCTCTCTGTCAAATAAATAAAATATTTTTTAAAAATAAAATAAATAAAAAAATTTAAAAAGAATCAATCACATTGAGTGCAATTTAAAGAAATGATTCTGGGCAAGGAGAGAGGAGGCCAGTTTCAGTGGAGGGTGGGGAGCATGGACAGTGGTGGTAAAAGAACAAAAGACCAAGGTCAGTTAGAATGATATTATAATCGTTCTGGTGAAAGGTGATAGAGGCCATTGACCCGATGGTAGCAGAGGAAACAGGGAAAGGTGGTCAATTCTAGATATATTTTGAAAGTAGAACTGATGGGTTGAATATGATGGGTGAAAGAGAGGAACTAAAGATTCATTCATTTATTCAGCAAATATGAGCACCTTCTATAGGTACCAGATACTATTCCGTATGCTTGGGACACAACAAACAAAATTCTCTACCCTCATGGAGTTTGTTTCCTAATGGATAATAATAACTCACATTTATTAAGCACTTCACTTCCTATGTTCTCAACTCTGCTTTCTTAACTAATGTAGTCCTCACCACAAGCCAATAAGGCATGTATGGCACGTGATGTGATGAGCACTGGGTGTTATATGCAGCTGATAAATTATTGAACACTACATCTGAAACTAATGACGTACTATCTGTTAACTAGTTGAATTTAAATTAAAAAGGTATGTATGTATGCACACATGGTATCTTCTCCATTTTGCAGATGATTAGCCTCACACAGAGTGATGACGTTTTTTTGAAGTCTCACAGCTGGTAGGGAGCAAAGCTTTGTTTCAAAATCAGGAAGTTCCGCTCAAGAGACTGACTTCCAACCACTATACTCCAGTACCTCTTTACCAGACCAGTATACCCACACCAAGAGTCAAAGCTAGACCACCTGGGTTGAACCAGGATCCTAACTGCTAGATGACTCCAAGTATCTTGGCCTAAAAAAATGCAAGAATGCACTTGCCATTTACTTAATTATGAACAGAAAATAGTAACCTATGCACTGAATTGTACACTCCCCCAATTCATATATTGAAACCTAATCCCCAATGTGATGGTATTTGGAGATGGGGCAGTTGGGAGGTAATTAGAGTTGAATGAGCTCATGAGGGTGGAGCCTTCGTGATGGGAATAGTGCCCTTATGAGAAGAGACATCACACACTCCCTTCCTCTCTCGCATGCTCTAACTTTCAGCATGTGTGTGTGTGTGTGTGTGTCTGTGTTTGAATGTGTATCTTTCTGTGTGTGTCTCTCTGTTCCTACCATGTGAGGACACAGTGAGAAGGATGCTGTGTGAAAACCAGGAATGATATCAGCAAGCAACTAGACTTCCAGTCTCCATTAGTATGAGAAATAAATTCAGGTTGCCCACAGTATTTTGTTATAGTAGTCTACACTGACTAATAATCTCCCTGGGCACAGAAATATTTGGACCAGTAAATCATCTCTCTAAAATATCCTGTATTGTTTGACACAGAATGTTGTGTCATAGGACCATGTAAGTGTTAACTCTAATTATCCACTAGAATGGCTAAGTGGAAATCAAAAGGGCAGAGGTCATCAGGCCTGCTGAGAACCTGACACACTGCCGGACAAATCAGGAGGCTTTGGTCAGTGAGATTCTTCTGTGGAAATCTCCCATCAATCTGGTAGAAAGAAACATGTGGGAACAAAGGTGGAAAAGAACCCTGAAATTTGGGTATATAATTATAGAAATTGTCCTCATTTTTGTTGAATGCTTACTACGTTGTAGGCTCTGTGCTAAGGGCTACAAATGCATTACCTCATCTAATCTTCACAAAACCCTCAGAAGATACTAGTATCTCTATGTATGAAACTAAGGTTCAGAAAGGCTCAGTGACTTACCCAGGCTCTCCCAACTAATAAGTGGCAGGGATGGGACTCAAACCTTCACCTGTTTGACTGCCAACCACCACTATTCCCCAGTGAGCCCTGCCAAATTGTCCACTCACTAGTCCTCGTAGTGTTTCCACTACCTAAATCAGGACTTCTTTGTATAGTTCCATACACGCTCTGGCACAATCTCACTCATTCATGTATCCCAACTCTCCCATTCATTTAATCAGCTCATCGAGGTCAGGGGCTCTGATCTGCATATCTTTTTTACTTTCCAGTAGTTTCAGGTATGGGGATCTGCCCACTAGTGAGTGTCTATAAAGGTAGCTGACCGCAATCAATAAACTGCTTTAGGAATCTGCTGTGAATTCCATATGCTTTCACCCAAGACAAGGTTAATATCACATTTGCAGATAAAATAATAACTTCCATTTCTTTAAGGCTTAATTAGTGCTCTATGCTATGCTATGTGCTTTCCATGCATTCTCTTATTTAGCCCTGAAAGTATGAATTAGGTACTTTCATTTCAACCTTTAATTTTCAGATGGGAAACTGAGACTCAGTGAGGTTAAAAAAAAAAAAAATTCCCAAGGTCACTAAACTAGTAAATGATATGGCCACACATCCATCCAGCTCCTAAACACATTTTGGTAACCACTGGGGTTAAGGTGGAAATTATGAGCTTCAAGAATTCGTCTCAGGAGGAGGAGCAAGATGGCGGAGTAGTAGGAAACCTAATATCATCAGGTCCCAGGAGTTCAGCTAGATAGTTGTCAAACCATTCTGAACACCTACATACTCAACAGGAGAGAAAAGAGAAGAGCAGCAATTCTAGGAACAGAAAAGGTACCACTTTCTGGAAGGTAGGACGTGCGGAGAAGTGTATCCAAGGCAATATTCAGGAGGGTAGACCACAGGGGGAGGGGCCGGCTCCTGGCAAGTGGTGGAGCAGTGGAGCACAAAATCAGAACTTTTAGAGTCTGCTCCACTGAGGGACCTCACTCCAGAGGCTAAGGGGTGCAGGGAGTCCTTGCAGGGACAGTGTGGTCTCAGGACCCGTGAGGTCAGAAAAAGAACAGGGGCGTCTGAGTGTGGCAGAGCTCCATATCAGAGAGGAGGAGCCAGCTACAGAGACGGAGCCAAGCAGTGGGCTCTCAGCTCAGGCTTACCTTAAACCATGATGTAGGGCACAATCTAGCCACTGCTCTTTGCGCAGGGACACAAGCAGCAGACCCGGGGAGACTCACCTCCCTCCTCCAGGAGGAGCGGCACGGGAGTGCGCTGCAGGAATCAGCTGGGTCTGGAGACTACAAACGGGGCCTTGCACCAGAGATAGAAACTCTCCTTCACAGACCAGGTGAGGTCGGCTTGCAACTGGAGACCAGGGAGATGGGAGTGATTGACTGCTTTTCTCTGAGGGTGCACTGAGGAGTGGGGCCCTGAGCTCTCAGCTCCTATGGGCCGGAGACTGGGAGGCCGCCATCTTTATTCCCATCCCCCAAAGCTCTACGGGAAGCATTCAGGGAACAAAAGCTACCGAGACCAAAACCGCACAGATTACTTGGCTTGGCAGCTGGCAAGGGCAATACAATTCCGTCTCAGGCAAAGGCATTTGAGAATCAATGCAACAGTCCCCTCCTCCAGAAGATCAACAAGAACATCCAGCCAAGACCCAAGTTCACTGATCAATGAGAACTGAAAAACCTCAGAAAGATGGGAATACAGCATATGGAATTCATGGCTTTTTTCCTATAATTCTTTAGTCTTTCAAAGTTAAATTTTTTTTAATTTTATTTTTTTCCTTATTCTATTTTTTTAATTTTTCTTCTTATTTTAATGTTTTTTAACTATGTTATCTTATCAATACCTTTTTAAGCCTTTTTAAATTTTCATTGTTGTAGTCATATTCTATCCCTTCATTGTATTTAGCCTTATTTTCTGTATAATTATAGGCTTTCTTTCTTTAAAATTTTGAGATACAGTTTCTTTTAACAGATCAAAATATACCCTAAATCTAGCACATGGCTTTGTTCTAGTCTCCAGTCTGATCACATTCTTTCCTTTTTTTCTTTCTTTTTTCAACCAACTTCTAATCAATTCCTTTTTTAGAATCTTTTTTGATTTTCATCTTTACAGTCATATTCCATCCCTTTATCGTGTTTACCCTTATTTTTGTATATATATAACTATATATATAAATATATATATATATATACAATTTTGTATATATGTTTTTCTTTCTTTAAAATTTTGGGAGGCAGTTTCTTCTAACAGACCAAAATACACCCAAAATCAAGTGTGTAGCTTTGTTCTATTCACCAGTCATTATATACATATTTTTTCCTCCTTTCTTCTCCCGGTTTTGGACCTCTTCTGATTTGGTTAGTACATCTTTTTCTGGGGTCGTTGCTACCCTTTTAGTATTTTGTTCTCTCATTCATCTAGTCTCATTTGGATAAAATGACAAGGCAGAAAAACTCACCTGAAAAAAAAGAACAAGAGACAGTACTGATGGCTAGGGATCTAATTAATACAGAGATTAGTAAGATGTCAGATCTAGAGTTCAGAATGAAGATTATCAAGGTGCAAGCTGGGCCTAAAAAAGCATGGAAGATAATAGAGACCCCTTCTGGGGAAATAAAATCCCTTTCTGGAGAAATAAAAGAAATAAAATCTAACCAAGTTGAAATCAAAAAAGCTATTAATGAGGTGCAATAAAAAATGGAGGCTCTTGAGGCGCCTGGGTGGCTCAGTCGTTAAGCGTCTGCCTTCGGCCCAGGTCAGATCCCGGGGGCCTGGGATCGAGCCCCGCATCGGGCTCTTTGCTCTGCGGAAAGCCTGCTTCTCCCACTACCAGTCCCTCTGCTTGTGTTCCCTCTCTCGCTATGTTTCTCTCTGTCAAATAAATAAAATCTTTAAAAAAAAAAAAAATGGAGGCTCTTACTGCTAGGATTAATGAAGCTAAAGAGAGAATTAGTGACATAGAAGACTAAATGATGGAGAATAAAGAAGCTGAGCAAAAGAGAGATAAACAACTACTGGACCACGAAGGGACAATTCAAGAGATAAGTGATACCATAAGACAAAACAATATTAGAATAATTGGGATCCTAGAAGAAGAGGAAAGAGCGGGGGCAGAAGGTATATTGGAGCAACTTATAGCAGAGAATTTCCCTAATTTGGCGAAGGGAACAAGCATCAAAATCCAGAAGGCACAGAGAACCTCCCTCAAAATCAATAAAAATAGGTCAAAACTCCATCATCTTATGGTAAAACTTACAAGTCTCAGTGACAAAGAGAAAATCCTGAAAGCAGTTCGGGGGAAAAGAGGAATGAAACATACAATGGTCAAAATATTAGATTGGCAGCAGACCTATCCACAGAGACCTGGCAGGACAGAAAGGACTGGCAGGATATATTCAGAGCGCTAAACGAGAAAAATATGCAGCCAAGAATACTATATCCAGCTAGGCTGTCACTGAAAATAGAAGGAGAGATAAAAAGCTTCCATGACAAACAAAAACTGAAAGAATTTGTAAACACCAAACCAGCCCTACAGGAAATATTGATAAGGGTCCTCTAAGCAAAGAGAGAACCTTGTGGACAATGGGGAGGGTATGTGCTGTTAAGTGCTGTGAAATGTGTAAGCCCGAAGATTCACAGACATGTACCCTGGGGCAAATAATACATTATATGTTAATAAAAATTAATAAAAAATAAAAATAAAAATAAAAAAATCAAAGAGAGAGCCTAAAAGTAAAAGACCAGAAAGGAACAGAGACAATATACAGTAACAGTTACCTTACATGCAATACATTGGCACTAAATTCATATCTGTCAATAGTTACCCTGAATGTGAATGGGCTAAATGCCCCAATCAAAAGACACAGGGTACCAGAATGGATAAAAAAATAAGACCCATCGATATACTGCCTGCAAGAAACTCATTTTAGACCCAAAGACACCTCTAGATTTAAAGTGAGGGAGTGGAAAACAATTTACCATTCTAATGGACATCAAAAGAAAGCTGGCGTGGCAATCCTTCTATCAGATAAATTAGATTTTAAGCCAAAGACTACAATAAGAGATGAGGAAGGACACTATATCATACTTAAAGGGTCTGTCCAACAATAAGATCTAACAATTTTAAATATCTATGCCCCTACCATGGGAGCAGCCAATTATATAAACCAATTGATAACAAAATCAAAGAAACACATCAACAATAATACAGTAATAGTAGGGGACTTTAATACCCCCCTTACTGAAATGGACAGATCATCTAGGCAAAAGATCAACAAGGAAATAAAGGCTCTAAATGACACACTGGACCAGATGGACATCACAGATATATTCAAAACATTCCATCCCAACACAATAGAATACACATTCATCTCTAGTGCACATGGAACATTCTCCAGAATAGATCACATCCTAAATCACAAATAAAGTCTCAACTGGTAATGAAAGATTGAGATCATTCCCTGAATATTTTCAGACCACAATGCTTTGAAACTAGAACTTAACCACAATAAGAAAGTTGGAAAGAACTCAAATACATGGAAGCTAAAGAGCATCCTACTAAATAATAAATGGGTCAACCAGGAAATTAAAGAAGAATTTGAAAAATCATGGAAACAAATGAAAATGAAAACACAACTGTTAAAAATCTTTGGGACACAGCAAAGGCAGTCCTGAGAGGAAAGTATATAGCAATACAAGCCTTTCTCAAGAAACAAGAAAGGTCTCAAGTACGTAACCTAACCTTACACCTAAAGGAGCTGGAGAAAGAACAGCAAAGAAAGCCTAAACTCGGCAGGAGAAGAGAAATAATAAAGATCAGAGCAGAAATCAATAGAATAGAAACTAAAAGAACAGTAGAACAGATCAATGACACTACGAGCTGATTCTTTGAAAGAATTAATAAGATTGATAAACCCCCGGCCAGACGTATCGAAAAGAAAAGAGAAAGGACCCAAATTAATAAAATCATGAAGGAAAGAGGAGAGATCACAACCAACACCAAAGAAATACAAACAATTATAAGAACATATTATGAGCAACTATACACCAGCAAATTTGACAATCTGGAAGAAATTGATGCATTTCTAGAGACACGTAAACTACCAAAACTGAACCAGGAAGAAATAAAAAGCCTGAACAGACCCATAACCACTAAGGAGATTGAAGCAGTCATCAAAAATCTCCCAACAAACAAGAGCCCAGGGCCAGATGGCTTCCCAGGGGAATTCTACCAAACATTTGAAGAAGAATTAATATCTATTCTCCTGAAACTGTTTCAGATAATAGAAATGGAAGGAAAATGTCCAAACTCATTTTATGAGGCCAGCCTTACCTTGATCCCAAAACCAGACAAGACCTCATTGAAAAGGACAATTGCAGACCAATATCCTTCATGAACACAGACGAAAAAGTTCTCACCAAAATACTAGCCAATAGGATCCAACAGTGCATTAAAAAATTATTCACCACGACCAAGTGGGATTTATTCCTGGGCTGCAAGGTTGGTTCAACATCTGCAAAGTAATCAGTCTGATACAATACATTAATATAAGAAAGAACAAAAACCATATGATACTCTCAATAGATGCTGGAAAAGCATTTGACAAAGTACAGAATCCTTTCTTGATCAAAACTTCTTCACAGTGTTGGGATCGAGGGTACATACCTCAATATCATAAAAGCCATCTATGAAAAACCCACAACGAATATCATCCTCAATGGAGAAAAACTGAGAGCTTTTCCCCTAAGGTCAGAAACACAGCCAGGCTTTTCCACTATCACCACTGCTATTCAACATAGTACTAAAGTACTAAGAGTCCTAGCCTCAGCAATCGGCAACAAAAAGAAATAAAAGGCATCCAAATTGACAAAGAAGAAGTCAAACTCTCACTCTTTGCAGATGAGATGATACTTTATGTGAAAAACCCAAAAGACTCCACTCCAAAACTGCTATAACTCATACAGAAATTCGGTAATGTGTCAGGATATAAAAATCAATGCACAGAAATCAGTTACATTTCTATACACCAACAGCAAGATAGAAGAGAAATTAAGGAGTTGATCCCATTTATAGTAGCACCCAAAACCATAACCCAAACCATATTCCATTCCTAGGAATAAACCTAACCAAAGAGGCAAAGAATCTATACTCAGAAAACTATAAAGTACTCATGAAAGAAATTGAGGAAGACACAGAGAAATGGAAAAATGTTCCATGCTCGTGGATTGGAAGAACAAAGATTGTGAAAATGTCTATCTACACATTTAATGCAATCCCTATCAACATACCATCAATGTTCTTCAAAGAAATGGAACAAAAAATCCTAAAATTTATATGGAACCAGAAAAGACCCCAAATAGGCAGAGGAATGTTGAAACAGAAAACCAAAGTTGGCAGCATCACAATTCCAGACTTCAAGCTCTACTACAAAGCTGTAATCATCAAGACAGTATGGTATTGGCACAAAACAGACACATAGATCAATGGAACAGAATAGAGATCCCAGAAATGGACCCCCAACTCTATGGTCAACTAATCTTTGACAAAGCAGGAAAGAATATCCAGTGGAAAAAAGATAGTCTCTTCAACAAATGGTGTTGGGAAAACTGGACAGCCACATGAAGAAGAATGAAACTGGACCATTTCCTTACACCACACACAAAAATAGACTCAAAATAGATGAAAGACTTCAATGTGAGACAGAAATCCATCAAAATCCTTGAGGGGAAACAGGCAGCAACCTCTCCGACTTCAGCCGCAGCAACTTCTTCCTAGAAACATCAGCAAGGGCAAAATGAACTACTGGAACTTCATCAAGATTAAAAGCTTTTGCACAGCAAAGGAAATGGTCAACAAAACCAAAAGACAGCTGACAAAATGGGAAAAGATATTTGCACATGACATATCAAATAAAAGGCTAGTATCCAAAATCTATAAAGAACTTCTCAAACTCAACACCCAAAGAACAACTAATCCAATCAAGATATGGGCAGAAGGCATGAACAGACATTTCTTCAAAGAAGACATCTAAATGGCCAATAGACACATGAAAAAGTTCTCAACATCACTCGGCATCAGGGAAATACAAATCAAAACCACAGTGAGATACCACCTCACATCAGTCAGAATGGCTAAAATTAGTAAGTCAGAAAACAACAGATGTTGGGCAGGATGCAGAGAAAGGGGAAACTTCCTACACTGTTGGTGGGAATGCACTCTGGAAAACAGTATGGAGGTTCCTCAAAAAGTTGAAAATAGGGCTATCCTACAACCCAGCAATCTCACTACTGGGTATTTACCCTAAAGACACAAATGTAGGGATCCAAAGGGGCACGTGCACCTAAATGTTTATACCAGCAGTGTCCACAGTAGCCAAACTATGGAAAGAACCTAGATGTCCATCAACAGATGAATGGATAAAGAAGATATTTTGTGTGTGTGTGTGTGTGTGTGTGTGTGTGTGTGTGTGTGTATGTATACACACACACACACACACACACACACACACACACACAATGGAATACTATGCAGCCATCAAAAAACCCAAAATCCTGCCATTTGCAATGACGTGGATGGAACTAGAGGGTATTATGCTAAGCAAAATAAGCCAATCATAGAAAGATAATTATCATATAATCTCTCTGATATGAGGAATTTGAGAGGTTGGTCAGGGGGCTGTGGGGGGTAGGGAGGGAAAAAACGAAACAAGATGGGACTGGGGAGGGATACAAACCATAAGAGACTCTTAATCCCAGGAAACAAACAGAGTCTCTGGGGGGTGGGAGGGGACGGATAGGGTGGCTGGGTGATAGACATTGGGGAGGGTATGTGCTACGGTGAGTGCTATGAATTGTGTAAGACTGATGATTCACAGACCTGTACCCTTGAAGCAAATAACACATTATATGTTAATTTTAAAAAAAGAATTTATCTCAATGATGGAATATAAATTTTTTTAAATGTACATCTTCAAATTATTTTTAACAGCTTTATCGAGGTATAATTGAAATATAATAAGCTCCACATATTTAAAGTGTATAACTTGATTAGTTTTGACATATGTATACACATATGAAACCATCACCACAATCAAGATAATGAGCATATCCATCACCCCAAATGTTTTCATGCTTTTTTGCAAACCTTCATTCCACCCCTTTTCCTCCCTCCACCCTGTCTCCAACCACATATTATTTTTTGAATATGCAAGGCAGTAAGTTCTCAGATATTCTGCTTACCAATGATCATATCAGCTTTGTCCTTAATAACTGGGTTCATTTGATTTGTGTCAGAGTTTACTGCTCTGTGACTTAGAATTCTCAGTGCTCAACTTCAGCTTCAGGCTGACATCCAAACTAGAGAAATGATGATAAATTCTCTCTGAGTTAGAAAGCTAATCTAAGAAATCAGCTGGGCTGATTGATTTCTTCTTTTTAGAAACAAAAGATGCAGATTATTTATCATGCAGACCAAAACCCTAAGGATCATTTTGGGCTTCTGTGTATTAGGAAAAATGGGTTTGGTATTTATAAGCTTTTGAAAAATCTCTAATTCACCCAGTAGACAGTTTCTCAGGTTATGACAAAGGTAGCTGAGCCAGTCAGCAGCTAAATTCATTTTTTAATAAAATCTGCCCAACCTATTTATTTGATGAATGGACCTAGAAGTGATAGATTACTGCCTAGTTCTTACAAAAATAATGCATAGGAGCCCTAAAGGCCTTTTCTCTATCAAGTTGATGTATCTATCAACTTTGTTCATTTGCTCAGGTGTATTCTCCATCCACACATTGACCTAACATTTTCATGCTAAATGGCGAGAAAAAAACTGGGAGTAAAAAAGGATCCTATGAACATTGGGGCCCTAAAAGACCACTGCCCTTGGCCACTGTCACCCATCCATCCAATTCCCAGCCCTTTTTATAAAATGAGATGACAGGGAAAGAAGATGAACTTCTTTTAAATGGTGAGAGAATTCAAAGCAGTATAAGGATTAAGCTCTATGGTACAGCTGATATGCCACGGCGGACAGGGAAGAAAGGTCACTGTGCAATGAGGTGGACAAGGAAGGCTTTGTGAAGGGGAGCTGGACATAAGCCCAGAGGAGAAGGGGGAAATATTCCAAATGCACATAGCTACTAGGGTAACTACTGAGTTATAAGTGTGCAGTGGTAGAGAGGGAAAGAAAGAATCCTCAGTGTTTAGGGCTGAAGGTGCCTAACAGCCCTGCATTGCTGTCCTAGAAGGGATAGAAACACAAGGTAAAAGGAAAGAGGCAAACAACTGGTGGGGGTGAGAGAGTTGCCAATTAGTTCTTCCATCTTTTTACTACAATAAGTAGCAATCAGATGTCTGGGGTTTTTAAATTTCAGACAAGCCCTTGTCTACTCATCAAAGATAAAGCAATTCTGCTTAAAGCAGCTTCTATTAGCAGCAGCAGTTAACATAAAAGAAAAAGTAAGCAGGGGAAGAAAATTCTACAGGGAAAACATCTTCCCTTGATATTCCTGTCAAAAGATAGAAGTGTTCAATGGTGGAAAATATCCAAGATAATTTTACCTCTCTGTAGTAAGCCATCTGGTAGCCAAGCCCTTCAGATTTCCAACTCCTACACTGAAGTCAGGACATAGTTCATGCCGGAGCCTAGAAAGCAAAGAATCATATAAAAGAGCTGAGTCTGTCTTCTCTTATTTCCATAGACACTCAGTGTTGGAACAGATCTTAAAGGTGGTCTGCCCTGATCTCCCTGGGGAGAATTTAGCCAAAGTGAGCTACGTGAGACTATTGCAAACTTCTACTACTGAATTCTTCCTTTTATCTTAGACCCCTAGAATTTTAGAGCTCAAAGGGACCTTAGGGAGTACCTAATCTAACACTTTCCTTTTTTTTTTTTAAGAATATTTAGAAATTTATTTTTAAAATTTAAAATATTAAAAGAAATTTTATTTTTAATTTAGGACAGAACATTACAAATAAATCTGATGGACCTCCTTGCAATCTGGGACACATCCTTGTGCCCTCCCATTCCCCTCAGATGTAAGAGTTATTATTAGTTTGCTAATTTTCTTTTCAGATATTTGATAATTCTATATACATATAAACATGTAGTATTATTTTTCTGTTTCATTTAAAAGTTATCATACAGTATCTTATTTCTTCACTCAGCATTGTTTTGAGATCTAGACCATTCCTTTTTTATTTTATTTTATTTTATTTTATTTTATTTTATTTTATTTTATTTTATTTTATTTTATATTAGAGAGAGTATGTGTGAACAGGGATGGGAAGGAGCAGAAGGGGAGAGAGAGGGACAAGCAGACTCTGTGCTGAGCATGGAGCCCAGTGAGGGGGCTCAATCCCAGGATCCTGAGATCATAATCTGAGCCAAAACCGAGTTGGACACTTAACCAATTGAGCCACCCAGGTGCCCTGGACCATTCCTCTTAACTGCAGTTAAATATTCCATTGTATAAATCACCACATTTTCTTTACGCTCTTTCACTTTGATGGAAATTTACAAATCTTCTTTATGGAGAGAGAATTGAGTCTCAGAGAAGTTACAGGATTGGCCTAAGTTAAATTTTAGCATAGTTGGAACTAGAATCCACATCTTAGACGAGAGGTAGATGAGTTTCTCAAAAGTTGGCTGTCTAGGCTCATTCATGGAAGTCTTACTTGGTCGAACATGAGGTTGGAGCATGAGATTGGAGAGTATGAAAATTCTGAGCATTCAGACCTCCCAGAGCTGGTAAGCCAAAGAGTCCCCCAACCCATGGCCTTATGTGCTGAAGAGCTTCAGAGATCATAAATATTTCCTCTACCTTTGCTCATGGGAGTCTGAAAAACCTCCCTTTCAGACTTTATAGCTTTAGATCTTGAAGGATTTCCATCCATAAAAGTTCCATAGACCCACCTTGAGAGTTAAATTAAGGTAATGTTGGCCATCAACATGATTGATGATTTGGTTTATCAGTTCACATGCTAGAACAAAGTTCTTAATGGAAAATGGTCTCAGGACATGCATACAGGTAGGCAGTTGGAATGGAGCAAGGAGAAAGGAAAGGTAGGCAGTTGGGATAGAGCAAGGAGAAAGGAAAAACTTGGACATATATTGATTGCCTGCTTTGTGCCAAGCAATGTGCTAGGTACTTTACATGTATATTATCACAATAAGATTCTTTTTTTTCTTTTTTTTTTAATTTTTATTAACATATAATGTATTATTTGCCCCAGGGTACATGTCTGTGAATTGTCAGGCTTACACATTTCACAGTATTTACCATAGCACATACCCTCCCCAATGTCCACAACCCAGCCACCCTATCCCTACACCGCCCCCCCCCCACCTCCCAGGCACCCTTAGTTTGTTTCGTGAGTCTAGGAGTTTCTTATGGTTTGTCTCCCTCCCCATCCCTTCCTGTTTCATTTCTCTCCCCCACCCCCCCAAACTCCCGCCTTGCCTCTCAAATTCTTCATATCAGAGAGAACATGCGATAATTGTCTTTCTCTGACTTACTTATTTTGCTTAGCATAATATCCTCCAGTTCCATCCACGTTGTTGCAAATGGCCAGATTCCATTTCTCTTGATGGCCGC
>CM053612.1:30655721-30682545 GCA_028646535.1 Procyon lotor
AATTCACTTTTCCACACGTCCTACCTTTCTGAAAGTCGTCGATTTTCTGCTCCTAGAATTGCTGTTCTTATTCTCTTCTCTCTCCTGTTGTGTTTGCCAGCTTTTAGAGTGGTTTTCTGGCTCTTTAGCTGGACTTCTGGGACCCAGTGCTCTCTGTGCCTCCTACACCTCCGCCATCTTGCCTCAACCTCCCTCACAATAAGATTCTTAATGCTACTTTCCATATTAGGAAACAAGAGCTCAGAAATATTAAATAGCTTTCCCAAAGTCCATTTGTTTTCTCACTCATTCGTCCACTCAACAAAATTTTTGCCAAGCTTCTATTGCTACATGTCAGATGCTATGCTAGGTGAAGAAATATACTGATGAATGTGACGGACCCAATTTTTGTTCTCATGAACTTGAATCCATAAGAAGTTATTTACTATTAAAATGCAAGGTAACTAAGCATAGTCAGGCACATTGGTTTGGGCCCTGTGAATATAGACAGGAGGCAAATCATAAGCACCATGTGGTCTCATTTATTGCTTCAGTGACAATATAGTGAGTGCCTTCTATATGGAGGCAATATGCTAGGTACTTTGGGGGAATATAAAGATAAATAATATAATGCATACTCCTAAGAGTGTTCAGGACATAGTAGATGTTCACTTAATACTTGAATATCAGCCTAGAAACTTTAAGTTCAAGACCAAGTGAAAACCTCATGTTTCCAAGCTACTTGTCTTTTCAGGTACAAGGGAAATTTTGCATCAGGATGAAGAACAAGAGAGGGTAGAAAACGACAGAGTATCATCTACCATCCCATGAAACTGTAGTGCTATGTAAAATGCTTCAATCAACAGAACTAGGGGGAAAAAAAACAGTTTTTGTCACCAACTGACTGACAGGCAGATGGCACCTTATTGACATAAAGATTAGTAAGTTCTTATTCTCTGACTAGAAGCAAAAGGCCAAAGGAATTTCCAGTGTGTCTTGATGTGGGATTTTTTTTTTCCCTAAGATGCACAGAAGTATCTGCCTTACAGGTAAAAATTCTGCCATATAGGAAACTTGAAATGGTATACTCCCATTTTTTTCCATCCCAGCATTTGTGCTATTGCTGTCAAAGGTTTTACTTTTTGTTATAAACTTCACAATACACTGTTAAAATCATTGCTAAAATAGTCCATTACATTCAAGACTTAAATAAGAAAAAAAGTATTTTGTATATTTACCCATGTAGCTTCCAATTTTAGTGTTCATCATTCTTTGTATAGATCCATATTTCTTTCTTACATTATTTTCCTTTTGCCTGAAGGTCTTCCTTTAATATTTCTCATGATGTGGGTCTGCTGGTAATGAATTATTTCAAATGTTGCAGTCTGGAAAACTCTTTATTTCATTTGTCTTTCTTAAGATTTTTTTTTCCCTGGGTGAAGGATTTGTCTTTTTTCTTTCACTAATTTCAAGATATTTCCCCACATCCCTCTAGCTCATGGTTTCTGAAGAGAAATCTGCTGTCAATATTATCTTTGTTCCTCTGAATACAAGGTGTTTTTTGTCCTCTGGTAACTTTAAGATTTTTCTTTCATCAATAATTTTGAGCAATTTGATTAAGATGTCTCTTGGCATAGTTCCCTTTGTGTTTCTTGTACTTGAGGTTCTTGGATGTATAGGTCTATATTTCATCAAATTTGAAAAATATTTTAGTTATTATTTTTCATATCCCTTATTGGCCATCCCCTCTCTCTTCTCCTGTGGGAACTCCAATTACACATATGATGAAATTGTACCATAGCTCACTAATAGTCTGTTTTTTCTTTTGTCTCTCTGTGCCTCACTTTGGATAATTTTATTATATTTATTATATAATATATATGCTATATATATAATATTACATATATAATTATTAGTTAGCTGTGTATTAAAGCTAACTAATGTTTTCTTCCTCGTCATCTAATCTCTTCTTCATCATTAATCCCATGCAGAGTACTATTTACCTTAGATACTGTACTTCTCATCTCCAGAAATTCAATTTGGTTTTTTTGTATCTTCAATGTCTCTATTTAATTTATATCTTAACACAACTTTATTGATAGATAATTCATACATGGTTTGCATATAATATATAGCTGACTTAAAGTATGTAGTTCACTGTTTTTTAGTATAGTATATTCACAGATATGCACAACCATCACTATAGTAAAAAGCAATCACAAACCCTAGAACCAAGTTCCCCGTCTGTCAGCAATGACTTATGTACTTTCTGGCTCTATAGATTTGCTTATTCTGAACATTTCATAAAAATGAATCATATATTATATGGCCTCTTTTGACTGAGTTCTTTCACCTAGCATAATGTTTTCAAGGTTCATCAACATTGATGCATGTATCAGACTTCATTCCTTTTATGGCCAAATCTTTCATAGTATGGATATGACCATATTTTGTTTATCTACTCATCAGTTGATGGACATGTAGGTGGTTTCCACCTTTTATCTATGATGAATAATGCTGCTATAAACATTTATGTGTAAGTTTTGTGTGAACATACACTTCCATTTCTCTTCGATATGTACCTAGAAGTGGAATTGCAGGATCATATGGTAACTCTATTTGTAACCATTTGACAAACTATCATTTAACATTCCCAGCAGCAGTGCATGAAGGTTCTGACTTTTCCACATCGCCATCAATGCTTGCTATTATCTGACTTTTTTATTATAGCTATTCTGATGGGCGTGAAGTGGTATCTCATTGTTTTGATTTACATTTGTGTGATTAATGATGAGCATCTATTCATGTCCTTATAGGCCATTTTTACATTTTCCTTGGAGAAATATCTAGGTCTTTTGCATAGTTTTAATTGGGTTATTTGTCTTTTTATTATTGAGTTAACAAAAGTTCTGCATATGCTAGATACAAACCCCTTATCAGATATGTGATTTGCAAACATTTCTCCCATTCCATAAGTTATCATTTCACTTTCTGCGCAGCGTATTTTGAAATCTAAAAAAGTTTTCAACTTTGACAAGGTCTAATTTATCTATATTTGCTAATGTTGCCTGGGCAGCTAACCTTTGCCAAATCCAAGATATAAGGCTGTATGAGGCATCTACAGCACACTACTGCCTCTGTCTCCTGAGATTAGAATCACTGTGGATGCATCACTATAATGTGTATGCAAGGAGCAGAATTCTTCCACCTAGGGACATGTGTGTGTGCTCCCTGACCATTAAGGGTGTTGGGCTATCCTCACAAATCCATAAAGCATTTGGCTACCTTTTTCTCCTCACAACAAAAATAGCTACCCCGAAAATTCCACCATTAAAAATTCATTACTCTGGGTCTTGAAATCTTTATTTCCAAGAATCTCCTTTTTATGTTATTTAAAGAATTTATTTATTCATTTGAGAGAGAGAACAAGCAGTGGGGAGAGGCAGAGAGAGAGAGAGACAGACACACAAAAGCAGACTTCCTGCTGAGCAGAGAGCCCGATGCGGGGCTCAATTCCAGGACCCAGAGATCATGACCTGAGCCTTAGGACAGACGCTTGACCAAATGAGCCGCCCAGGTGCTCCAAGAATCCCCTTTTTAAATGGCAAGGTATCTTCCTGTGAGCAGTGATATTTTTAGCCTTTTAATCAGCTAACACCTTTATAGATATTAGACAGCTAAGTGACAAAAAGGCCCTGTGTCATTGGCCTGTAGGCTCTATGCTTAGTGCAGGCAGTGGAAGTAGATGTGGGAAGGAAATAAAAAAGGAAAAGTAGAAATACATCCAAAAACTGCCTTTTTCATAGTCTTTCAGAAGGTCAGCTCTATTGTACTCACATGTGGGATTGTGTTTTTAAATATTGAGAGAATAGCTGGTGTCCTTCTTCTATCTTGGTCTTCGTATCTACTAACAGGGAAAGCTGCTGACCATTTTCTCTTGTCCATCCCCTCAAGACCATTCTTACATTGGCAAAAAAATTAAAAGCAGAAAAAGACAAGAGCATCCATAAATATTAAAGGTGTAAAATACCCCTACAAAATACAATATAATACAGTACCTTTACAACAGCAGCCGTGTCAAAATATAAAAAAATCTAGGAATGTTCAGCGGTTCATGTAAGTAAAGGAATACAGCAATGAGCAACCAGAGAAAAATGAGGAAGAAGAAGCTGCTATATAAAACTGGGTTTGTGGGCGCCTGGGTGGCTCAGTGGGTTGAGCTTCTGCCTTCAGCTCGGGTCATGATTTTGGGGTCCTGGGATCAAGCCTGCTTGATCAGGCTCCCTGCTCGGCGGGGAGTCTGCTTCCCCCTCTCCCTCCTCCTGCCCCTCTGCCTACTTGTGATCTCTCTTTCTGTCAAATAAATAAATAAAATCTTTAAAAAAAAAAACTGGGTTTGTGATGAAACTGTCATTTTGACTTAAGTTCAAGATAATAGTTTTGCTCAAATTATAAACCAAAATTACAAATTGGTGATGTATAATAATATGATAAATATGTAGAATGTATGTAACATTTTTAACACCTTTGAGTAAGGAGAGTATTAAGAGCCAGATCAAGCCCCTCTAATTATAGCTTAGCAAGTCTATACAAAGCTGTAGGCCAATCCACTGAGCAGGCAACACAAATTCCCGGTGCACTACACTGAGATTCAAGGGGTAGAATACTACTGACTCCCTCCCCTAGTGAAAAAAAAAAGTCATTTAATAAAGCTCTTTCAGTTCCTTCTAACCCCAAATCCAGGGCAACTCCTCAATGCCTACAATGAGTGCTTTCTGTTAATTTAAATGTATCCCCTCAAAACAAAATAGGCATAATCAATCTGTCCCATATAGACAACTGTTGGAATGTCGATGATACCTTCTTTTTTTTTTTTTTTTAACATTTATTTATTTATTTGAGAGAGAGAACATGAGGAGAAGGGGCTGAAGGAGAGGGAAAGAGATCCTTTTTGTTTGTTTGTTTGTTTTATTTTATTTTATTATGTTATGTTAGTCACAATACAGTACCTCATTATTTTTTGATGTAGGGTTCCATGAGTCATTGAGGGAGAGAGATTCTTAAGCTGACTCCATGTTGAGCATAGAGCCAGACACAGGGCTCGATCCCAAAACCCTGAGATCAAGACCGGAGCTGAAACCAAGAGCCAGATGCTTAACTGACTGACCCACTCAACCTCCCCCAGTGATACCTTCTTTATACTTTTTAATTTTTCCAAGGTAAGAGGAAACTTACAGCAGATGTCTTAGTCTGCTCAGCTGCCATAACAAATGACAACAGACTTGGTGGCTTAAACAACAACAGAAATTTATTTCTCAAAGTTCTGGAAGCTGGGAAGTCCAAGATTAAGGTGCTGCCTGATTTGGTTTCTGGCAAGAGCTCTCTTGGTTGCAGGCAGTCTGTCCCGACATGGTGGGAAAATGTGACTGAGTTTCCTGATGGCACTAATCCTATCAGGGTTCTACCCTCATGACCTCATTTAACCATAATTAGTTTCTTACTCTAAATACAATCACACTGGACATTAGGGCTTCAATGTATCAACTTAGGGGGATATAATTTAGTCCATATCAGTAAGGAAAGTTTCTGTTACTTAAAAGGATTTATAAGCATAGTTCAACTTGCTAAAGGATCCAAGGGCAGAATCGTCTTTGTAGTTCAGCTGAAACATGGTAACAATCTTCAAATACAAAGTGCAGTCCTGGGATCACTGCAGAGGTCAAGTCGCACAAAGGCTTTTGTTTAAATCACTGTATTTCATAGGATATTCCTCACTTTTCCCTTTTACGCTGAATAGACCAGATGGGAAAGCCCAGAACATGGAATTAGACTTGGATTATAATTCTGACTCTGCCACTTACTAGTCCCTGGGTGGTAGAGCAAACTCTTAATTTCCGTGATGCTGAAAATATTCATCTGCAGTAGACTTCTGAACAACATGGGCTTAAACTGCACAAGTCCACTTATCTATGAATTTTTTTCAATATAGCACATACTATAAATATATTTTCTCTTCTTTATGATTTTCATAGCATTTCTTTTTTTTATTGTGTTATGTTAGTCACCATACAGTACATCGTTAGTTTTGGATGTAGTGTTCCATAGCATTTTCTTAAGCTTACTATCTTGTGAGAACACAGAGTATAATATATGTAACATGCAAAACATGTGTTAATTGACTTTATGTTACTGGTAAGGCTTCTGATCAGCAGTAAACTATTAGTAGTGGTTTGGGGGAGTCAAAGTTACATGGATTTGTATGGATTACATGGATTTTTGACTGCACAGGGGGTCAGCACCTATAACCCCTGCATTGTTCAAGAGTCAACTGCATTTTAAAAAGTAAATGATAGGGTGCCTGTGTAGCTCAGATGTTTAAGAGTCTGCATTCAGCTCGGGTCATGATCTCAGGATTCTGGGATCAAGTCCCACATCGGGCTCCTTGCTTGGCAGGGAGTCTGCTTCTCCCTCTGCCCTCTGCCCTCTGCCTGCCCCTCCCCTTTTTTGTGTGCTTTCTCTCTCTCTTTCTCTCTCGCTCTCGCTCTTTCTCTCTCTCTCTCTCTCTGACAAATAAATAAAATCTTTCAAAAAACAAAAAAAAGTAAATGATAGCAACTCAGTGAGGTAGGCAAGGATATGTAAAATAATTTAATGAGATGGTATATAAAAGAACTTTGTAATTATAAACCCCTTGATAAATATTAGGAACCATTAAACTAAAGAGTAAGCTTAAAAGCCTCCTGACTTGAGACATAGTTCTTCTGGGAGAGACAAGGGCCAAGAGGAATATTTTTAATCAATACTAGTATCATAAGATGCTAGTATTTGAGAAAATTTGAGGGTCTATAAAATTCCCATATCGTACAGTAAGTTGTAGACATAACTTACAGAACTGCTTACTACAAGTAGTAGTACAGGATGACTAATAATATAAATAACACTCAAAATGTTCTGATCAATTGGTATTCATCAAATTATAGGTCCACAAATCACTGGTGCCCTTCAGGTTGAATCAAGGTATTCCACCACCAAAATCTATCTGTGGCAGCCATTTCTTAATTTGCAAACACAATTTTAGTTCATGGGGAGAATTTTCTCCATTTCAGGTTTTCAGTCCAGATCCCTCTTAAATCCTTTAGTGAGGGGAGTAGACAGCAAAACGAAATAACGTGTAGCAGAAGAACACCTAGGACAAGCACACCAGGCATCACCGATGACTTGCTATGGTTCATTTGTGGTCACATACTTGTGTCTGCACTTCAAACTGCTAGTAAAAATCCCCTGTAGTCGTGTGACAGTATGAAACGTACTGTCTCAATCTCACTTTGTAAGAGCCACTTGCTCACAAAGGAAAGCAGCGGGGTGGAAAGAGCAGGAGGTGCAAGACAGGGCACTTGTAACCTGAGGCAGTCCCAAAGGCAGAAAAGACTGAAAAGAGCTAAAGTTGGAAGCCAAGAAGAACACAGTTTACATCAGCATTTAATCCAGAGAACAGAGTGTAGAGAGAACAGGTAGCTGGGCGAACAGGGTTGAAATGGTGTTGAGAACTGAAAAATTTGCTTGAACGGAGCTTTTGTATGTGTTAGGATGCCCCTCTGTTTACATGGTGCGTAGCGCATATTGAGGTAGTAGATGCAGATACAAAGAAGTTGGAATACATTTATAGCAATATTTTATAGGGTCCACAGAGAACATTCTGACCTCCACGTGATCTGCTATCTAGATTTCGGAAGCCCTAATGTTAAGTTGTGGATAACACAGCCATAGAGGATCATTAATAGGCAATAGAGATACTCTGGCAATAGTTTTAATTTTTGGAAGGGGCACAGTGGCGTAAAACCCTCTCTTCTAACAACATACTCCTTGGAGTCTCTATTAGAGGAAAGATCTTGGGCTGATTCCCCTTATGATAAAATTACTAGGATTCTCTAAAAGACTCTGAGCAGTATGACTGCTATTTCTGGGAATCAGCACTCAAGAGGCTATCGGCACATTCCTCAGAAAATCAGACAACCCCACCTTTGGACCCTGTTCTATTCTACTTTAGGAGAACTAGCATGTACTGTTGGACTGACCCCAGAGTCAAAGGGGATGGTTGTTCAATCTGAATTATTTAGTTTATTTCATCTATAAAAACAATCCAAACCAGTAACTGAGTCTCAAATTTTATTTCTTTTAGCCTAAATCATCCTATTTGCTTATCTTTATGGAGTGGACATATTGGTGCTGTACCTAACCCAGTGGCCTCTAAGTATCATAAATGTTGCTAATGCTGTGCAAACCGTATTTTAATACATAGTTGATTTTAGGCTGGCATTGACCTTAGCGATCATCTTTTTTATCTTGTTTCACAGAAAAAGAAACAGAGACATAAAGAAGAGATACACGTGACTTGTTCAAGTTCATACTTCAGTTAGCAGAAGAACTGAGACTAGAATCCGGGTCTCCTAATTCTCTGGACGCTATACTTTAAACTGCACCATTTCACACATACAGGTATGTAGCATTATGTCCAGGGAAGTCCCCTGAGAAATTTTTAATTCCTGTTTTGAATCTGTACTATTGTAACATTTCAAGTCCTAATCTTAAATGTTGGGTCAGGAAGGGAGGTGGAGATTTATCCAACTTTGCAGAAAATGTATCCTTGCACAAAACATAAAAGTCTCTCAGTAACAACAAGGGTGACCCGGTTTTAAAGATCCCAATATGCAAAATGAGAAAGTTACAAAACAGTCACACTGAAGGAGATTGCATTAGAAGGGAATACTCAGCAGAACTTCTTGAGTGCATTTAAGCATTTACGATCATTACTTGGCAGAATCCTCTGGGACAGAGAAACAAAGTTAAAACCCTAAGAGTCACTGCCAGATGAAGACCAAGAAGAAGGCAAAATAAGCATCTTTGACGTAAAATAGAGGTTATGAAGAAATGGAATCTATTTGACCGGAACTCAGTGTCCTCTGAACGTATCAGGGCCCCAGTAACCAGCCTAGTGAAGAGCCTTTCTCAATCATGTGGATAGTGGCACTACCAGTCCTATGATCACTCAGGCTTGAACTTGAATATCACCTTGAGGCTCTCTCTATACCTCATCCCCTATAATAAATCCATTACCAAGCCCTGTTTTTCTCTTCCTTTGAAATAACTCTAACATTCTTCCCTTCTCCATTCTGACAGCCAGCATGGTAGATGGGATTCCATTATCTTATGGGAAAAAATCCTATTCTCTCCTACTTTGATTTACCACTGGCACAACCACGGAGTCATCTTACATAGCTTTCTTGATCACGTCCTGTTTAAGAACCTAGAGTGACTCCCCAATGCCTATAAGATCAAGACCTATTTTCTCAACCAAATGTTCAATATCCCCCAACTAATGGGCCCACCTACATACTTCCTTCTCTTCCCAATCACTGCTATACCCAAGACAGTGCTAATTCAAACCTCTGACTTCCAACCTCTTCCTACATATAACAGAGGTGTTTTCCCAACTTCTGCATCTTCCTATCTAAATCCCACAGAGCCTTCCAGGCCCAGCTCAGGTTTACCTCTTCCACATACCACTCTCCCAAAACTCCAGCCAATATTTATCTTTACAATTTTAATTAGTGCCAGCTATGCTCAAGGCACTGATCTTCTCGCTTCTTCAGAAATAGGAAAAACTGGGCACGTGGGTGGCTCAGTTGGTTAAGCCACTGCCTTCAGCTCAGGTCATGATCCCAGAGTCCCAGGATTGAGTCGCATATTGGGCCCCCTGCTCAGCAGGGAGTCTGCTTCTCCCTCTGACCCTCCCCCCTCTCATGCTCTTTCTCTCTCTTTCTCTCTCTCTCTCTCTCTCTCTCTCTCTCAAATAAATAAATAAATAAAATCTTTTTTAAAAATGAAAAAAAAAAAGAAATGGGAAAAACTAACAGGCAAAATTTCAGACCCATTTAATGAAGTCCTGCTCTGAAACAGGGACATGTAGCCCTTAGTGCCAGGCCATCAGTTGAAGGATTCTCCAATCTTTCTTCCTCCCAAGATGAAGGTAACATCTGTGGGAACATCCAAACTGTACTTCATGACACATTACCAATTTGTTACAGAATCACAGAATCTTAGAATATATGAGAGGGAAGAGATTTTGAATCATTAATTATAAATAAGAAAAGTGAGGTCTTCTCTGTTTTCTGGGTATTCTTATGTTTTCTTTCCCCTGAAAAAGCTACTGCTGGCAAATAACACAATTTTAAAAGAAATTCAAAAGTATATATCTTTAAAAAGTCTCTTGGTTTTTGACCCAGTAATTCGACTTTTGAGAAGCTACACTGAGCAAAAAACCTTGAATATTAAAAAATTTATGTACAAAAATATCACACCTTTCTTTATAATAGTAGAGATAAACTGGAGACACACTAAATGGTCCCAAATTGGAGACTAGTTGAGTATATTATGGTATACCTGATCCGATCCAATAAAATATCATATAGCCATTAAACATGATATTTTAACATATGATTGTATAAACTGTACTGTCTCAATTTCACCTAGGAGAGTCACTTTTCCACAAAGGAAATTGGTGGTAAAAAGGGCAGTAGAGTTAAAGTGTGATATTATTGATAATAATGTGGGAAATTCTTACAAGTGAAGAATTTCTGGATAGAAAGTGAAGAAAACTGGATAGAAAAGGTATACACAGGATAAACTCATTTAAAATGATGGGGGAAAGACTGGAAAGCTTTGTTTAAGCCAACTGTTTGATTTCTTTTTTTTCATAAAAATTCATGATTTGCTGGTTTATGTGACTTTTCATTTTAAAATAATTTCAGATGCATACACAGGTATGAGAACAGTGCAAAGAGCTCCTGTGTACCCCTCACTCATATTGCCTAAATATTAGCAAAAATTTTAAAATTAATTAATTATTTATTTATTTATTTATTTATTATAGTCTTGAGGTCTTTTATTTATTTTTTTTTACACTTGTCATGCCATGAATGCATAGAGAATGGGTTCCAGCAGCTCGGACTCCTTTCCATTTGTTTTCAAGAAGTGTGCTTCTCTGGGGGGAGCAGGCTGGTGCTTCAGTATAACCTGAGTACCTTTCTCTTTGACTTCCTTCTTTTTCTGATCATTTTCCTTCACATGCTTCAGAAAGCTATCTCAGCTCTTTGCGTGCTCAATATATACATTAATTCTCTTGGCAAGAATCTCACCCTTGTTTGTTTACAACAATGCCAACGGCATGCTAGGTAACATTGTAGACTTTTCCAGTTTGGCTGTGATAATATTTATGGGGCATTCCATTTTGAACAGTGCTCATTCCCTTAATGTCCACAATATCACCTTTCTTGAAGATTTGCGTGTATGTGACCAAAGGAACAGCTCCATGCTTGCTAAAAAGCCTAGAGAACATATAGTGAGTACTTCTCTTTCCCTTTGTGTTGGTCATTTTGGTGAATTACTGGAAGATGGCGGTTCCTGTCAAAAGGGATAAATAAACTTTTAAAGAAGTCCTTCTGCCCCATTTAAGGATCGTTTGGCCAACAAGCTCCTGTGTGAACACTGTCACTTTAGATTCCAAAGTGAAGGGGTAACAGAAAGGAGGCACTCATTTCTCATGGCCTGTGGAATCTGGGATGAAAGCCAGTCCCAAGACTAATAATCAGAAACAAGACTTTTAACCAATTATACTGCCTATTATTTACTGTAATCAGTGGCATCCCACTCTGCCTTTCCCTAGACTACTTCAAGGAACATCATGCAGACAAAGTGATAATGAGTGCTGAGCAACAGATTTAAACTTCCCGATTCAGATGAGTGACTTGAGGGAGACAAATATATATTTTTTGTTCATGCCTTCCCTCTGGTGAAAATGAAAAGCATCGATTTAATCCAGCTGCCAGCAGTTCTACATAACTCCCCTGGACATCAAAGAGAAAGGAATAAAGAGTTGAGGACCTTACAGAAATAAAAACAGCACATGTCCATAGCCATGAAAATGCATTATGCAAATGAAAGTACCCACATTTTAGCATAGATACTATATATTTCTACTCAGCATTTGAAAAAATCCTCTGTATTATAGACATTGTTGAGGTAAAAGAGACATTTAGGTCATCTAGCACTGTCCAGTTAGACCTCTGGTAATGATGAAAATGCTCTGTCTGTGTCGTTCACTATGGTAGTCATGGGCCACCTGAGGTTATTAAGTGCTTGAAATGTGACTGGTGTAATGCAGAACTGAATTTTTTATTTCATTCCATTTTAATTCATTTAAATTGACATAGCTACATGTGGCTAGCAGCTACTATACTGGACAATAGAGATCTAGACCTTTCTCCACTCTGAGTAGAAATTTCCTTTCCAGTTCCCCTGATCTCTTGCATTCTCACTGAAGATCACATCCATGTCCAATGGCTCCAGGTACTTAATCTTGGCTGCATATTACATTCACCCGGGGTACTACTCTTAACCAACAGTGTTGGGAGTGGGGAGTACTATGACCCAATCATGGATATTTTTTAAAAGATCAGGTGATTCTAATGTGCAGTAAGATTTGAGAAACTTTGATCAATATGCTGATGATTCCTAATTCTATATCACCAGATCTCGGTGCTGTGCTACACGTGCTGACTGGATCTTTCCTTCCTGATTTCCCTCCAGTAAACCCCCCCCAAAAAGAAAACCCTCAACACCAATTTATCTAGATGGAATAACATTTTGCAGTATTGCCATCACCCAAATCCTTCAAACTTTAGTTACTGGACTTATTTCTGTTGTTTTGCTATTTATTTTTTATTTTTTTCCCCAAATACTTTTATTTTTTCAGTGTTACAAAATTAATTGTCTATGTACCACACCTCCCCTCCAAAACCCTCAGTTTGTTGCTCAGAGTCCACAGTCTCTCATGGTGGGGGAGATGAACCATTAGAGACTGTGGCTATTTATTTTTTATATGTCTTATATATTTCTTATTTCTCAATTTCTTCATTACAGCCTTCTTTTATGTTTGTTTTTTTAATAACTTATCATTCTGACTCACTTCTCATTTCCTATTCTCTATATGTTTTAAGTAAACTCTACCCCCAACATGGGACTTGAACTCGTGACCCCAAGATTAAGAGTCTCATGCTCTACTGACTAAGCCAGCTAGGTACACCAAGAGGGGTCTCTTCTAAATGTTTTTAATTATTTTTTTAGTGGTTAAACTGGGGATTAAAATCAACATCTTCAATGTATAGCCAGCTAGTTTCAATTAATAACTTATTTGCCATAGTATAAAAACTCTGTTCCTATGCAGCTCCATTCTTCTCCCTCTATGTTGTTATTATCACAGCTTACATCTTTATAGGCTATGTGGCCATTAACATAGATTTTTAATTTTTATTCTATGCATTTGTCTTTTAAATCATATATAAGGGCACCTGGGTGGCTCAGTTGGTTAAAGCCTCTGCCTTTGGCTCAGGTCATGATCTCAGGGTCCTGGGATAGAGCCCCACATCAAGATCTCTGCCCGGTGGGGAGCCTACTTCTCCCCCTCCCTCTACCTGCTGCTCTACTTGCTTGTGCTCTCTCTCCCTGTCTCTCTCATTCTCTGTCCAATAAATAAATAAAATCTTCCAAAAATAAATAATTTGTAACTGGAAGCATACCACTAGAATGATCATAATTCTACAGAAAGGGAAACTCAGAGTAGAGAAAGACATGAGAGCTGAAATCAAACATTCAAAGGATTGTCATGCAGAAGAAAGAGTTTTGCTCAGTGCTGCTCTAGAGAAAAGGACTAGGGCAATGGAATAGAAGTTGCAGGCAGGTGATTTCAGCTTATCATAAAAAAGCATTTGCTGCAAGTCAGCATTCACCACAGAAGTAAGAAAGTGGCGAGTTCCCCATTAGTGGAAATTCTCATTAATTGAATAATCACTTAACAAGGATATTGTTAAGGAGACTTTTTCACTGGGCAGGGGATTACTCTAGATGACCTCTGAAATCCCCCGAAGGAGGTTCAAGATCTAGACCTTTCTGGGAAAGATCAGTATTACCACATTAAAATTAGACAGTTCTCAAAGGAGTCCTATGGAAAGAGCCAAAATGCTCTCAAAATCATTACCCCATCAAATGCACATACATGCACACTCACACATACACACAAGCAGTCTTCCTCTCACCAGCCTACTCCTGTGCCTTTGTACATTTAGTTACTTTTCGCATTGGACATTTTTTTATAAAGATTTTATTTATTTGACAGAGAGAAACACAGCAGGAGAGGGAACACAAGCAGAGGGAATGGTAGCCGGAGAAGCAGGCTTCCTGCAGAGAAGAGAGCCCGATGAGGAGCTCGATCCCAGGCCCCTGGGATCACATTGGACATTTAAGTTTCTTCTTCAAATGTAATTGTTTTCCTAGAAGAGGTGCAGCTTTAAGCCACTCAGCTTCTATCTTAGTCCTGATTTTCATCAGCTTCTATCACAGTGCCTGGTACATAGTCGTTAAATCTGCTCATTATCCACCATTTACACTGGTGATTGTACAAGTTTATCAGATTTAATCTGCTTGACTTAAAGGATTCTGAAAAGATGCAGAAGTAGATAGGTAGGGGGCGCCTGGGTGGCTCAGTCGTTAAGCGTCTGCCTTCGGCTCAGGTCATGATCCCAGGGCCCTGGGATCGAGCCCCGCATCAGGCTCCCTGCTCAGCAGGAAGCCTGCTTCTCCGGCTACCATTCCCTCTGCTTGTGTTCCCTCTCTCACTGTGTTTCTCTCTGTCAAATAAATAAAATCTTTAAAAAAAAAAAAAAAGAAGTAGATAGGTAGGCATGGATAAGGGTGAAAGGTCACAAGGGTTTCACTATTCAAGCTCAATCCTCATGGCACAGAGTGTAAGCCATGCACAAATACCACACCCCACTAAAAAGCATACTTTTTTTTTTTTAAGTTAGGTGGAAAGTGAGGCTTTCCTCCTCACAGAAAAGGTCCAGAGCTGGGCAGCGATCTGGGCTGGGATTTGCGCCCTGGCCTTCTGCCCAGCCCATTGATTTAGCTCTTTAAATCACATTATTTAAGCCTACAAAATGTCACAGATCCCATTAGACACTCTCCTCTGGCTAGCAGCACAGAAAAGAGAGAACACGATAAGCCCCCTGAGGCAGCCTGTTAGTCCATTCCTAATGTTCCTTACTTGGTGGACTACACTGGGAGTGAGGCTCACTTGCAGAAATGGCATGAAGTGCCGGCTGGTCTGGTTTTGTTCAGTTAAGAAAACACCTCAAGGCCAGTGCACAATGATGGGAAAGCCAACCTCATCTCTTGGCTTAGGTTAATGGCAAATGAGTACAATCTGCCAAGTATAAAGGTAAAGAGTGACGGGAAGGAACCTTCTCAAGAATACATCCTCGGGCGCCTGGGTGGCTCAGTCGTTAAGCGTCTGCCTTCGGCTCAGGTCATGATCCCAGGGTCCTGGGATCGAGCCCCGCATCGGGCTCCCTGCTCGGCAGGAAACCTGCTTCTCCCGCGACCATTCCCTCTGCTTGTGTTCCCTCTCTCGCTGTGTTTCTCTCTGTCAAATAAATAAAATCTTTAAAAAAAAAAAAAAAAAAAGAATACATCCTCAAGAGATGCCAGAAACTCTGTCATTAGCTATTTGTTCCCAGAATAATGGCAGAGCAGGACTAACAGCATTTGAAGAAAGCATTGTTCTCAGCCTGGTGGAAGGCTGAAGCTAAAGCTGTAAGTGAGGGTCACATGGCACCAGCTGTGGGGAATGGAGGAGTGGAGGGCATTAGGCAAGTCATTAGATGTCTACATAAGCCTACATGGAGACAGCCAATGCAGGGAACTCGTTTTACATCATTGTCAATGAGTAATGTCAAGGTGGGCATGGATACATAATCTCTGGACACCAGGCCTCTCCTTACCCCTTTACCACATCTTCCCTGCCCTTCTAGACACACGTTTCTGTGCTCCCATGGCCACAGCAGCTTCCCTCCTCAAGGAATCCACATTAAGGTGTTAATAGCTATTAGTCACATGATTTTTTAATTCCTTCCAGGGATGGTTTTAGAGATGTAGTGCCTTAAAGCAAAGGAGTGATTCCCTAATAGTACACTCTCAGGCAAACCTCTGGAAGAGACATTTTTCTCAAAGGGGAATACTAGGAGGCTTCTCATAGCACAGCTCACTAGAAATGCAACAGACTGGATCAATTTCAAATGCAAGAGATGAAAAGTAAATCTAGACTCTGAATTGACTGTGTATAATCCAATTACACTTACTTCCAAGTCTCAAATTACCGTGATTTTACTGTCCTCTCTCTTCACTACTATAACCCACACATCTGGCACATAGTGAAAGTTCAATGAATGGTACTGCTCGTCGCCTTCATTATTACTACTATTAGCACAGGAAGCAGTAGTACTAACAGTGCTTCCCTGGCACAGTGCCTGGGACATATTAAGTATTCAAAACTCTACTAATTATTTTGTTGCACCAGCTCCTGGCACAGTGCCTGGCATATAATAGGGCACCGATTTAGTTAGTTCCCTTCCTTCTCATCTTGCACTAGGATACATTTGTTTTCAGTTTATCACACAGCCTTGCCTTACGGAAGTGGACAAGATCTTCCTGCAGCAGTAGTGCTCAGCACAGCACCACCTGTGACACCATCTGAAAAGACATCTAACCTTTTCTCCCATGGTAACCTCTTAAGTGGCAGATGGGCAGCAAGTATTTAAGATCACTTTTCCGATGGGAAAACTGAGGACCTTTAATCCTCTAATTAGGACCTCTAATCCTTGTACCTTATTATAGCCTGAAAACTATGCCCCTGCCCAACTAAGCCATGACCAATCTTACCACTGTTGCTCTTATGCTCTACGGTGCCTGGATTACCCTCACATTTTCACATTTAATTCATCTTCCAAAGATTGGCTTGAGAGCTACTTCCTCCATGAAACCTTTTCTGAGATCTCCAGCCCTCACCAAGCCCTTTCTGAAATCCCAAAGCTTCAAATCAGTGCCACACAATTTAATACTTCATTCTGTGACCATGCCAACCCTCCTCAGCTAGTTAAGTATTTGTTAAATATTCATTTGTTGAGCGCCCATCATGTTCCAGATCCTGAGTGAGTCCTCAGAAGGCAGGAATCAAGTGGCAGAAAGACAAGCATGCAGTTCGGTGACATTGAAGAAATGTCATCCAAGTACCAGTGGAGAACTCAGAGGGAGATTGGCTAACTTTATGAAGGTGTTGGGGGGAAAGTTCACAGAGAAGGAGCATTGTGAGCAAGGTGGGGAAGCCAAGAAGGAATTTGTTAGGTGGAGAGAGTGGGATGAAACTATGCGCAAAGACATGGTCATAAAAGGGCATCTTAGAGAACACCACTCAGTATGGCTAGAACTTAGGGTGGGATGAAGAGAATACCGTGGAAGGTTTACTCATTCACTCATCAAATATATATCAAGCATCCGGGGCATGTCAGGAACTTGGCTAGGTACAGGTGCTATAAAAACTGGACAGATGCAGTCCCTGAACTCGAGCTCTAAAGCAAATTGGACAGAAGAGATGATTATCCAGTAAGACAAAGAAATATGTAACGACCAATTGTGGTAAGCATTAAGAAGGGAAAACAATACAATGGAGAGAAGTGCATGAAGGAACTACTTTAGACGAGGTGGCTAGCGAGAGCTGCTCTGAGGAGGTGACATTTTGTTGAGGCATGAGAGATGAACACGGCTGGAGAAGAGCATTCCAGGAGGTCACCAAAGGGGTTGAGGTGGCAAAAAAGCTTGGCACATTGGAAGAATCAAAAGAAGGTCCACAAGGCTAAAGAATAGCGGATGAGGGTGAGAAGTTGGAGAGGTAAACCCAAGCCCAGACCCAGGAGACCTCAGCAAGGAATGTTGATTTCATCACAAGAGCAGCAAGAAACTAATCAAGGAGGAGTGGAATGGAATCAGATGCGTGCGGAAGGCCATGCAGAGGGGAAGAGAATGGAGTCAGGATGACCAACCGTAAGGTGGTGGAATGGTTTAGGTGTGAGACGATGAAGGCGTGGACCTATTCTTTCATACCTTCCCAAGGTGACCAGCAGGCTTCCCGGGTGTTCACTGGTGAACTAAATAAATATAAACCGAACTGGGTTGTTGATTCTCTCTTCAGGCGATCACACTGTCTCTTCTTCCTCCTCCCTGTTTGTTTACAATGGAGAAGGGGAGGCAGGGAGGCAGTCTACAATTAGTATTATTAAAGTCATTTGCTGTTTAGTGACAAATGCTTACTCTAAGTGCCACTTCCCTTTAGCCACTGCTGAGTTACTCGAAAGTAGCACAGAAAAATATCAGTGCTTCTTGAGACAGCCAAATAGTACCCTGCTCTCCTGAGACTTGGATGCAGAGAGAAATTTGTCATTTGGGTCTGTTCAGGGCAAGAGGTGACACTCACCTTCAAATACCAACTTCCCAAAAGATCACAAGCATATGAATTGCAAATGTCAGTTGGTATAATATATGCTTCTCCCTTTGCCAAAGCAGGGATGTCATTACCTGGAAAAGTGAGGCAAATTTGTGTGGAAGCATCATGTCTTCATCTTTTCTTCCATCCAGGAGATGAGACAAGTGGCCCTTTGTCACATTTCCATTTCCTTTTGCTGGCAAAACAGTTTGGTAATGAGACGCTTAAATCGGTCCAGCCCAACTCAGCCTCTAGAGGATACTGGAGGTCCCAGGGTTGGGAGGGAAAGGGAATCCAATCACCTTATGGATCTGAGCCTCATCTTCTCCCCTGGGGAGAATAACCATTCCTATCTCACAAGGCTAGTACAAGGAGCCAGTAAGGATCATGCATGAATTTGATCTGTAAACTATGAGGCAAGAACTCTATACCGTTATTCATTCTATACAATTGAAGGCAAAGACTGTCTTTTACTTCTTGGTTTCCCAGAGAAAGTTAAACACTTTCTCTTGTAGGAATTCAATAATAGGTTTTACTTTAAAATCAGTTCCATTGAAATCTGGTTTTAGATGTGGTGTTTATAAAATAAACCATTCACTTCTCAGAACTGAATCAAACAGATTATCGGATCCATCAGCTTCTTGGTTTCAAGTGGTAGAGGAAAAAAATCATGAATAGGCAGAGGGGGATACTTGACTTTGGTCTATTGGAGCCAAGAGCTGTTCCCCAGTGAGCAGGAGCCAGAAGCAGGGTTTCGGTTAGCATGAAAACCACATTTCTATCCAGAATCTACACCTGGGACAGCTGCAAATGTAACCCTGAAAATTAGCTCAGGCCCATGGGCCCAGGGCCTAAAGGAAACTGGCCAAAGGTAGCTCCAACTTTGCGTCATCAATCAGAAGTACTATCATGAGTATCTCCAGACAGCAGAAGGGAAAGAAGGAATTAATTTGTGCCGTGTCCTAGGAGTTTTACACTGTGCCAGTTGCTTTGATAATATATTATCTCATCTGACTCTCACAAGAGCTTTATGAGGAAGGAATTAACCTTTAGCACAGGACCTGGTACATAGTAAGCAGTAACTAAGTAATAAGTGCTATTGATGCTATTAATATTGATAACCTTAATAGTAATAAACCGAAGCACAGTGGATCCAAAGTCACAAAGCTGGTAAAGTCAGGATTTGAACCCAGGGCTTTCCCACCCAAAAGCCTGGGCTTTTTCTGCTCTACCCCTTTGTAAGAAGAAAAAGACGGTGGTTATGAAAACAGTTGATTTTCCAACCCCTTAGCCAGACTGCCCCCATAAACTGGCCACTTGGGACCTTCAGGCACCTAAGACTCTCTTTGGTCTCCTTCTCTCCCACTCAGGTTGCTATATTGCTATGAGCCATGGCCCAACTGTACTACAAAAAAGTCAACTATTCACCATACAGAGATCGCATCCCCCTGCAAATTGTGAGGGCTGAGACTGAGCTCTCTGCAGAAGAGAAGGCTTTCCTCAATGCTGTGGAGAAGGGGGACTATGCCACCGTGAAGCAGGCCCTACAGGAGGCTGAGATCTACTACAATGTCAACATCAACTGCATGGATCCTCTGGGCCGGAGTGCCCTGCTTATTGCCATTGAGAATGAGAACTTGGAGATCATGGAGCTACTGCTGAACCACAGCGTATATGTAGGCGATGCATTGCTCTACGCCATCCGCAAGGAAGTGGTGGGCGCTGTGGAGCTTCTGCTCAGCTACCGGCGGCCAAGCGGAGAGAAGCAGGTAAGAGAAGTTCCTATGGGCTGGGGCAACAGCTAGGAACAATAAGGCCCCAGGATCAGAAGCCTGGAAACTAGGGAAGGTTAGATAGGTTGGAGTTAAGAAGCCCTCTCATGGCAATCTTCTGCTCTCAGAAATAGCATCAGTGATCTCGGGTGGTATCCTAGAGCTACCCTGCCTGGTCCACACTGAGTTTTCCTCATTCGCCTTTTCCTTGTGAGCATTTGCCCATATGCATTTAATACTTAGCAACCCAAGAGTGCCTGGGTGGCTCAATCAGTTAAGCATCTGCCTTCAGCTGAGGTCATGATTCCAGGGTCCTGGGATCAAGCCCCACATTCGGGCTCCCTGCTCAGAAGGGAGCCTGCTTCTCCCTCTCCTTCTGTCCCTCTCCCACTCATTTCTCTCTCTCTCTCAAATAAATAAATAAAATAGTTTTTAAAAATACTTAGCAACCCAAAAGTGTACATTCCATTTCCAGAATATCCAAGCTCCTTCGACCCTTCCTACCTTCTGCTCTAGCTTCATTTTCTTCCTCTACTCAAAGGTTACATCTTAGAAAGAAAGAGACCAAACATAGATGTAGGATTTGTCCTCACTAGCCTCTCTCCTGGAGAATGACAAAAGGCCTTTAAATGTGAATGCCTCGGTATACATGCAGACAGATACAGAAGCTCATGTATTTTCTCAGTACCTGTGATGCAACTGCATTCCACTCCTAAATGTTTAGGGTTTTGCCTCTATGACTCTCCTACACTCCAAGGCACTTAAGCTTAATACTCTGGAATCATCTTTGTTTGAGTCCTTCCTTTTCCTTGCCTCTGTGTCCAATCCCCAAGCCCTATCGTTTCTTCCTACCCAATCTCTCTTTCATACTTTCTTTCCTCCTACCACTCTGCCTGTGCTCCTCGTCATCTCTCTCCTAGATAGGTGATTCTCAAAGTGTGGTTCCTGGACCAGCAGCATTAGTTAGCATCACCAGTGGAACTTGTTAGAAATGCAAATTCTCAGGCCTCACCACAGACTGATGGGATCAAAAACTCTGGGGATGAGGCCCAGCACACTGTGCTTTGACCAGCCCCTCCAGGGGACTCTGATGCAGACTCAAGTTTAAGAACCACTATCCTAAGGGCACCTAGGTGGCTCAGTTGGTTGAGATACTGCCTTTAGCTCAGGTCATGATCCCGGAGTCCCCGGATCGAGTTCCGCATCGGGCTCCCAGCTCCACTGGGAGTCTGCTTCTCCCTCTGACCTGCTCTCTTTCTCTCTCTCCCTCTGACCATGCTCTCTTTCTCTCTCTCTCTCAAATAAATAAATAAAATCTTTAAAAAGAAGAAGAAGAAGAAGAACCACTATCCTAGACTAACGTGAAAATCTTCTAACTGGATTCCCTGCCCATTGAACTCTTTCTTTCTCACAAGCCATCCTGAGAAACAATGCTGGCTTATTCTCCCCAGCACAACAATCCTGTCATTGCTGTCAATGCTTTCAGTAATTACAAGGTCTCATTACAAGAGAAATCAACACATGAAGTCTAGCACTCAGTATCCTTCAGCAATGGTCTTTTCCAGTTCTGTCTCCCGCAGGTTTCTCCTAAACCCCTCAAGTCAGACGGGTCTCTTCGCTGTCTTTCTTTGGAGCATAGTAGGGACAGTAGATTAAAATTTCCTTGAGTAAAGGTCCTGAATGCCCCATTCTCCATCAGCATTTAATACAGTGCAGCTGTATCCCTGCAGCAGGAAAGTGCCTGTAATATCGCAAGGACTCAATAAATACTTACTTTATGAACAAATAGTTCATTTGCAGCCAGCACCGTGCTAAGAATCTTGCACCGCTGAGCTCATTTAACAGCCCCCCAGCAATTCTGTTAGGTAGACACTATTGTGACTGCCCTCCCCCTGAAAAATCGAGTCATAGTTGAATCAATCATCCAAGATCACAGAGTCAGAGCAAGAATTCAAACACAGGCAACTGAACTCCTAAACCCACCCAATTAACTACGTGATTATACAGCTTCCGTAGCAATCTAAATCTTGGGACTTTCAGCACAGGAGTTCTGAGACTAGGGTTGGTCAGTGAAGGACAGAGAGCTCTCTGGAAAGGACAGGCCAAAAATTGGGTGAACAGCAAAACAGAGAGGTATGAACATGTTCCCTACTCAGTCCGTGTCACGATTCCCATCAAAACTGGTTTGTTCTATGCCCTGTTTTCCCATAGTCCTGCTAAGGGCCTGAGTGATTTACTGTGTTACTTTGAACTAAGGCTTACCCTGATACCCTGTTCTATGATGACCTTGCCCACCACCTCTAAGATTGTATAGCCATTATCTCTATCCTTCCATTGACACCAATCACAGGCTACTATGTATTATTGGCCAGCCTTACTTGCGTAAATGTCTTATCTCTGTAACTAGATTGTTTCTTTTTCTTTTTTAAAAAAGATTTTATTTGTCAGAGAGAGAGAAAGAGAGCACAAGCAGGGGGAGGGGCAGAGGGAAAGGGAGAAGCAGTCTCCCCGCTAAGCAAGGAGCCCTATGTGAGGCTCCATCTCAAGACCCTGGGGTCATGACCTGAGCCAAAGGCAGATACTTAACCAGCAGAGCCACCCAGGTGTCCTAGTCCTAGATTGTTTCTTAAATGGCAGGCATAATCTAATGCTCAACCATTTCCATGTTTCCCCCAATATTACCTAACCCAGTTCCTAGTATATAATGGGTGATATATAAATATTTGCTGATAGATAAGAAGGAGTTACATTTATCCCTCAGAAAAGTATTTGGTCAGCTGATTGAACAAGACATCCTGGACTTTCATATTCAATCCCATTTGGCTTCACAACTGTGGTGAAAGATAGGAGACCACAGGGGACTTTCCAAAGAAGAGGCTAGCAATACCAACCCTATCTGAGTTTTGAAAGTAGGCTATGTCCTTATTTGATGGCTCCCATCTCCCAATCTTTCCCCAGTACTCTGGCAAACTCTCAGGAAGAAAGGCACCAGGAAAACTTACTCTGAGGTACAATCTAAGGCATGACCTCCCCTAGAGAAAGGCAGTGCTTAACTCACAGGGATGAACCACTAATGGTGAAATGTCAGGCATACGGAACAAGGGTAAAGCTGTTTGAGACAGGCTGTCTATTCCCAAGATCCTTTCAGACACACTGCCAATGTAAGACCTCCTCTGTCCATACTTCACTATCACACTATGTACAAATGCACAAAGCCATCAGCCCCATCCCCAAGTCTTTTCTGAAATCTTTCTCTTCCCACCCTCCTCTCTCCCCCAACCCCCACCAGCAGCCTCTGCTAAATTTTATTTTCTCCCATTGCTCTGACAATCGCTACAATAAGTCATATGTCAGTAACTATAACAACAGGCTGCCACAGTGCTGGAGTTCTGCCTTTCTGGGAGATAGAAAAAGGATTTGTTTACCTGGGAGCAATCAGGGATGTGAGCAAACATAGGCCTCCTGAAGGACCATGGGTCCAGCTGGGTAGGTTACTCTCGGGAAGGCGCACCTCCCACACACAGATTCCAAACACCTGGCCTTTTTCCTGGGCCCTCCCCCATCTCTCCAAGGGACTGGGCACAACTGACCTCCATCTGGCTTGGGTAGATGAACGAGTGCCCTTTTTGGCTTTACTGGGCCAAGAGTTTGGTCTCAGGCTAGCAGCAAGAACCCCTCTGCTCAGCCCACCGTGCTCTTCCCTGTCTTCTAGCTGATCAAAAGTCCTGTCAGATAGAGATCAGACACCAGGCGTAAATGACTGACACTGGCTTCGAGAATCAACACTCACTTGGAAATCTGCATTTTTAATAAGAACCCAAACTCAAAGTAAAAATGGCGATGCTTTTTTCGAATTTTCTGCACCAGACAAGTATAAGACTGTGTGTGTATGTGTGTGTGTCGTCTTCCTGTGTGTGTGTTGTTCTGAGGTCCTGCTGCTCCAGAAATCTGACCTCCTTGGAAGCATCCACTCCCTGACCAGTACGGCCTATTTCCTCAGTGGTAGATTTTGTGATTCCTTGGGGTAAACATTCTTAAATAACTCTTGAGAATTCAAAAGCTTTGTACCACAGAAGGTTTAGCACTAGCCTATTTCCGGTATATCAAGCCTTCTCCCTTTGGCCCACCGAGTCTGGGAACCACTAGAGGAGCATCAGCAGCCAGATGAGCCAAAGCAGCTACAATCCAGAGCAGAGCTTTATACTTGTGTCTGGTCAAAACCAGCTCAAAGGTTAATCATTCCGCGTATGGAGAACTTGTCAAAACACAGATGCCTGAGCCCCTTCAGAATCAGAATCTTGGGGTTGGAGCCTGGCACCAACATTTTAATAAGCCCACCTTCACCCATTTCTAGGTAAGAGGCCTACGACCCAACAAAGCTGGCTCCTTGTGGAGGTCCTAGGAGAGAATGTGCTCCATGCCTTGGCTCTGCCTCCACCATCACACAGAGTTCTCCTCTGGGTCTTTTCCCTGTGTCTTCGGGTCTCGATCTCCCTCTCCTCTCTCTTATGAGACACCAGCCATTGATTTGGGGCCCACCCTAATGCAGGATGACCTCATTTTAACGTGACATCTGCAAAGACCTTTTTCCTAAATAAGGTTACATTCACAGGTCCTGGGGGTTAAGACTTGACAATATCTTTTGAGGGGACACCTTTCAACCCACTATACTCTCTATGAGAAATACAAGTCAGAAAAGAAGAAAGAAATACGAGTCAGGTAAGTGGTTTTCAAACATTTTCAGAAACAGAGCCTTTCATTAAAGGAAATCCTGCCCAGATGTAAAACAGACAAACAGACCCATGCAGAGCTGGCCTAGTTTATGAGCAGATCAGTGCCCAAAGCCCCACTTGTTCACACACACACACACACACACACTCCTATACCTCCTTGGCCCCCAAGGAGCGAGCATAGCTGAAAACCACTCATCTGGAAGATAGAATGACAGACTCGAATTCAGAGTTTGAGGTGCTAACCAGCTTGTAACTAACAGGGTGACCTTGGGCAAGGTACAAGATCTTTTACACGTGTCCAGTTACAGAATCACCCTACAGCTTAGTTTCCTCATATATAAAATGAAGCTAATGATACCCAATCTAGGGGCTTGTTGTTAGGAAGAAAGACGATAAAGATACATTAAAGTCTTTTGAAAAAAAAATGTAAATGCTAGACAGAGGTCAATGACTGTTATTCTCGGCTTCATTCCATCAATTTGACTTAGCCTGAAATATTGTGTGGAGAGACCAGCTGGCAAGTGGCACTCATCACAAGGAAGCACTAGTACAATGAGAGAGAGAGAGAGGCTGGTGAGCGAGCTGGCCCAGTTCACAGATTACCTCCTTGATGACAATGGTCTTCCTTCTGCTGTTAAGCAAGTTGTATAACCTCAAAGTCATCCTTCCTCATCCACTGGTGTCTTTAAGGATTTAAGCAACAGGGACGTAGAGCTGCTGGCCTCTCCATCAACAGCCCACCCAAAGAATTTTCTTTCTTGGTCACTTGCGTCAATGCAGGCTGGCAGAAAGAGGCTAAGCCAACCTTCTCCCCAAGGCCCACCCCTCTGAGCTCTGCCATAATTACTCATTTGTCTGTGGCAGATGGCTCCAAATTAAAATTGGTCTCACAGATGAGCTAGTGAGATTAAGTTTCAACAACACTGATAAGTGTTTGTGTTAAGATTGTAGAAAATCAGCAACAAGACATTCCATGTACTCCCTTCTATCTGACTTGTGGTCTCAGGGGGAAATTGTACAGTGTGGAGGGGAACACTGTACTGGGGCCTGGAGAGGGGAACAAAAGAACCTAACCTCTAAGTCTCAAACATTCAATAAGAGAGCAGAAAGGAAAGGGGAGAACGGCAGAAGTCACCCTGCTATTCATAGACAACCTAAAGTGGTAGAAAGAAAGAAAGAAAGAAAGAAAGAAAGAAAGAAAGAAAGAAAGAAAGAAAGAAAGAAAGAAAGAAAGAAAGAAAGAAAGAGAGAAAGAAGGCTTTGCAGCCAGCCATTTATTAGATGGTAGATTGGACATATCACTTAATCTCTCCAAACCTTAGTTTCCTCATCTATAAATGGGAACAACAGTGGAGTCTATTTCATAGAGGTAAAGTGAGAATTAAATGGAATAATGCACATATATTACTTAGAACAGAGGCTGACACAGCCAATACTCGGAACAGGTAGTTAGGACTATTCCTACTCTTACTAGTTTCAACTACTAGTTTGAAACCCTGCTGATATCGCCTTCTGGTGATAATCTCATGTAACCATTTTTTCAAAAATGTGGTAAGAGCCCACTCGTACATAGTAGCTGAGAGTTCCACTGAGTGACCTTGACAAGGCTATTTACCGTGATTGAGCATCAGTTTCCTTATCTGTATAATGGGATAATGATACCATCTATGTCACAGATTGTTGCAAGATTTAAATGAGAATTATTTTTGAACATTTGGCATAATTTGTGGTACCTAACATTCAATATATGATGCCTATATTCTTAGCATTAATATAAAATAGTATTATTATGAACTCTGTTACCTGAATTGCCCAATCTACCAGAAAATATTTAATCTTTGTCATAATCTGAGGAACAGCTTTAATTCTCTGATTCTCATTCTAAAATCAAAGTTCTAGACCAAAAAAAAAAA
>CM053612.1:30682645-30774583 GCA_028646535.1 Procyon lotor
GAAGAAAAGAAAAGAAAAGAAAAGAAAAGAAAAGAAAAGAAAAGAAAAGAAAAGAAAAGAAAAGAAAAGAAAAGAAAAGAAAAGAGAAAAGAAAAGAAAAGAAAAGAAAGAAAAAACCAAGGTTACTTAAACTTGTTTTCAAGAAAACCGAGATAGCTGGCTACATAATACCTCACAAAGAAGAAACCATGAAGTAATATAAAAAGCCAATCACCAAATAAAAATACATGTGAGTTTTTAGCCATGCTCTCTCCCTCCCTCCCTTCAGAGCTACCATCAACTCAGGGCTTCCTTTCTAGAGCTTCGCGCTCATGGATGAGTATAGCCCTAACCAACATACACATGTCCAACTAGGAAGTTTCCTATTCTCCTCTGTCCCAAGGCAGGTATAATTCATCTTCCTGTGATATCATCCACTCCTCCCGTACCTCACACTGACTGTCTAAAAGGCAGCCATTTTCTGTCTTCTTTCCACCCTAGGTTCTTCATTGCTATTTGTTTTTCCAGCTTACAGCTCTTGTTGCAAATTCAGTTCAAGTGTGAAATATTGGTGCAAATCCAGAGGTCTCCTTCTATCTCCCTTCCCAGCTGTCCTATCCCAGTGCACCAGATACAACCCTGTTCCTTTCCATATGCCAACAAAAACCATGGGACAGAAATAGAACAATGCAAGCAAATGTATGCTACTTCATCTAAAATGTGTGATGTGGACAATATAGGAAGAAACTCTGGACATGAGTAGACACAGAGGTTTCAAGGGGAGAACCTTTTAGAAAATGGGTTTTGAGCTGGAGAGGAAGAAAGAAGAGGATGGCAAGCTAGTCAGAGGGAAGTGAATGAGCAATGTTGAAGGGAGTGGGAATGATGGTGGCCTATTCACAGTGGCTGCTGGAGTGAAGGGTTAATGATGAAAGCAAAGCTTCAGACTCCCTTACCCTCACAAGATTAGCCTCATGATGGAAGGCCCCAGATACTGGGGCACTGGGCCAGGTGCATCCTGAGTCTTATCATAAATAGCAATTGTTGGGTTCCCATTCTCATCTATCTACCCTCCCTCTTGTCTTCTCTGATCCTAGTTGGAGTAAAGGGAAATTAGTCTATGGTCACTGGTTGAGCCACTCATTAGTTGAGACCTTGGTGAACAGTCACCATCATCAAACTGGTCGTTACTGGGCCTCTGGCTGGAAATTAGGGGCAGAGAAGACTAAAGTGGCTTGAAAGAAAGAAGCTGGATCCATTGATAACCCAGGGGACTGGTTGAACAGCACTACCCCTCAGCAAGTATTTGTGAGGAGCTGGTCATATTGATCTTTGACTCTTTCCCCTTTCATCTACCTACTTCCCCAAATGAGATTCTCTCCCTCCTCTCTTCCAACCCCTCCTCTTACACATAGTTCCAATGTTGGTGTCCCACTTTAATCTCATTGGTTGGCAACTCTCTTGGTTTCCATGATATCATGCCTACCTGGTGCCTCCTCTCTCTCTGACCACTGCCTTTTGGTCTTTTCTTCAGAGTCCTTATCTTTTTTCCCCTTCAATACTGGTGCTACCCAGAGCTCTATCACATCTCCCTTTTTGGCACAGCATCTATCATGAGCCCCATGATTTCTTTTCCAAGTTTCAGCTAGATATACACACCTAGATGTACCCCCAGACCCTTACAATTTACTATGTCTAATAATAAAAATAGTAAACACTAATTTGCACTTACTATGTGCCAGGCACCATTCTAAGTACATAATATACATTAATTTGTTTGAGCCTCATAACCATCCTATGATGTGGGATAATACTCATTCTTACAAATGGAGGCATTAAGGCATAAAGAGGTTAAATAACTTTCCCAAAATTATACAGCTGGTTGGTAGACTAATTGGGATGTAAACCTAGGCAGTCTGGCTGCAGGGTCTGTGTTCTTGCCTGTGCTAACCTCACTTTGCCTTCCATGTCCTCCTCCTCATCCAGTGTATCCTCTCCCAGGTGATGGCATCCTCATCCCTCCAGTTATCTTTCCAGTGTTCGAGATTTGAAACCTCGCAGTGGTCTTCACTTTCACCCTCTCCTTCAGCCACCCACACCGAGTTGGTTACCAAGTCCCTTTAAATAACTTAACTGAGGTGAGGAGGCAAACATATAATCGGTCAAAATATAAGTGCTATTAGAGATAAGAAAGTACTGTATTTGGGAGCGCATAGGTATCTGATCATGTCACTCAAATGGTCAGGGTTGCTTCTTATTTCCTATAGAATAAAGTTCAAAATACATGTGCAGGGTTGACAGTTTGAAGAAAGAGGGCTGGCAATTCATGTCGAATTGTCCACTGATAAATCCAGCCCTAAGCTTAGAGAGATAGTGAGTCCAAAGGACCAGACAGTATGAGGGAGGTGGTTTCTTCAACCAGGAGAAACTCTCCAGAGTCAGGACAGCTACCTTAGTGAGGGGCATCCTGGATTCAGGGACCTCCTGGTAAACGTACACTTAATCTGGTAGCTATTCTCTATTCTAAAAAGTATGTCAGCCCTCTGAAATCCTCCACAGAAGGAAGGTAATCAGCATATGATTACCGAGATCTTTAACGAGGGATTTTCCTGCTTCACCATGCTTATGCATCATTGCCGGTCCATTAGTTTAAAAAAGAAAAAAGGTCTGTGAGCCAAATAAGAAAAAGGCACTGAAAGAACTTTCCAAAGAAATACAAATCAGAGAAGGAAGAGGAACATGGTCCCAAATGCAAACCTCCTGCGCGTCTACCACCTTTACCTTCTCCTCCAGAAAAGAGGGATGATGACCCACAGCAAACACTTCTAAAACTGGAGAGTGGAATTTGTAAATCTCCCTCTGCACTTCAAGGACAACCTGGAGTGATTTGATGTTTGTGGCCACCATCAGCTCCATTATTCATATGAGAATTGTGGATAGAACTTTTGAGCTGAAAATTACCTCTAGAGATCCTCCCATCCGACCCTTTGTCAAATAGCCAGGTAGATCTTCCCACCTTCCGATGGGCCTACATAAGGAAGGCTTCAATCCCTACTCAGATAACCAGAATTTAGAGCGGTTTGGGCTTTGTCTACCCAACCAAAATGAAGATACGTCATATCTACTCAAGCAATTTTCTCCCTTTCCCCCTCCCTTATTTCTTAACTCTCAAACTGAGGTCATTCAAATATCAGGGACCCAGATCACTACCACCCTTCTCCACAGCCATGTTTATTTTGGAGTTTTTGTTTTTAAAATAATACATGTTAATACTCTCAGAACCCACTCCCTGGAAGTCATCATTATGAACAATAGAGGTGTGGCCTCCTAGGTATTTTCTATGCATATTCACACAGAAACATATACACACAAACACACACAGACTTCTTCTCACAAATGTTCAGCAACTTGTCTCTTTTTCTTGAACAATACATTGTGGACATCTTTCCCTAGGAAGATATTTATCTTTACCATATTCTTTTTAATGACAGTATTATATCATACAGATGTGCCATATTTATTTAACCAGTCCTCTATTAATGGGCATTTCAGTTATTTCAAGAATGTTTAGGTTGTTGGATTTTGCTTTCCTAAACAATGCTGTGATGAATATCGGTGTGTGTGTGTGTGTGTGTCTTTCAACACGTGTGTGATTATATCTGTAAGGTAAATTCGTATTAATGAGATTATGGAATCACAGGGATTGTGTGGGAATGCCTGTTTCTCACATCCTTGGAATCATAGATTGCAAAAAAAGTCAATGATTCTGGCAAATCTTTGTCAACCCAACAGTTAAATAGCGATCTCATTATTGTTTTACAGTTGAATTTTTAATTTCATAGGTAAGCAATGTGTTTTTTTCTTCTGTGAATCAGCTGTTCATTTTTTAACCCATTTTCCTGCTAGAGTCTTCATCTTTTTCTAACTGATTTGTCTAAACTCTTTGTATATTAAAGTAATTAACAATTTATTCATTCTTGAAATGTTTCACTCTGATTATTAGAGAATAGTGATTTACTCAGAGTTTTATAGCAAGTCTAGAGCAAAGAACAAAGCTAATTATATTCTAGATCTTTTAACCTTTTTTGCATAAAAGTATACAATTGTTTTAAGTGATGCCTAAAATATCTCAGTGTCTCTCTGGTATAAGAAAACCAGGGTGAAAGAGTACTGATGTTTAATCACTCCTTTATTTTTAAGTTGCCAGTTTAGTGCTTAAGTACCTTTGTTCAAAGGAAAGAAAGGCTATATGGCTGTTAAAGGTAGAGTTTGCCAAGTTGGAGGCATAGAAAAGGACAAGACAGGTATACACATCAAGTGCCAGGGAAGTAGAAATGACACAGAAACAGGAAAAAGGGTTGGTCTTTAGCCGAGGAATGAGTTCTAACAATCAAGCAATAACAAAAATCCATTTAATGCATTCTTTGCCCTAGATTCACTGGCAGCAGAATAGCTACTCCAAAAAAGAAAAAAAATCAAATTATACAAGAAAACATTTTCCTGAATTTCCTCAGTAGAAAGGAAACGTATGAGAGAGGAAATGTGACATGACAAGGCTATCCTGTTTCTGGTCTAAATCTCCAAATTGTCTACATGGATCAGATAAATACGATAGTTTCCAAATTCTTACTTTACTTGATGACATACTGATAAAATCATCTAGATTAAGAATGTATTTGGGACACTGACAGAATAGATGAATACTTGTGTCAAAATAGGATGATCGGACAACCCTAACTGATATGCCAGAAAGATTCTTGATAATGTAGAAGCTTTGACTGTTGTCTTGTCCTGCAGTCAATAAAATGTCAGTTAGCCCCAGAATAGAATGATCTTAACAAGCTCAAAGGAGGAAAAGCCGTCTCTAGACTGATGGTACCAACCGCCTCCATTGTCTGTTACTCAGCATATTTTTTTTCCCTACTTTGATTTGAGATGAACTAGAAACTCAAGGAATTCATAAAAGGGATAAACAAAAAAATGTCTTGTGTTTGAACTATGTGAACTGCAATTATAGATTTATGATATCTGAAAGGGCACAAAGAATAGAGGAAATCATGAGATTTCCATGACAAGAATCTTTACAAGCCTTGAATCATTCTAGACGACCCTAGAATCTGACCATATCTCACCACCTCACCATAGTCCAAGCCACCATTACCTCTTAACTGGACGATTATCAAGGCCTCTAACTAATTCCTTGCTTGCCCTCTCAGTCCCCACATAATCTAGTCTTTTCCCAGCAACAATCAGTCACCCTTTTAAGACATAAATCAGAAGGATGGTCAAAGCCTTCCCAAGCCCTTTCCAATGCCCTCAAGGCCCTGCATGGTCTGGCCCTCTGCTCTTGGCTCTCATCTCCACTCTCCTTCACTCAACCTGCTCTAGCCATAGTCACCTCTTACGAGAATGGTCTAGCCTCAGTGCCTTTGCCTAAAATGTTCCTCATCCAAGTAGCTGCATGGCTGGCTTCCTTCTTTTGTTTAGATATTTACTCCAGTGCTCCCTTATCAGGCAGGCCTTCCTTGATCTCCCTATATAGAAATAACACCTTCCCTCTTGCTCCCTACGGCCTTGCTTCAAGATTATCCACAGCACTTATCACCACCTGACATATGTTTGTTGCCTGTGTCAGCCTCTCTAGAGAAGTGACTTTGTGTATTTTGTTCATTTGCAAATCCCCAGTGCCTAGAACAGCTTTTAGAATGTGGCATGTACTCCATAAATGTTGTTATTGAGATATAATTGACATAAAACAGTACATTAGTTTTGACTGTACAATATAATGACTTGATATTCATACATTTTGCAAAATGATCACCACAGTAAGTCTAGTTAACATTCATCACCACACATAGTTCCAGACTTTTTTCTTGTGATAAAAACTTTTAAGATGTACTCTCTTAGCAGCTTTCAAATATACAATCCAGTATTATTAACTATAATCATCTTGCTGTACATTAGATGACTAGCACTGATTTATTTTCTATCTGGAAGTTGATATCTTTCGAACGACATCATCCTTTTTCCCCAGCTCCCACTCACCTCCTCTGGCAACCACCAATCTGTTCCCTGTACTGATGAGTTTGGTTTTGTTAAATAAGATTCCATGTATAAGTGAGGTTATACAGTATTTGCCTTTCTTTGGTTTATTTTACTTGGCATAATGGCCTCACGTCCATTCCTATAGTCACACATAAGTAGTTATTTGAACGAGTGAAAGGAATACAATGTAAGACCTCGGAAGATTGTCTAGTCCACCTCCTCCCATCTTATAGATGGGGACAGTGAGACTCACAGAGGGGAAGTGATTTCTCCAGGTTCAACGGACTGACTCATATAGAAGAGCCAAGATGCATAACTTCTAACTTTCAGCTGAGTGTTGCTTCCACTACATTAATCTAGTCTGTCTTGAAAGCCACCCAGAGTGATTTCTATGACATTCCATAGCTACCCATTCTGGAGTCTGTCGTCCTTGCCTCTAACCAAAACCCTTCATCTTACAGGCTAAACAGTTTTCTCTACTTAAGCTCTTGGTGAAGAGGAAAGGCATTCTAAAGATATACAAACCTTCTTTCAATCCAATATTTCTTATTTCAAGAAGCTGATATTTGCTATGAACAAAATCCAAGGCAAGGTTTCTGATCTCCATGGTGCCCCAAAAGACTTATATCAACTCCATAAACCAAGCCTCTCTTGTTACATGGCAGAGATCTAGAGACTCAAGGAAATAAGGCCACATAAATGTCTAAGTGACAATATCTTTGACTCCAGGTTAGTGCAGTTAGTGCAGGAGAGCATTAAAATATCTTCTCTAAAACTAAAACATATCTGTGTCTAAAAAACCAAACCCAACAGCCCCTAATATTGCATCTGAAACATTCATCTGTGATATAGATGTGGTAATAATTCACAGCTTTTGCCAACCAAACAGCCTTCCCTTCAACTACTAAAGGGATACAACACAGTGGTGAGACCTGGCTCATCTTTGACGCAGTTATTTTTCTGCCTTCTCTGTTGAGAGCTTGATTTCTTTTTTCCAGTACCAGTCTCCATCATTTTAATCAGAGACTAACATGATTTCTTAATTGGCTGATCCCATTTGTAAACCGGAAGCAGGACAAGGTGGGCTCCTATGTCCTGCAGTTAGTGCTAAGTTTTTCTGGGTAATAGCTTGTTAGCTATTAGAATAGCTAATATTCTATTATTAGCTATAGAATGGAATGGAAACTGTTTTCTGGATCCTAGAACTGACTTGAGAGAAAATGCTACATAGCTCTTCTTTGGGGGAAATGACTCAAAGGAGTTAGGCTATTTTTACCTGGAAATCATTCTTTGGTCATTCCCACTACTTTTTCATTAAAAGTACCTAAGAGGAATCCTGAATTCATAATTTCAACCAAATGATTCAACTGGTAATTTCAATTCCACCCCCCTTGATCTTCAGGATTGGAGAACACAACCCAGCAGCCAGACAGAGCAGTATGGCCTGCTAAGAACACTGAGCTGGCACTCTCAGCCTGGAGCTCTTTCTTTGGAGCCAGGCTGAAATATTTCCTAAAAGACCTTCAAACTCAGCATCCATAAATTGATCCGATGAGCAAGAAGCCACCTTGTACCTATAGGGAATGAACAAACTATAAGAAAAGGTGTTTGTTTGTTTGTTTGTTTGTTTGTTTGTTTGTTTGTTTTTAGCAGGGTGGACTAGACCAAATGACTTGATTCACAAAAATCAGTATCACAAAGCACTTAAGAGTAAACATTGGTGAACTTCTCGCCAATGGTGGGTATAATACTGATGAAGCCACAGGGCTACATCCATTGCAGATGCAGCCCATCATCATCTCCTCCTCCTCTCTTTAGTCTTCCTTGGTAGCCTCAACCTCCAGAGGTGTGCTTGCCAGAAGCACCACTTGATTTTCTGGAGTGATGCTCTTCAGTGAGGTTCCATGAACCTTGATCTGGGCAGCTGTCTCCTGGCCGGTCACCCTGAAGGTATGTAGCTCCTAGGCATGGACAAAGAACTACATGTGGGCTACTGAACCAACCACAGCCATAACTGCCCCTACCGTGCAGATAAAGTCAAGAAATAGGAAGGAATACATCCTCACCTGCATGCCACGTCACTACTCAAGAGAGCATTCTTGATCAAAGGTTCCATACTAGAAAGAGCAGCCCATGGGTGCTGGGTAGCATTTGATGGGGAGGAAGGAAATGTGGCCACCCAATTCCAAAACCATAATATCAGTAATGAAGAGATACAAGATGGCATATCACCACAGGACATATTTCAGCAGGTGTAGAATAGTATGAGTTTTACCAAAGGGATTAAACATCTATTATGAGGTTAGACTATGTCATCACCAACATCTCTTCCAACCCTGAGAATTGCAATGTGTATACCAGCTGTGGTGCATGATATGATGAACAAAATCTTGGAGTTCTCATATTGACTCCATCCCTCCATCCATGTTTATGTGGCCTTAGGCAAATTACTCAATCTCTTTATAGTTCAACCTCGTACCACTGAAAAGCAAAGGGAGAATATTAAATAATATCCCAGGGATGCTGTGAGGAAATGTACAGTGTTTTGAAATTATTCTAAAACTACTTGATTAACCCACATTAAAAAGATACTGTGCCTGACACATAGTTAGTATAGTAGGAAAGCAAGAATACAAAGCCCCTATAAATATAAAAACCATAGGGGAGTTCAGTAATAATTCTACAGGCAGGGATGTCATTGAAAGATTTCTAGAATAAAACTTCTGGAATTCCGAAGGGCACCTGGATGGTACAGTCAGTTAAGCACCCAACTCTTGGTTTCAGCTCAGGTTGCAATCTCAGGGTCATGAGACTGAACCCCACATCCAGCTCCGCACTTAGCAGAGATTATCCCTCCCTCTCCTTCTGCCCTTCCCACTTGTGCTCTCCCTCTCTTTGTCTCTAAAAATAAATAAATTTATTATTATGATGATGATGATGATGATGATGTTCAGTTAGCCAACATATAGTACATCATTAATTTTTAACATAGTGTTCAACAATTCATTAGTTACATAAAAAAACAACTTCTGGAGTTCTGGTGGATATCTGTTTGGCTGTGGCCCGCCTGATCATAGAATCATCAGGATCAAATGAAACATAGTAGCAATCTAGACCATTTCTGTGTCACTGCAATCAACCCAAGATGTATTAACCACTGGCCTCAGAAAGAGTAAGGCACCCCCTTGTTAATTTGATGGAGCAGAACCTTGGCAGGAGAGGAAAGAAATCCCAAGGCAATTCCCTGCAAGTGTCAATTGCCCCGAACTCTTTCAATATATGTCTGGGGCCTCCAGGGACTCCCAAGCTTATAAATGAACGGTATTATGAGAGCACAGATGAAGAAGCGTTTGCTGAGAGCTAAGCCTCCTCCTTGCATACCCGATCACCTTTGCTGCTCTCTTCTGACAATAGACAATCCCCAGCATCTATGGCACTCGCTCTCTGCGAGCTGGGTGCTGTTTCCTCTCCCAGACATCTGGGAGTCTCAATCACTACCTCTTGCAACATTTCACCCCTCTTTGGGATTCTTGTCCCCTATTAACTGAATATGAAGGAGAAAATTAAGCAGTAGTGAATTAAATGTGGAACCTTAGTTCTTTTTAGACTCCTTCCATTAGCCCTGGCCTGCATGTCTGAAAAGGTGTCCCAGAGTGAAAGACGTCAGTGAAGCCATAATGTGTGTCTGGTTACATGTGCCCTTCAGAGAGAGGGGAATGTTCTGCGAATGACTGAAAGGTCATCCTTACATTTGAAATGTCTTTGGCTTTCCACGCTTCAATGTTTGACTTCAGGGAAGTAAGGACAAGGCAGCTGACATCTTCCTTATTTGGCAGTGATCAGCACCTAGCTTACCTTTCTCTGGGAAGACAGCAACCTGTTCGTATAGCCTAGGAGTGCATGGGAGAAAGACAGGCAGGAGACAAGAGAGATAGTAGCCCTGGGGTTAGAAGCCCAAAGTGGCTCTCTCTTCTCCCATCTTCAACCAGAAGCAGCCAAGCTCCTGCCCCTTTCCTTGAACACTTACTTGGTCTGTTCTGACTTGAATAAAAGGCATTCTGCTTGAAAAGGCACTATTGACTATGCAGCTGTCCGTGCAAACAATAAAATTAAAAGTAATGTCAGAGAGAGGAAGAAATTATGGTAGGGGTGGGGTGACATTTGTCTTGAGTTTTTCCTCTCAAATTCAATAGGGGGAAAATATATGAGTAAATGCAGTGCATTATATGGATATTAGTAAACGTTTGCTAGTCAAAGACTGTGTTCGGAAAGAATTTGCTTGCGACTGATGGTGTCAAGACGATGGGCATTAGGTTCAATCATGCAAAGACCTAAGCAACTTTTCCAATCATCCAAAAGTTACATACTTTTTAAAAATTACCCATTTATATTATAACCCCGTAATTGAATTCTGGCCATTGTATATTGAAAAATCAACTGTTTCTCATGATGTATGCTGCCATAGCCATCAGACTTTTTTTTAAAAAGATTTTATTTATTTGAGAGAGCGCACACATGAGTGGGGGGAGGGACAGAAGGAGAAGGAGAAGACGACTTCCCACGGAGTAGGGATCGCGATGCCCAGTGCCCACGAAGGGCTCGATCCCAGAACCCCGGGATCATGACCCAAGAGGAAGGCAGCCCACTGAGCCACCCAGGCGCCCCACCATCAGAGATTTTGAATCTTGTGTTTCTGCTAAAGAAGAAAAAAAATATTCTTAAGAATTTTTTTTTTAATTGGAGTACTTGGGTGGCTCAGTCGGTTAAGCATCTGCCTTCAGCTCAGGTGGTGATCTCGGAGTCCTGGGCTCAGCGGGGAGTCTGCTTCTCCCTCTGCCTCTGCTCTTTCCCCCTGCTTATGCCCTCTCTTTCTCATTCTGTCTCTCTCATATAAATAAAATCTTTTTTAATAAGAGAATTTTTTTTATTTTTAAAGATTTTATTTATTTGAGAAAAAGAGCACGAGCAAGGGGAGGGGCAGCGGAGGGGGAGGAGCAGAAGGAAAGGTACACACACACACACACACACACACTTGAAATGCGTTTTGCCAAGATTCCTGTTCTAGGTGGACCTAAGCTTCTTGGCATTATCCAGGCTCAAGCTTCTTTTCGCAAAATCTTCCCAACCTCAGCCAAGCCCTGCTATAGAGGGAGGGACTCCTAATTGCCTGGGTGTTTCTGAGAGACGCCACTTGGAAATCCCAGGTCAGGAATTCAAGAAGAAAGAACCTAAGTACAAAATTCCACAGGTGCGTCCAGCAACACCAACCATAAAACATGTTTCCTGCCATGAGTGGCAATCATTGTCTCGTGTTTGCCTGGAACATCCGTAACTCATGGAGTTTCCATTTGGATGATAACCAAGGGCCCTGACTATGCTGGTGCCATGAGATGCGTGGGCCCTGACTCCTTTTCAGTGCTGCTAGGAATCACAGAGTAATCGTATTGTGCCATGGGAAGATGGTCTCCATGATGAGCTGCCTAGTTCCCTGCCGCTGTAGCCCTTGGGTACCACCCCCTCCAAATAAAGATACTTCACTCCCATGGGCTGACTCTTCCAGTCCAGGCTCTGGGACTTGTCCTACTCCTATCCATGGGGACTCTCAGATCAGGAGGCCAACATCTCAGCAGCTCAGCATCCAGTCAGCCAAGCTGCTGGTCCCCTCCGAATCTTACATTTTGGGGGCCATACCTAAGCTCTCGCCTTCTTGTCTTGTAACCGCAGCTCTGCTTTTACACTCTGCTTTTCTAAACTGCAGGCAATTTTGTTCCACAGGTGGTAAATATTCGGCAATGTCTCGATATGTTTTTGGCTGTCACACTTGGGGAGGAGGTGCTACTCAAACGGTAGAGGCCAGGAATGCTGCTAAATATCCCACAAGGAACAGGACAGCCTCCCACAACAATCAAAAAATCATCTGGACCAAAATGTCAAGAGTGCCAAGGTTGAGATATTGTGGACTAATTCCAGTAACTGAGTCCCTGTCTTATATCCTGCCCAGTACCCCCACTTCATGTTTCCAGACTGCTACAATACCAACCACCTGCCTCCTAGACCTCCATGTACAAACACTCTCCAGATACACTGTGCTGCCCACATATTAAGAAAGTTTTCTTAGGGACACCTGGGTGGCTCAGTCAGTTAAGCATCTACCTGCAGCTCAGGTCATGGTCCCAGGGTCCTGGGATGGAGCTCCGCATTGGGTTCCTTGCTCATCAAGGAGTCTGCTTTCTCTCTCTCTCTCTCTCTCTCTCTCTCTCTCTCTCTCTCTCTCATTCTGCCCCTCCCTGCCCCTCCCCTTCTCGTGTTCACTCTCTCTCTTTCTCCACTCATTCTCTCTCTCAAATAAATAAATAAATAAATAAAATCTTTTTTTAAAAAAAAGCAAAGCTCCCTTATCCACAACTAGCATGTCTGGGCTGCTTCTGATGCCAGACACCCATCACTGAGTCCATATCACACGCCTGTTAACCCCCTTGAGTCCATATCACACGCCTGTCAACAATCCAAGCTCTGGATCCAAACTGCTTGGATTTAAGTCCTGGCTCCTCCATTTGAGGAGGAGCTGTGTAACCTTAGACAAGTCCCTTTACCTTTCTGAGCCTCGGTTTTCTTATCTATAGAATCCAAATAATGGCCGTTCTGACATCATAAATGAGATAACACATGTCAAGTGCTTAGCAAAATGTCTAGCACATCTTTAAGAATTAGTAAATGGGAGCATCTGGGTGGCAGAGTCGGTTGAGCATCTGACTCTTGGCTTCAGCTCAGTTCCTGATCTCATGGTCAAGCCATGTGCCAGGCTCTGTGCTCAGCGCAGGAGTCTGCCTGCGACTCTCTCTCCTTCACCCCTAAAATAAAAATATGTAAATCTTTAAAAAAAGAAGAATACGATAAATGTTTATTACCCCTTGCTAAGGCATTTCTAGATTGCTTCAGCAGGTCTCTCTTACCTGGTGATTATTAACCCTTCAGAGTGGCGCTGTCCAGTAGAACTGTCCACCATGATAGAAATGTTTTTTTATTTAAAAAAATGTTTTTTTATTAAAAAAAAGAAATTTTTTTTTATCTATGCTGTCAAATAAGGTAGCCGTCATATGGCTGTTGGGTAGTTGAAATGTAGATACTGTGACTGAGGAACTAAATTTTTAAAATTTTACTTTAAAAATACAAATAAAATATTACTTCATTTTAGTTCATTTAAATAGCCAGGTATGGCTAGTGGTCATCATAATGCACAACACCCTTCTAGAATGTTTTAGACCTAACATTCTACTGAAAATAAAATTCCAATGAACTCTCCAGGGAAAAGGAAGTGGCGTTCCCAACTCCCTGTCCTTGCAGCCATTGAGAATTTTTGGCCGAGTGTGTTGCAATCCTCAGATGGATTAGGAGAGATGAGCCTAAAACTGGCATGACTAATTCTAGCTAGTTCTGCCTCTCCCTCTTCCAGTCAGCCCATTGCCAGACAGGCCTCACAGCGTAGAGCAGCATTTCCCAACTGGGGTGATTTTGCCTCCCAGGGGACACTTGGCAATGTCCAGAGGTATTTTTGGTTGTGAAATCTGGGGGAAGGGAGAGCTAACAGTGGTGTCTAGTGGGTAGAGACCAGGGATACTGCTAAACATCCTATAATGCACAGGATGTCCCCCCCACAACAAAGAATCATCTGGCCCTGAATTTTGAGAAACTCTGCTCTGTGGGGCAACCTCAGACAAGAAAGTATCTATTCTGCTCTTAAAGGTCTCCAAGGACAAGGGCACCTGGGTGGTTCAGTCAGTGGAGCATCTGACTCTTGATAGCAGATCAGGTCTTGATCTCAGGATCTTGATCTCAGGTTCAGGAGTTAGGCTCACAGTTAAGCTCCATGCTGGTTGTGGAGCCTACTTAAAAAAAAAAAAAAAAAAAGGTCTCCAAGGAGAGAGGTCTCTAACCTTCCTGAAGAATTCAGTGCAGTGTTCATACGAACTCCAGGTTACTCTCTTCAAATTACCTGCAAGGAAATTTTGCCTTTCCATATATTGGGGACAGAGTTTCAAAAGCCAATTTTCCAATCTGAATTGCAAAGAAATCTCAACTATAGAGAAGGAAAACTGGATCTAATTTGCCAATGAATAGGATATGGGAAGGAAGAGAGCCTTTGAACCTGCCAAAGTTTTAGGATGAATGACAGATTATGATTTCCACAGTATGTAATAAAACTGCTGACCACATTACCCCAAAAGTTGATACGGTATAAAAGAGTAAAGACATTCTCTAAAGGTGTTGGATTTACCTATGTTACAGCTTCTGAAATCATTAAGGACTATTTGGAGAGGCCTAAAATATTAGGGCCATGCCCCTTCCAAATTGATAGCACGGAAGGAATTCATGTCTCCCCCAACACATCCTGTGCCTCAGAGACAGAAATTTTGGCTGCAAGGCCCACGAGGCTGAGACAGCCATTGGGCTAGATCCTAAGTTTTAGGTCTGAATTTCTCCATGCTGCAGTTTAGGTACATTTCGTCACCTGTTATCTTCAGGGAAGAAGTTGAAAAGCCTCTATGTTCATTTTAAAAAGCCAAACTGGATCATTCAGATTACAAACCCATTTTTCTTCTAACTCTGAGCTTAGGAAAATTCTAAACTATACTGCATGGTCCCTTACCCTGCACTGCACTTTCCTTAGCTATATAGCAAATTCCTCCATGTAACAGCAATCCCTGCGGCCAGATATGCAAAACCCAACCCTGCCAATGTTTTACCACTAGACCAAAGAGAGCTGATGACCTTATAATGTTGCCTTTGCTAAAAAAAAGACTGCGGATAGTCATGTAAAGATAAATTATCCCCCCACCTCCTCAGGACCCTATGCCCACATTTAAAGTAGCTGTTGAGCGGTAGGCTAGGGCTGGCTCCCTAGCTTGTCTCAGGTGTGGATAACCAAGGGAAGCAGGAATGTGAGGTCCGTAATTGCTTCACAAATGTTACGCAATCTCTTCTCTCAAGCCTTGTCCCTCAATTGTATGACCTTTCAGTCTGATGCCTTCAAATGAACTGAGCAACTTTAAAACCAAACATCATTTGGCACCTGTATGGAGCATAAGATGAAAATCATTACTGGCCGAGAGAATACTTTTGATAATATTTAACATGAATTTGGCTTCTAGATTTCTGGCCTGATTTTCTTTATACCATTTTAAAAGGTCTCTTACATATCACAAACCAACATGTGGCCTTTCTCTTTATCCAGCTTTATTCCACACTGCTTTTGATAGTAATAGTGAGAATTACCTTTTCATAACTTTGTTACATACTCTGAGAACCAACCGAGCTTGACTTTTATCATGCAAGCTCTTCTAGGCCTAAACTGGCACTCCCGGTCATACCTATCAATTTTCAATTGCACGGCAATGAACAGAATTTTCAAGTGTATGGCTGTGAGCTACTTAAAAAGAAATAGAGATTGTTGGCCTTCCCCCACCCCTTTTTTTTTGCACGAAAGACTTTCTTTTGGTTCATTCTGATTTTGTTTTGCTGGCAAAGGTGTTTCCATCAAGATCAGTACCCAGGGGCACCTGGGTGGCTCGGTCAGTCAAGTGTCTGACTCTTGATTTCAGCTCAGGTCGTGACCTCAGGGTCGTGAGATCGAGCCCCACGTTGGAATACATGCGGGGCATGTAGCCTGCTTAAGATTCTCTCTCTCCCTCTGTCCCTCTTCACTTCTAAAAATAATTAAAAATTTAAAAAAAATTTAAGATTTTATTTATTTATGTGACATAGAGAGCAAGAGAGCACAAGCAGGGGGATCAGCAGAGGGAGAGGGAGAACAGGTTCGCTGCTGAGCTGGGAGCCCGATGCGGGGCTCGATCCCAGGACCCCAGGATCATGACTTGAGCCAAAGGCAGATATTTAACCCACTGAGCCATCCAGGTGCCCCTAAAAATTTTTTTTAAAAGATCAGTGCCCACTGGAAAAAATGGAAAATAATCAATAGCAATATGTATCGAATCCTATGATATAGTTGATGTCAGTCTGGTTTCCCTCACATGGTCCTCTGCCTTGGTTGGATCACTAAGGTTTCTGCAACTGGGTTCTTAGCACTGCCCAGAAACCATTACCACGCTACCCAAACTCACACTGGTCATGTGATAAGCAATGACATGGAAAACTCTAAATCAGCTTGGCAGTTTCCTTTTCCCAGTAAGGCAATCTACAAGAAAAATTTAATTTAAAAGTTACCTGGTGACCTATAAAAAATGAATCAAGAACAATGGCCTTCCTAAAGAGATCTTCCTAAAGAGATATCAAGTTCCACCTAGGGCTATCTGCCAAGCTAACTACACTCACATGGACAGACTGGGGCTCCATTCCTCTGGTCTTAGGGACACAATAACCAGCCCCTTCACGTCTGACATTTTCCCCAACTCCATAATAACCTACATCTTCTGATTTACTTCTTTTTCGCTCGCTGCATCATTTTCACTATTTTCCCGGGAAGTGTCATATCTCAACAGTGCACAGAATGCCTTCAGGAGGGCTAGCTCTCCAAAAGCCACCCACGGCATATGCCCTTCCTATCTTGGCTTCTTTTACCTCCTCCTTCATTTCTAATATTTATCCAAAGGTGTGCCTTACTTTTGGAGTCGATGACCCCCATCATTCATTATACTTGTATTTTGAAAAGGAAAGTGTATGGAATAATCCATTTACATTTTGTGACCACCTAGATTTGAGAAGAATGCCTTTCTAGGTTTCCTCCACCTAGAAACCTAAAATTACAAACTCTCACCACCTATGGAGTTAGCTACATGTATTTTCTCATAGACTTAGCTCTTGTCCTTTTGAAAAATTAAGAGCTTCCATCTGTTGAGAAATCGAGAATGGATTTATAGCCTTCCATTTATAGCTTTATCTGGGTTTCAAGTAGAACATTAGCCAATGAGGTCAATTAGTACCCAATAAAACCTATACTATACTAAATATAGTATATACTACATTAAATATATATATATAATTATATATATAAATATATACTATATATATAGTATATTTTATACTAAAATAAAACCTGTACTATATACTTATGATATATCTGAATATTCAATGTTAGGATTGTTATAGATTTGTTTATTGATGTAATAAAATCAAATAGTTGGGCTTTTGGTGGTTGGAGGTGAAGTAGTATAGTGGTTAACAGTATAGACTCCAGAGCTGAACCGCCTGGGTTCAAGTGCTGGTGACTACTTCCTAGCCAAATGACCTTGGACAAAGGACTTACCTTCTCTTAGACTGAGTTTCCCCAGGTGTAACTGGGAATAATTACTAGGCCTATAGCATAGAACCATGATGAGAACTAAATGAGATGCTCCAGCATGGTGCCTGATGTTGGGGAAACATTGGGGTTCAGAGCAAAGAGTCAAGAAAGAATTCCTGAGATGACTTCGGTGCAAAAAAGTGCTTTTCTTAAAGCACAGGGACAGGACCTGTGGGCAGAAAGAGCTGCACTAGGGTTGCACCAGGTGACTGACTATAAGCTTTCAAGTTGGATAGGGGTTAGTACAATTCCAAGGTGTTTTGGAAAGAAGACTTCCTGGATCCTGAGGGGGGGCTAGCTTGTGTTTAGGAAAAGGTTAATTTATTACTGTTTACTAAAATCTCAGTCATGAGACCCTTCAGTCCACCCCAACAGTGGGCCATATGCTCGGAGGTGGATGCCAACATATATCTTGGGGGGCAGAGATAAAGGAAGTTTCCAAAGGAATGTCCATATGTTTCAAATAGATACACAGGATCCTGGGGGGGTTGGGACAACGTTAAGCCAAGATTGCATTTTGCTCTTAGCAGAGTGTCAATACCCAGGCAGCTGAGCTCCCAGAGGAAGGTCACTCTGCCTGTTTCAGGCTTGCCAATGGGCTGTAAGCAGTAAGGAAATTTCATTTTTCTCTCGCCTTTGTTTCCCACATCACCTGATGTATGGAAAGGGTTCAATAACCAGTAGCCATGAGTATTATTTTTATCCTATGTTAATCAAGCTAATGCTAGCCATTGTTATATACATTACTGATTTTTACATACCACTACTGACTTCTTTAAAATACCACGTGGGTTCTGTAACATAGTCCCCATATAAGTTTTGTCTGCTTTCATCTTCCAATCTGGATTATAAATACGTTGGCCTTGAAATCAGTGGAGATGATCTAGCAAATCTTAATTCTCATGGTTCTGTTTTTATGAGACTCTGGGAAGTTTCCCATCTGATGCCAATGGCTGGTCCAAAGTAGCTCCTGTATTATCACCCCTACTAGCTAACTGACCTTAAAGGTAAGGCAGAGTGGGCAGCTGGTAATGTGACATGATTAGATGCTAGTGTTCTTCATTTTTTGAGTAATACAGAGAAATGAAATTTCATTTCCAGCACTGCTGAAAAAGATTGAACGTTGATTTTATCTGGCATGTTAGGGGCGGGGGAGGAGGAGACCCACCAGGTAGCAAAAGAAGTATTTCAGTTTCACTAAATCCAGGCACAAGATGGGAGATTTGTTTCCAACATGATGCTATCAGGCCAGCTGCGTGAGGAAGTGCCAATTGGAGAGGTTTGGCCTATGACCAGACGACATTGTGGGTCGGAATGAGGTTGCTCCTGATAAGGGTCTGTCCATTAATTACAAACGGGGGGTTTAATTTCAGAAGCTTGTGATAAACTCCAGCAAGGATGCCTGCCTAAGGCTGTTAACAATAGGGTTCAGAAAAATTCCTATTAGCAGATTATGTGCAGTGATGAGGTTAATGAAAGTGAATGTATCATTTGGGCCCCTTGGGTACAATAACTTTGTAAAAGCTCCAGCCAGTCCTGAGAGTGGGGAAAGAGGAGTATTATCTATTCCTCTGTATCCTCTGGCAATGGAATTTAGGTGAAATATAAAGAAGCTGACTTTAGCTCACTCTGTTCACTGTACTGCATTTTATGAGATGAGCTCTGAGCCTAACGACTCTGTTCTGTGCTCATTAATCCAGAAGGATCCGAGAATATAATGCTAGCTTTTCAACAGGGAGACCTAGGGCAGATCCAGGTGCAAACTCATTAGTGTCTGAATGCAAAGCCCCAAGGAGAGGCAGGCAAGGTAACTTCTTTAGTGGCCTTGCCCTAAGCCCACATCATTGCAATTTTTAAAACTCAATCAAGTCCATTTATGCACCAGGTTTCTTTAGAAATAGAGTTGTAGATAATGTGAACGAAATCTAATTTCTTGGTGTGTTGATTTCCTTCCCCTCCCCCCCTTTTCTTTTTAAAAATCATAATTCTTAATGGGAATCGCAAGATTATTCAGTATAATTTTAGAGTTCAAAGAGAAGACAAAACTTGATAAGAAAAAAATAAAAATGAATTTTTCACCTTACCTCAATCTGAACACAAAATGGCTGTTAAAGGATAATTAAAAAAAAAAAAAAAAAGGTTAAACCACGATCCTTATACAAATTTAAAGTAAACACATGTTAAAGAATTTATTTAATTTATTAATTACTGAGAGATCCAGGAGGCCAGGGATCTGTTAACTATGGCCTACAAGCCAAATTCTCTGTCAACCATTTTTGTAAATGAAATGTTATGGTGTACAGCCACACCCACCCATCATTTCCATATTGCCCGTGGCTGTTTTCCTGCCACAAGGGCAGAGTTGTTTGGCTCACAAAGCCTAACCTATTTCCCATCTGGCCTTTTACGGAAAAAGTTTACTGACCCCTGATACAGGCCATCAGGAATGCTGAAAAAAAATGTACAGATAGATGCAAAGATATTTATAAACAGACGCTTAAGGCAATGATCAATTGCATTTCACCAAACAAGAAATATTTGCATGACAATTTACAGCCTTGTAAAATAGCTCTAAGACAATGAAAGCGCGGATAATCCAGGAAAATATACAAGACCTGGAGGATTAAACCCATTACATGAAACTCATATTAAGATCCAGAGAGAAATCTTGTTTGACAAATGAGGGTACAAGTGGGGAAGAAGCTGGGATTCAGAAACTAACAGAACAAAGAGCGCCCTGGCTGGAATTTGGAATGGAGGAGGCTGAGACTGGCTACTTGAACACACCCTACCTCCAGATTTACTTGTTCTGGAAATGGATTGGGCCCAGTCTTTGGGGTAGATCAGCAGGCAGAGCTGCAGGGGAGCTGGGGCAGGATGAGGCTGATCCTGTTTACTCCCTTGGTTTCAACTACTCTTAGAGGCTGAAGACTCTCAAACTTGTCTTTTCAGCCTTGACCTTTCGTTCAAGATTCATACCAGAGTTAAATAATTTCCTGCCACTATTCCAGTAGGTATTTCAAATTCAACACATGCAAAATTGAACTTGTCTTAACGCCAAATCTGCTTTTCCTCCTGTATCAACTATCTCAATTAATGACGCCACTATTCTTGATTTCTCTTTCCAATACTACCTGACACATCCAGTGAATGTCTTAAATCTACTCTCTCCTGTTTATCTCTACAATTACTGTCTAGTTTAAGATCCCACCATCTCTTCACTTGGACTAATGAGATCTTTTAACTAGTCTTACCTTTCTAAAAATCATCCAGTGATAGGCTAGAGCTGGGTGGTGAGAGCTGGCTGTACATACCGCTTCCCAATGGGTTCTATGTTGTCACATTGGCAGCTGGAAATCGGCCACAATGGGAATACTTACAGCACAGAAATTGGCAAACACTACAAATCAAGAATTTTTTTTTTTTTTTTTAAAGATTTTATTTATTTGACAGAGAGAAACACAGCGAGAGAGGGAACACAAGCAGAGGGAATGGTAGCGGGAGAAGCAGGCTTCCCACAGAGCAGGGAGCCCGATGCGGGGCTCGATCCCAGGACTCCGGGATCATGACCCGAGCCGAAGGCAGCCGCTTAACGACTGAGCCACCCAGGTGCCCCTCAAGAATTTTTTTTTAAGGAGAGCTTCTTATTAAACATTTACCAGCATATTTAACTGTTCCAGTCTTGGGCCAAACTGATCTTTGTAAAACACCTGTTCAACTATGCCACTCTCCTTGATTAAAATTCTTCAGTTAGGGGCCCCTGGGTGTCTCAGTTGGTTAAGCATCCGACTCTTGGTTTCAGCTCAGGTCATGATCTCAGGATTGTGAGATCGAGCCCCATGTCAGGCTCCCAGCTGGGCATGGAGCCTGCTTAAGATATTCTCTCTCTCTCTCTCTTTATCTCTCTCTCTCTCTTTCACATGGAGCCTGCTTAAGATTCTTTCTCTCTCTCTTTCTCTCTCTCTCCATTTGCCCCCTTTCCCCCTCCCTCTCTAAAACAAGGAAACAGAAAAACAACTCTTCAGTAGCTCTCCATGGCCAAGAAGTAATGTTAAATTCCTTAACATAACATATGAGGCCTTTCATCATCTGGTCCCTGCCTAAATGTCCAGCTTCCTCTCCTACCCCTCCTTCATCTCATAAGTTGTATGTTAACTCAAAGGTCATAAACTGGTTCACTCAAGCCTAAATTGCCTCATACATGTATCTTGTTGGGACCCACACACTATCTTTAAGCTTTTTTAGCCAACATTTAAAACTTTAAGAAATTCTACTCTGAAGGGGATTAAGAGGTACAAACTTCCGGTAGAAAACAAAGCATGGCAATGTAATGTACAGCATAGGACATACAGGCCACAGTATGGTAATAACTTTCAATGGCAACAGATGGTAACTATACTTACCATGGGGATCATTTTTATCACGTTTCAAAATATCAAATCCCTATAATGTACACCAGAAACTAATAGAATATTGTCTGCCCATTATGCTTCAAGTTAAAAATGGATGTTATTTGAGAAAAACAAAAACAAAAAAATTAATTGAAATAAAAAGCCAGGAAAAAAAATGGACATTATTCGATAACAAAATAAGAAATTCTACCACAAAATCCATTATTTCTGACTTCTCTTAAGCACAACATTGAACCCTTACACATGCTTATAACAACAATTTTATAAAAACAAGGAGCACAGCAGCAAATACCCCCTTTGAGAGGGCATGTGCTCTACAGTTCACTAGTTCCTATCATACAATCATCCAAATTATGCATATGCACCCATATGTAGCCCTCATTTCTGTTACCTACTGTCATAGACCCTATCACAAAGTCTTGAGTATTATCAGAAATCTCTCACCCTCATTGTAGAATGTCTCTTTACCATGACTGTCCTGAAAATAGCTCATGGTGCCTTCCCTAGAAAGGGAAAGGCAGCAGGATGAGAAAACAAGAAGCAAGAAGGGAAGAGGGATATAAATATGTGGACTTTGGGTCAGAGTCTCCACTTTAAAACACCAGATCAACGAAAATGGTAGGCAGGGACTATCCTAGGTTGGGGAGACCTCAAGATATTCCCTATTAAGCCCATTTGCTAACCCTCCTTAGTCTTGGAATGTCTACTACTTTCTCAGATGGACATGAGAAGGAAAGACTCAAGGAAATTATCTCACATTGACTCAGATTATGGGAGCCAGCCATGTTCGTAAATGAGTCAATTTCTTAATTTTGAGAATATAAAACTTTTTTTTTTTGCCCAGTGCCTGTTGTGTATCTAACGCTGTACTAGATGCTAGAAAGAAAACAAAAGCAGTCTAAGGCAGAGCTGTCTTAGACGCACAACCTTATTGATGAAGCAAGAAATGCATATGTGAGGTAATTAAAGAAAAACATAAGGGGGCAGCATCAGAAAAGTGAGGTCTTAGATATAACCTAGTGCCCACAACATCTGGGTGGTCAGTATGGGGTAGGATCGCGTTAGGAGGAGTTACTGAAGAAGCCAAGCCTCACAATGGCCCTTCATTGGCAGAGATCCCCCACACACGGGGGATCCCACAAGGCTATCTACCCAGAAAGCAATGACTGAGATGGGTGTGGCAACCTGTGAATAATAAGGTTGACTGGAGGGTGGAAAGACATAGTTGGTCATTGCAGACCGGTTTTCTTTTAAAAAGATTTCCTCTCTTGTGTCACATACTCAGAAAGTCAAATAGAGAATCAGAGACTCCTTGTTGAGCACTGCATCAAAGACAATGTAAGCAGACAGCTCCAGAATGCATTTCACTTTCTAAGCATTGACAGCAACCTTCCAGTTTCATGATACAAGTGGGGCTAAGCAATAGTCACATGTACCATTGTCTGCTTTGGACAGGCTTATCAGCACTGGCGTAGAGTGACAGAAAGAAGAAAGAGAAAGAGTAAGAAAAGTAGAAAGAGGGGCACCTGCATGGCTCAGTCGTTAAATGTCTACCTTCAGCTCGGGTCATGATCCCAGGGTCCTGGGATGGAGCCCTGTGTTGGGCTCCCTGCTCAGCGGGAAGCCTGCTTCTCCCTCCCCCACTTCCCCTGCTTATGTATCCTCTCTCGCTGTCTCTCTCTCTGTCAAATAATAAATGAAAAATTTTTTTAAAAAAAAGTAGGAAGAGCAAAGAAGTGGGGGGTGAGAGAGGATAGAAAGAGCACATGGTAGGGAGAACGCATTCTTCCAATCTAAGCCAGGGAATCCTGTGCTACAGGCTATCCTCCCTCCACCCGTCATCTCCTGCCTCTGGATCATAGCAGAGATTGAGAAACGCTTCTGTCCACAGAGAAGGGGCAGATTTCCAGATCTGAGCTCCTTTCTTCTGAGCAAACTGTGACACATTGTTCATTTACCATCTCCCCCAACTCAAGGCTTTATGTCAGTTGTGTTTATGTTTATTACTGGGCCCACTCTAGACCTACTTCTTCCTTAGCCTGTAGGCTTTTGTTAATTTTGGAGATTATTCTTTCCTGTGTCCAATTTACTTTATGAGACAGTTGCTCACTTCCTGCTGTCTTGTTTGTAGCTGCTTCCTCTAAATGTTTAACAACGCCTTCTTCCCACTCCATCCAAATAATTGATGACCAATATGCATCCAGTTCTCAACTATTCAGAGGCTGATGCAACCACTCCAAGAAAGAAACAGATTTCTTGCAAACTCCTCCTCCTTCTTCTCCTCCACCCCTTTCCCACTTCCTGTTTTCTGATCACTTTCCTGTTTGTGAATCCTTCATCCAAGGTGAGAAGGAGGCAAAGATGATGAAAAACTGTAACACATTCTTATGTCTGTTCATCAGGAAATGCAATGTTCTAAAAAGTGTTTTTTAAGAGTAAAGAGAAACTATCGAGTAAAACAGTATTTGTCTATTCCATGAGAATCTCAATTATTCATGTTTTGTTCTCCCCAATTCAAATGAGTATTTGGAAGTGTTTTCTTCGAAATGTATCAAGATCAATATTTCACAATTTCCTGGAATCCTATCCATGCTTTCAATACTCAGCTCCACCCCTCCATGAAGCCTCCTCTGACTATGCCTCCATTTCCCTGTTACACTGAGAATAGACTGGGTCCCAAAACACACATTTTAGAGCCAAAAGATTTTTTTATTCATTGATCAGGTTCTGCAAACTCACCTAAAAATGCTCCTGAACACCCAAAGGACCCCAGATCTTCCTCCAATGGCTGCTATTTACACCAAGCATTATTACATCTTAGACAGAATGATGTTATCAAAGGTCCCTTTTGCTATTGGTAACGCCTCACCCAAGCCAAGAGGTCCTCATTTACAGACCAAGCCAAGAGGTCTTCATTTACAGACCACTTCTTTGTGACAATAACAGATTCTATCTTGCTGGGACCTACAAGAAGTTGGTCTTTGGTCCCCTGAAGTCTTATATACATATAAAGTCAGTTGGAACCACTTGAGATTGTCTTTTCTTCAGGATCTAGGTTTTGATTTAGTGGCATGGTCTTTTAAAATTACTGGTTGTCATTAGATTTTCAAACAAATATTCCTGCCGTCTCCACTGTTCACTTAGAACTGAACACATGCTACTATATGCTCCTAATTACCAATTTTATGTAAGTCTGATCCACCCAAGCACCAGAAGGTTAGAGAAAATGCTCCTTACTTCTCTCTATCCCCCATCATGCCTCAGAAAGAATTGGGCATATTGTGGTTGCATAATTTTCAGAACGAAGCTCTAGAGTCCTACTGCCTGGGTTAAATCTTGGCTCAGTTACTAAAAGCTATGTAACCTTGGGTATGTTCTTTAAGTTCTGTGTGCCTCAGCTTCTTGATTTGGGGAGAATATTTAGCTCACAAGGTCATGGGGATTAAATGAGTAAATACACATAAAGTGCTGTGTGACTGGCGTACAGCAAGTATTCCCCAAATAGCTATGGCAACGAGGGGAATTGACAAGAGAATGGTGACTCCGGTTCCCGAATCACTAACAATGGATGGGCCCTATGCTCCCTCTCTCTCCCAGGCTTAATCATGCCCTTTATGATTTTATTTTATTGTACCTAGGTCCCCACCTTGATGATGGATACCCAGTTCTCTGAGTTCACACCAGACATCACTCCCATCATGCTGGCCGCCCACACCAACAACTACGAGATCATCAAATTGCTTGTCCAAAAACGAGTCACTATCCCACGGCCCCACCAGATCCGCTGTAACTGCGTGGAGTGTGTGTCCAGTTCAGAGGTGGACAGCCTGCGCCACTCCCGCTCCCGGCTGAACATCTATAAAGCTTTAGCAAGCCCTTCACTCATTGCCTTGTCAAGTGAGGACCCCATCCTAACTGCCTTCCGTCTGGGCTGGGAGCTCAAGGAGCTCAGCAAGGTGGAAAATGAGTTCAAGGCCGAGTATGAGGAGCTCTCCCAGCAGTGCAAGCTCTTTGCCAAAGACCTGCTGGACCAAGCTCGGAGCTCCCGGGAATTGGAAATCATCCTCAACCATCGAGATGACCACAGTGAAGAGCTTGACCCTCAGAAGTACCATGACCTGGCCAAGCTGAAGGTGGCAATCAAATACCACCAGAAAGAGGTAAGCTGAGTTTTTCTCTGCTTTTGGGAACACTTAAGCCCTCCAGAGTCCAGTGTGGCAGAATGAGAGTCGATGTCGACCTTTTTTCTACCATTTAGTCCTCACAATTGAATGGTTCAACGAGCCGCAAAAAAACAGTGAGGCTCACTTATCCAAGGTACATACAGCCTCTGCATATTTTCTTTATAGACAGATAAGTAGGGAATAATACCGTCTGATTTGTTGACAGGAAAGTACTCATTCTTTCAAAAAAATGCTTATTTGGCACTGTTCTGGGTGTTTGGGATACAAAAAACCAGCCCTGACCCTGCCTTCATGAAGCTTAGAAGCTAGTTGTGGACATTACATAAAGTCATTAGTGAACATGTAATTATAAGCAATGTAAGTGATCTGAAGGAGAACATAACAAATGACCCCACCCTACATACTGGGGCCATGGTGGTCAGTAGTTATGGAGGGCTCATCATCTGGATGCCTTTGGAAATGAATTATTATTGTTAATAGCATCTTTGATTAAAGGAATCTGAAATACTAAGGTCATGTTGTTCATAACTGTGGCTCCCTGTCCACTTTACATGAATACTTATGTTAAACTCAAAAATCCCTCTTGAGATGCTTTCAGCATTTTACTAAAGTTTTTAAGATAAAATTGTGACAAGGGGTAGAGAATTCAGTGGTTTTCCTTACATTTTCCTGCTAAAATGCAGTTCTAGCCTTCCGAGGTATAATGGAGATGACCTCCAAAGATTCTTTATTACCCTCAAGAGATGTGACATATAAGACAGATGGACAGTTATACCTGTCAATACAAATAACTCCCAAATAACTAAAGGAACTAGGGGTTATTTTTTTTTTTCTATTTTTTCTTTTTTTTTTTTTTACATTTTTTGGTTGGTTGGTTGGTCGGTTGGTTGGCTGACTGGCTTGTGAGCTAAGGGATGATTGGCAGAAGAAAAACAAGTTTTAAATATGGACTGGAGGAATAGGGTCCTTGAAAAAATAAGTATATACCCAATACAATGGCTCAATACCTCTAGTCTATTGAAATAAGGCTATCAATACAAGAACACAATATTTGGGGTCCCTGGGTGGCTTAATTGGTTAAGCATCTGCCTTTGACTCCATGATCCCAGGGTCCTGGGATCAAGCCCCAAGTCCAGGCTCCCTGCTCAGCAGGCTGTCTACTTCTCTCTCCCTCTGCCCCACCCACACCCAGCTCGTGCTCACTCTCTCTCTCACTTGCTCTCTCTCAAATAAATAAATAAAATCTTTTTAAAAAAAAACACAATAGTCAATTTTGATGTAAAAATTCATTGTAAAAATCTAGTTGGGTAATAGTGGGTTTATAGTGTTCAGAATTACATAACCTCCTCAGGAACAAAATCTTAGCCTGAAATGGAATATAATTTACTGTTTCCTGGAAGTCTTTTTCATTGTTGATTTTTCTTCATTATCATTCCTACTTGCACTGGAGTCAACTCCCAAAAAGAGTCTAACTAGGTGGTTAAAAAAAGAGAGAGAGAGAGAGCTCAAAAGAATGAAACAAAAGGTGATTCTAAACTATAACTTTTACATGGAGTAAAATAAGAAAGCTCTAATCTCTTGGAAAATAGGTGTAAAACTACCAGATAATCTTTACATGTCACATAGACTCTTGGGATTTATCATATGGACATTTTTCAGATATTCCTAAAAAGTCCTGATTTCATATATTGTCCCATTGTCAGATATATCATACCAAAGTCTTTGAAAAGTTTATCACTGTATTTTTTCCTTATTACCGTTGAAGGTAGGCAGAAAAATTATTATAACTCATTTTACAAACAAGAAAGCACTATATTTCAGAGATTATCTGAAAGCCAGAAGTAGAACTTTCAACTCCTGGTACAATACTGTCTCTGAGTGTACTCCATCTTCTGCCACATGGGGTTCTTTTCTGCTCATTTGAGATCTCCAAATTCACCACCAGGTAATTTAAATGAACACAAGTTCTTTGATTTATGAATGAAAGTTTATTAGTTAAAAATCTGTTAAAGCACACAGCAATACAACGGTGTAAACAACATTCAATTCTAATTTAATGACCGGCATTAATCATCACATAAGGATACAATTACATAGTTGCAACCTCTCATGCAAGTTAGCCAAAACACACAGGGATGAAGACTAATGCCTTCCAATTCATTGCCATCTCCAACCTATCTCCCTTGGTATTCAAGTGCTCAAGCTTGTCTCAGAATGATGAACCTCTCTCTCTCTCTCTCTATCCCTCCATGCCATACAAGAATTGGCTTTGCTGTCAGTCTTAAGATGATCCAGAAAAGGGCTAGTTAAAATACAGGACCAGCCGTTCTCTCCATTCTTCTGGAGGAGAAATCCAGGATTCCAATCAGAGTATCCAAAGGTGGACTGCCAAGTTAAGTAATATATCTCCATCTAATTGAGCTTTTAAGTGCATGACCTGTGTTGATCGCCAATCAGCTATTTCTGTCAATATCAACGACTTAGGGTTGGCTGGTTTGCATAAGATAAAAACAAGGCTTTGTTCATAAACCTGCTTAGGAAGTAACTCTATACCATGACTTTCCACCCTAAATAGCCGCATGACTATTCTGCACAACTTACTGCTTTTCTTCTCTCTCCTAAAAATACTTCCTTACTAGTTCTTATTCCTAAGTATGTTATTATTGCCTACACTTACTTATCACTTTCTCCTAAAAACACTTCCTTACTAGCTCTTATTCCTAAGTATTTTATTATTGCCTACACTTACTTCTTATCACTCTCCTAAAAATACTACCTGAGTAGCTCTTATTCCTAAGTATTTTATTATCGCCTACACTTACTTCTTATCACTTTCTCCTAAAAACACTTCCTTACTAGCTCTTATTCCTAAGTATTTTATTATTGCCTACACTTATTTCTTATCACTCTCCTGAAAATACTACCTTAGTAGCTCTTATTCCTAAGTATGTTATTATTGCCTACACTTACTTATCACTTTCTCCTAAAAATACTTCCTTACTAGCTCTTATTCCTAAGTATTTTATTATTGCCTACACTTACTTCTTATCACTATCAACTCTAATCACACTTAATACAACAACCCACTGTTTGGAGCGGGTTCTTAAACACATATAATCACACAATCAAAGCAAACATCGCGATATATTTTATCTAATTCTGAGGTGCCACTGTAGTACAATCTTTCCACATGGACTCATCTAGCCAGGAGGCTAGCCAGCTTCACATATTACGAGTTTGCAGCATCTTCCAGCTTTGACACATAAGGACCATGTTGAGCATTAGTTGCTTTATAAGCTGATTCAAGCTTTATCTTGTTTCAAGGTCTGGAGTAGTCGCGCAGATTTCTCTTGATGTATAATGATGGCCAGCTTTAGTTAGTATGCTTGCTTGCATTCTCTCATTAATAGTAACAGTTTTAATGAGCTCACACTAATCTGTTGTGAAATTGTTATAAAACCTACATTCCAGAGTTCTAGCTACCATTCAGCATCGATCATATTTGAGGAGTACCAGATCTGTCCATTTACAGTGAAATTGCTTGCTAAATAGAATTTGTAGCAGATTGACGGTTTCCCCTTGGATGTTTCCTGATCTTGCCCAAGTACTCCCGCTTTGAGTTTTATTTTGACACAAAATTAGAGCCAATTTCCTAAAGTCCAGATTCTGAGTGGAGAGTGTATATCTTTCCCAACTGTTTCCAAACCTTTAATTAAAGCATAGATTCTTTTAACTTTTATCCAACTCCTCTGTGATTCTTCTTGATGGCTACATGAATAGATTTCCTTGTTTAACTGTTATCACTAGTACTCCTTGTAAAACTGCTCCGAATGGAATGGTGGGATAAACCAGTTCTTTTGCTTTCCCAGTGCTATATTTTAGTTAACTTCACATAGTCTCTTATTTTTCATTCTGGACATACTGCAATAGCTAGAGTCCCCTACCCTAGGAAAGCAAGGCTCGATCTGTGCAATTAGTACAGCAGTGAAGTCCCTCAATCTGCTCTCTGGTCTGGCTTATAATTACCCACAGTAGTTGCTTGATGATAGAACGTTTTACTTCTCCTCTTTGTGTGTTTGCGCACTCGTCTAAGTGTCCTGGATCCTCACCTACTTCACGTAGCAGTCTACTGTGGAACATTCTCATAACATGTTTGAGTAGCTCCCTTAAATTCCTCTCATTTTCAAAAGGATCTGTGGTAGCTTTTTTTTTATATACAACAATCTCTTTCTTTAATTTGTTACATATACTGAAATTCAGTGAATTCACTGAAATTCAGTGGCAAAACAGACTTAATGTTTCTCCTGCTACTGCTTATTCACACTGGATCTATAATTTCCCCCACATTTACCTTTAAAAGTAGCTAATTATCCTTGTACGTAGACCTCACTTAGGATTAGATGCAGCATCTGTCATGTTGCTTAGTTCTGAATCTATCTGTATTCAAAGGATTTTTAATCTTTTTGCTAATAATATGCCTTAGGACTCTATACAAATTGGATATAGTCTGGTTTCCACCAGTGTGGATTAACTTCTACTTGTCATTTCTTCACAGTTTGAATGCACCAATTTGTCCTAACTACTACTATGCCTTTACCTGGTTGTTGCCCATGTTGTAAGATGCAAAGGCCATTCTCTAGGAAGGAGGACCATCGTGTCTGTGGGCTTATCTAAAGGGTAGCTATTTTTCCCAATGGAAGCGAGATTCCTATTATGGCATGGAATTAGTATGAGCAGTGAACTTCCCACACATTTATTGGGTCTCTTTCTATTTTAATATGGGGAGGGGAGTCCTCCAACTATTGCATTTTAGCCTTCTGGTATTTGTAGAATTATTAGGGCTAAATACCAATCCATATTTTACTCAGATTCATTATTACTCCCATTTGTCAATAGTTAAGATTTCTATGCCAAGGTGGCAGCAGGTTCATTATCATAAGCCTACCAGCTATTCTTTATAAATCTAGCTATACCCAGGAAGATATACTTTATCCACTTCTATTTGTGGACCATGATGTATGAGCCGATGCCATAAGCGTTTGACTACATTGGTGAACCGTCCTCCTGGGGCTTTGTTTAGACCTGCTAGTACTAGTACCACTCTCATTGTTATTTGATATAATTCGTCCTTTGCATTTGGGGAACAATATTGGAGACTAGTTGTAGTGGGGGTCATTCTTTGAGGGAATAATCCTGCATTGGAACTTCTTCACCTCAGCTTTCTCAAAGGTTTCTCCCTGGCAAAAGTTATCTGAAAACCTTTCTACAGTTTTATTAACTGATAGATGGTGCTTTTTAAAAACTGCTTCCCCTAAAATCCTTTGGTTGACAAATCCTCTCCTAAAGGCCTAATTAGGAGTCATATCTTTTCAAGTAAAAGTGTCCCATTGCTGTCCTGTCAATGTGATGTATTCATTAGAATACCATCTTGGGGGATATTCCCCTTTTGGTTTCCATTTGCAGAACAATGACATTGGGTTCCAACACGTGATAGAGTCCATGAGGTCTTTACTCCGTTGTTAGGTGGGGAGTTTGTATTGTTTGCTTCTGTTATTAGAAACCCCAACAGGAGAACAAGAACAGGTAGAGAAAGAGCCATATGGCTAAAGTTGGAGGTTTTAAAAGAAATATAAAGAAGAGACCAGCTTCTACTGGAAGTAAATCTAGTATTACTTGTTCTATAACGTATTAGTAATGAAAATGTTCAGAACTAGGAGAAAACATTGTTAACACTCAGAAAAGTCAGAATCTATTTAAAACAGAAAAACGATCAGTTCTCACATGCTGCTGGGGGCAAATTTGGTCTTAACCACTTCTTAGGTCATCATTAATACTGGAGAGTACATCTTCATATAAGTCTTCGATGTCTAACATCGCTTGATCTATGTCAAGGATCAGGTCTTCGTCTTCTCTTGGTATAAGTATTGACTCTAAGTCGGAGAAATCAGCAAGGTCTGGGAGCGAATCTTCCTCAGGAGATGCATCCACTTCTATCTCTTCGGCTCTATCATTCTGCTCTACAGAAGGAACTTGTTCCTGTGAAATCAGCTGTAAAAGCTCCTCAGCTATTCTTATTAACTGGGCTACACAATCAACAAGTCCAGCAACCAACATGGGGATTGACCCGGGCTCCATGCTTCAGTGATCTCCTCAGTAGATAAATACTACTGAAAGCTATAGCAAATGGGTTCTTGGTGATAATGGATCCTGTGGCGTTGGTAATGTTTCTGTGGTTGGTTTGGTTGAGAAATGAGGCTGTTGATATAATCAAGTACAGAATGAGACCAATGGTCCTACAGCACTTTTTGATAAAGTTGGTGAACCTCCCACAAAACTTACATATGGCGCTCTTGTTTGTGTTGGCAGTAAACTGCGATTATAATGACCACCAGAGAGACAGCCACCGCCAAAAGAAAACAGCAAAGCAGATCTAATAATAGAAAAGAGAAATAAAAGATTAGTATTCTTGAGCCTTTATCCATCCAGGTTATGGCTATCAGATAAGGTTGAAAGAGTATCCCTAGCTATTGATTTTCCTTTTTGATGGCCTACTACTCATCCTCTCTTTCCTTCATACTTCTCATACTCTTTCCTTCATACTTCTCATCTTGATCTTTTCTTAGAGGATTTGAGAACAAAGTGAGCGTAGGTTTTTTTGTCCATCTTTCTTGAACATCTCTATTGAGGAAGTTACATTCACTCAGAGTCTCTCAATTAATTCTTTTTTTTAGCACCTTTACCTCATTGCCATTTATATCTGGTGTTGTTAAATTGTTTCTGTGTTTTTAGTCTTCCATTCATTAAGGATTCCAGTTGGCCCTGTAGCCTGGGGAATTGGTAAAATGAAAATTCCATGTCTGTGTCTTTTGCCAAATTTTGGACATCTTTCATAAAATTAGTTCCTTGGTCATTTCCTATTACTGCCAATACTGTATATCTAGCAGCTAGTTCCTTCAATTTTGTCTAAAGCCATGAACATACTATTCTCATCTACATGCCTGGTGTGCTCTGCAAACCCTCCTCTTGAGGAAGGTTATGCTTCTATAAGGCAATATTCTTTGTTTAAAAATCTAAAGATTGGCCGAGATCATCTACTTCACACACTGGTCTGTTTAACATGCCCCACTCCTCTTAAAAATGAGTTTGTTGGGATGCCCGGGTGGCTCAGTCAGTTAAGCGTCTGCCTTCAGCTCAGGTCATGATCCCAGGGTCCTGGAGACTGAGTCCTGCATTGGGGGGTGGGGGGGGTCCTTGCTCAGTGGGGAGCCTGCCTTGCCCTCTGCCTGCTGCTCCCCTGTTTGTGCACTCTCACTCCCTCTCTGACAAATAAATACAATCTTTTGAAAAAAGAAAAAAGTGAGTTTGTTAGTAACTTGACATGTCTCATATTGCCCACTCACTTGTTTGTTTGGCTCATACATTTTTTTCCCCTACTCTTTCCCTTCTGCTTACCTAGGACATTCATGTCCAAATGCTGTAAGCCTTCACGGGCCCATTCTGTGACCTTAAATTGAACTAACAAGGGAGTTGAGTTGAGACTTAGAGTCCCCAGGACTGTAGAGTCCACATTAGTTTTGGGGATCAGATTGTCTCCTCTTTTACTCTAAATAGATTATTCTGTCTTCCTGTTCTGATGCATTGGTACATGTCCTACATGAATTGCTAAATTTCTTTCATTGATTTCTTTTCTTATCTCCCTTCACCAGATTGTTTTTCCTGCAATAGTCCAGTCTGTAATGTTCCATTTATTATGGCATACATCTTCAGTCCATGGCTGATCAGTTTAGCTACATACCTTCGACCAATTGTTTCCTTGGGTACATATACACATTGAATTTCTGGCCACTAGTCCTACAAATGGGGCTGGTTTTATTTCTCTAGCTTCTGTCGAGCTTTTCCTAGTGGAAAGATTTAGGAAGCAGCCATCCACCTCACTCTTTTACGATATTGCCAAATCTATCAATACCCTATTTCCAGCAGTTCTGACCAGAGTGGGGCCCAGCAAACCAAAGGCACTACCTCTGGCTAATTGTACTTCTTGGACCTTTATCAGAGTACAGCAAACCATTGGCCAGATGATCTGTGATTTTCACATGGAGTGTCTTGGTCTCCACGGGACCTGCTTTGACCCACTCAGTTATATACTATCTCCACTTAACATAAGTTCTTTCAGAACCACACTTTTTTTTTTTTTTTTGGTCCAAAATCCTGACAGTAGACGTGAAGTTGGCCTTGAGAAGGGTTACAACCATGATGACCAGAAGGCATGATTATGGTTGTCGGTAACTTCTCATCTGAAATACGGGAGAATGGGCACTGGAGGTTATTTTATTAGTTTAAAAAAAAAATCTCTGCATTTTGACTAGAGAAAAAGCAGTCTGGAGGAAGGAAATAATGGAAAGAAATCGTGAGAGGAATTTGGTATTAATGTAGAGTGTGGATGAGAAGGGCAACAGAAGAAAAGTGTGTGTTTGTTAAATATTACTAAAGAGTACCATCATATTTTTCAAAGGACAACAGTCTACTATGGAACCCACAGCCCAAAGGCACAAGAGGAATACACTCACACAAAACCAATTTAACTTCTGGCTTCTCCTTCACGCAGGTGTTTTGTTTTGTTTTCTCAGCATCTCTGCCTCCCTCTAGGACTCTGTTATTCCTCCTCTTGGTCAACAGACCTCCATTTATTCACTTATGTGTCTCACTCTATTTGACTCTCTCTGTATCTCCATCTTCCCCATCCCTTCCCATCATCTTTTCTTCTATCTTTCCCTAAACTGGAAAACATTTCAAAAATAAATTATATTCCACTTACTGAGTTGATATTGTATTGAAAGAGTTTTACATTATACAGTCTAAATGTAAAAAGCAGATAGGTGGAACATTTCATAGGTTGCTGTTGTATAAAGGTAAATGTAATTACTTTTTACTTATGCAAACCTTGATTTATTTCTTCAATCACCTGGTCACCTTTGAGGGAAAAAGATATCCCAACTTAGCCTCAACCCTGTTGACCCTGTGTTAACTAATCCACAATTCCTAGCTTCAAAGCATCTTGGAACCTAGGACCTGGGGGCTTGGGGAAGACAAGGAGGGTGTTGAGAAACTGCTAAGTACTGCAGTACTAAGAAAGACTAAGACTATAGCATCAGCGTATTCCAGTTGTGATAGTTTTTTAAAGCAAGTAACCCCTGACACCTTAGTTTGCCTAAAAGGGGTATGCTAGATAGTTTGGGCCTACCCCCAACTTACCTTAAGGGCCATTTTTAAAAATATCTCTCTTAAGTCTTCATTTTTATTTTTATTTCTTTTTTACTGGTATATAACATTAAATTAGTTTCAGGTATAGAACATAATAATTTGATATTTGCGTATGTTACAAACTGATCACCACAATAAATCTAGTTGCCATCCATCACCATACAGCTAACCCTCTTTACCCTTTTTGCCCACAACCCAATCCCCTTCTGCACTGATAATCACCAATCTGTTCTCTATGAGTTTCGTTTTGTTTATTCATTTGTTTTGTTTTTTTAGGTCTCACATATAAGTGAAATCATATAGTATTTGTCTTTCACTGCCCAACTTATTTATTAGCATAATACATAATACCCTCTAGATCCATCCATGTTGTTGCAAATGGCAAGCTCTCTTTCTTTTTATGGCTGAATAGTATTCTGTTGTGTATATAAACCAAGATACATCTTCTTTTCCATTCACCCACTGATAGACACATACATTGCTTCCGTACCTTGACTATCATATAATGCTGCAATGAACATGGGGTGTGTGTATCTTTTCAAATTAGTGTTTTTATTTTCTTCAGATAAATACCCAGAAGTAGAATCGCTATATCATATGGTAGTTCTATATTTGATATTTTGAGGAAGCTCCATACTGTTTTCCATAGTGGCTACATCAATTTATATTTCCACCAACAGTTTTAAGGGTTCGTTAAGGGCCCTTTTATTGGCTGTTCCCTCTGCCTGGTTTCCCTTTCCCCAAGGTGAAAAAAATGGCCTCTTGTCATTTTGGTCTCAGTTTAAACATCATCTCAGATTTCTCACTCTCCAACCTGAAAAAGCTCTCTTAGCCATCCCTTTCTTGTTATGCATGCAGTGCATTTTTGCATTATGGTACCTATAGGCTGGAGGAAGGGACAACTTTCAGCTGTTTCATTCAGAAAATATTATCAAGTTGCAGCTATGAATAGGCATAGCAAAGGGTACAAAGATAAGCCAATTCATCAAAACACATGGCAAATAAAATGAGCAGCAGTCCACAGACTGAGAGAAAACATGTATCTGACAAAGAACTTGTAACCAGAATGTGCAAGGAGCCCCTACTGGGAGGTGGGCAGCAGGTGAAGTGGGTGAATGGGGTCAAAATGTACAAACTTTCTATTATAAAATAAATAAGTCACGAGGATGTAACATACAGCATGGTGACTATAGTGAATAATATTGTATTGCATATTTGAAAGTTACTAAGAAAGTAAATCTCAAAAATTATCATAACAAGAAAAAATGTTTTGTAACCATGTATGGTGATGGATGTTAATGACATTTATTGTGGTGATCTTTTGGGAACATATACAAAGATCAAATCATTCTGTCATATACCTGAAACTAACATATTGTTATATGTCAATGACCCCTCAATAAAAAAATAGTGCTCCTACAACTCAATAATAAAAAGATAAACCAATTAAAAATAGGCAGATTTGGACAGACATTTCACAAAGGAAGAAAAATAAATAGCTAATAAGCACATGAAAACATTTTCAACATCATTAGTCATCAAAGAAATACAAATTAACATCACAATAAGACACTACAACATACTAACTAAACTGGTTAAAATTAAAGACTGACAACACCAGATGTTGACAAAGCTGTGGAACAACCAGAATTCTCACATATTGCTGGTGGGATATAAAGTGATACAGCCCTTGGAAAATGTCTGGCAGTTTCTTATAAAGCTAAGCAAGCACCCACCTTGATCCCCAGGAATTTCACTCTGAGTTATTTAACCAAGAGAAATGAAATTCACAAAAAGACTTTTAGAAGAATGGTTATAGCAGCTTTATGCATAATACCAAAAAAAAAAAAAAAAAGGCAGAAAGAGCCCAGCTCAATCAAAAGGAGAACAGATAACGAAAATGTGGTATATTCATACAAGGTAATACTAATCAGCAAGAAAAAGAAAGCCACTACTGATAGGGACCACAGCATGAATGGATATCAAAAACATTATACTTAATAAGAAGCCAGACATGAAAGAATACATACTGTAGGATTCCATTCATATGCAATTCTAGAAAATGCAAAATGATCTATGATGGAAAAAAAATCAGAAAAGTGGTTGCATCTAGGGGAGATCTGATTGGGAAAAGGCTTAAGAGAACTTTCTAGGGTGACAGTAATGATTATATTTTAGATAGAGTTTGGGATTACAAAGGAATATGAATATGCATTTGTCAAAACTCATTAAATAGTACTCATAAGATTTGTGCATCGCATTGCCTGTAAATTTTACTCCTTCCAAAAATGTAACCAAGCATAATCCCCAGCCTCAAGAACCATATATCAGATGACATGACATGCCCATAAACAATTATTCTAATAAATGCTCACATTTGTAGAAGACCAATTAGGTTTCTGGGAAATCCACTTGTCCTATATTAGGACATTTAATCCTCACAGTAACCCTCTGAAGTTATAGATGGAAGAATTGAGAATCGGAGAAATTAACAAACTTGCCCGGTCACACAGTCAAGTAAAGATGCAGAACCGAAAGTCAGCCCAAGTCTGACTCCTAAAGTCCTATGCCAGAGGGCACCAATTCAGGCGCCTGAATAGGAGCAAAATTTGCCTTATTAAGACCAGGGCTGACCTCTCATTCTGAGCAGGAATAGAGCTGAGAATGTTAATCCCATTTGCCAGCCCTGGAAACTGGCTGAATTCCAAGTTGACTGTGGGCCCTAAGGCGAGGGATGGCGACAACCTGATCAGTGCCCTTGGGGATCCTCGCCATCTGTGAAAAGAATGCTGTGGCCATTTTATCTGCCCTTCCACTGATACTGAATTGGCCCCAAAACTCAAACTACTCACCTGTGATAGAGCTGAGATGGAGGGGAAATTCAAGGTTCCGAACGGTGAGTATTTTCTGGACTTTCGCTTTCAAGCAGGGATGTGAATGCTCCTGTCACAAACTAAAAAGCAAAAAGAAGGATAAACTGCAAAATCAATATGTAAAGATATCCCTGATCTGTGGAACAAGGACAAGATGAACTAAAATTTCTGAGCACAGAGACTTTCCTAAGTGAGCTGGTCATCCAGAGCTTTCTTCATGAGACATTTGCTCATTCTGGGCACGAGCTGAAGATGAGGTTTGGCCCCAAGGCAGAAGGACGCTACTGTGGAAAAGGAGAACTCTGCATAACATTTGAGGCTAGTGTAATGGATTGGAAATTTGAGAAGCCTGAAATTCAGGATTAGTTTTCTGCACCTGAAGTCAGCTGAGCTCAAGGCTCCTTACTGAGCAGGGAAAAACTGGGTGAAATTTCCCACAGTCTCCTGGTATTCCAAGACAAATTCTCATTAGAGTTTCGAAAGGGGACTGCCACACACACACTACCAGTCCCTCCTACAAAATGGTACCTAGAGGGGCGCCTGGGTGGCTCAGTGGGTTAAAGCCTCTGCCTTCGGCTCAGGTCATGATCTCAGGGTCCTGGGATCGAGCCCCGCATCGGGCTCTCTGCTCGGCAAGGAACCTACTTCCTCCTCTGATCTCTCTGCCTGCCGCTCTGCCTACTTGTGATATCTCTCTGTCAAAACAATAAATAAAATCCTTTAAAAAAAAATGGTACCTAGATTTTGAAGCTGGGAGGCTGTGGGGTTGCTAATGAGTTAATAAACTCAAAACCATCCCCAAAGGGCACTTTGGACAAAGTGATTCTAAAACATACAAGGGTATTCAAAGGGCTCAGTATAGCCAAAACATCTTGAAAAACAAAATCGGGAGATATATACTGCCAGATATGAAGGCTAGCTTTACAGCTACGTAATTTTGACAGTGTGGTACAGGCACAAGGACACACAAATCAACAGAACCATGACCCTTATCTCACACCAATACCAAAAAATAATAATAATAATAATTGTAAATGAATAAAACAATAAATCTTCAAGAGCAAACCATAGGCAAATATCTTCTTGACCTTCTTATTTGACACAAAAAAAATATTAACTATGAAAGAAGATCGATAAACTGGACTTCATAAAAATAAATAACTTCCATTTATTAAAAGATCCTTTAAGACGGCAAAAAGGCCAGCCATAGAACTGGAAAAAAACATTCACAATATGTATGTGTATATCTAATGAAGGACTAGTAGCCAGTATATACATATATTTTTATAGTCTTTCGAATCAATAAGAAAAAGAATCCAATTTTAAAAAAACAAAAAAAAGGTTACAGGAATTAAATGGCACTTCACAGAAGAGAACATCCAAATGGCCTACAAGGATATGAGTAGGTTTCATTACTGCACATCAGAAAAATGCAAATTAAAACTACAATAAGACACACAAAACCCCACCAAAGAATAGCTAAAATGGAAAACAAAAAAACAAAAAAACTGACAGTACCAAGCACTGAGAAGAATATGGAGCAACTGGAACTCTCATACATTGTTGGTGAAAGTGTTAACTAGTATAAGTACTTTATGCTTGGGTGGCTCAGTCGGTTAAGCATCTGCCTTAGGCTCAGGTCGTGATCCTAGGGTCCCGGGATAGAGTCCTGCAGCAGGCTCCTAGGGAGCCTGCTTCTTTCTCTGCATGCTGCTCCCCCTGCTCTCCACACTCTCTCAAAAATCTCTCTCAATGATAGATAGATAGATAGATAGATAGATAGATAATCTTTTTAAAAAGGAAACTGACAGTATCTACTAAAACCAAACATACCTCTATCCTATGACCCTGAAATTCTATTCCTAAGTATCCAAAAGAAAAATGTACAAATGTCCCCCACTAAAAAAACATGTACAAGAATGTTGAAAGAAACCAGATGCATAAAAGTGCATATTGTATAATTCCATTTACATGAAATTTTAAAACAAGTAAACCAGGCTATGGAATGGAAGTGAATGAAGTGGTTACCTTTGGGTGGGGGGTTATTGATTAGCAAGGGATATGAAAAAGCTTTCTAGGGTGCCAGAAGGCTTCTACATCATAATATGATTACATATGTGTTAAAAAAAAAAAAAACTCAGCTGTACCTTTAAAATTTGTGTGCTTCACTGTATGTGTGTTATATCTCAAAAAATTGTTTCACTTTTAATTTTGGGCCTCTTTCTTGTAAAACCAGTAAGGACAGCAAGACAGTGATGAGAGTCTTGCCAGTGTTTAGAGCAAGCCAGTCATCACAGCCAATGACAATGGAATGAAATCTGAAGGTGCAGAGCAGGGTCCCTTCGAGCCATGGGGTTCTCTACCTCAGGTCAGTTCTAAGTAAAGCAAGAGAGCCTTACGGCCAGATGGAGTTATACCCTGACCCAAGATGAGATGACCCACATCTTATGAGCAGCTCAGAAACCCAGCTGGCATAGAGAGCAAGCTAGCAATCTGATAACTAGGGTCTTTAACCCCATAGTTTTTCTTGATCTCACTCTTAGGACATTTTTGTCAGCACAACTAATCAAGAGCCATTGTTTTCCTTTTAGCTGATAGTCCTACCCTGATATTTTGTGATGCTTATAACAAGCAAACTGGCAGTAAGTGTCTAACAGCAGGATGGAAAAGGAGCAAAGGAATCAAAATCCTCTGGGTTTATGCTTATAGTCGATAAGCTTCTCCGCATCGGGCAAGGTAAATTAGTTCATATCCAAGGGGAAAAGAGGCAGTTATGTGGGAGAGATTAAAATGCGCCTTCGGCGGGTGCCTGGGTGGCTCAGTGGGTTAAAGCCGCTGCCTTCAGCTCAGGTCATGATCTCAGGGTCCTGGGATCGAGCCCTACATCGGGCTCTCTGCTCAGCGGGGAGCCTGCTTCCCCCTCTCTCTCTGCCTGCCTGTCTGCCTACTTGTGATCTCTCTCCCTCTGTCAAATAAAGAAATAAAATCTTTAAAAAAAAAAAAAATGTGCCTTTGGTGAATATAGGTGCCAGGTTCCCATCTTCAAACAGTAAATTTTTTCATAATGCTCTCTTCTCTGGTGCTGCAGTACCATTTGGATACATGCGTCCAATACAGATTTAAAAAAAAAAAAAAAAAAAAAAAACAGACATCACTTTTCACTGCTGTCCCCACCCCTGCGGAAAACATCAGGAGGTCCTTGTCTCCAAAGGACAAATCTTCTAAGTTTTTAAAAAGATTTTATTTATTTATTTATTTATTTATTTATTTATTTATTTATTTGAGAGAGAGAGAGAGAGCAGGAGCTGGGGAAGGAAGAGAGGAAGAGGGACAAGCAGGCTCCATGCCCAGCGCATAGCTTGACACAGGGCTCGATCTCATGACCCTAAGAACATGACCCGAGTCGAAATCAAGAGTCAGACGCCTCGCTGACTGAGCCACCCAGGCGCCCAAAATTTTATAATTTTGACATAGCTGGTGCTCTCTGGGGGGCTACGATGAACAAAACAACAGTGTTTATCCTTTAAACTTTTTTTTTAAGTGACAAACCTTTGCCTTTAAAAAAAAAAAAAGATGTGTGGAATAAGGCATTTGCCTGTTATAGGATCTGACATTTAAAATCCCCATGAACCATCTTTAATTTATCAAGAGAGAAAGGAAAGAATTGTGCAGCCGAAGAGCTAAACATGGTCCCTTCTTGAAAATATATGAAAAATTCAAAACAGAAACTGGAAAGAGAGGGAGTAGGAAATGTCCTTATGGTCAATTTAAACTGAATTCTACTGAATTTCTTTCCTCCTCCTCCAAATTTGCTCACTGCTACCGAGAGAATCACAAATTCTTGCTTGCCCTTCCGAAAACCAACTTAGTCACTGGAGAAAAACAACCACTTTTGAAAATGTATCTCTTGGTTATTTTCCTAGACAGACAAAGAATTTCCTCAAAACTATTCAAACGAGAGAACAGCCCCCCATCTTGACTCGGTGGGACCCTGCATGGGCTTGTCCCTGAATCTTAGCTTCAGAGCTGTACCACTTCTAAAAAGATTCTTGGCCATTACCAGTGCAGAGGACAGGGTCTAAAATAAGGGAAATAAGAACAAAACTTGGAAGTAACAGGAAAAGGGATTCTATTTTCACATCTCTCAGCTTTCTGAGAAGGAAAAAGGCAAATCACCATTGTTTGTTCGTGTTTTTTCTTTTTTTTTTTTTTAAGATTTTTTTTTATTTATTTGACAGAGAAACACAGCGAGAGAGGGAACACAAGCAGAGGGAATGGAAGCGGGAGAAGCAGACTTCCCGCTGAGCAGGGAGCCCGATGCGGGGCTCGATCCCAGGACTCTGGGATCATGACCTGAGCCGACGGCAGACGCTTAACGACTGAGCCACCCAGGCGCCCCTGTTCGTGTCTTTCCTTTGAGAGAGAGGGTCCCGTGATGCTTGTGGTTGTAAGGGTAGAATGTGTATCAAACAGATCCGTGTTTGAATCTCAACTTTTCCACTTACTACCTTCCAGGTAGGAGGTAGAGTACTAGAGTACTACCTTACTGTGGTGGTAAGGCTACTCTGCCTCAGTTTCTCATCTGCAAAGTGATGGTAATAATGGTCATGAGAACAACATGAGTTAACATATGCAATGAGTTTAGAACGGTGCCTGGTATATAGGAAGCTCTTAATTAATACTAGCTAATGTAATTGTTCTGGAGAAATTCTGGGATCCACGAACCGGTGCGTGGTGCATCCCGAGTACTGACTAGTGACCCCTTGAAGATAGGAGGGGAGGCAGCTGCAGGTACGACAGAAACTGGAAGGAAGGCCCAGAGATAACAATTTATCTCATAGTTAGAACTAACATGACTCTGAACTTGGGTAAAGGTATGAGGGAGCAGGACGGTCTTGTGACCCTTGCCCAAAGGTCACCCTTTCAGAAGACCTGAGGCCAATCAGGTAGGGCTCCTTGAGGATTCGTGGATCTTCCTAGCCTAACTCCTTCTTGCCTTTGAAGCACACACTCACTCTGGCTCCTAGCGCTGGCAGGGAGAAGCCGGCTACACGTCAAGACTGCTCACTGGCTATTCCTTCAGTAGCACCAGCTGCACGGAGAAGGCCCTCTGCTTGGTCTTATGGCAATGAATCTTTCAAAGCATTAACTAGCTTATTCCTTGGAAACATTTACTTGGAAAGTAATTGGCAAAGTCATTAAGGCAAGATAATGAAGGCCATTACCCTGTGTTTAGCATGACTTCACCTGAACCAGCCCAGGCTTTGAGATCTTCCTACGTGAATCATTTGGGTAAGAAAAGGAGCATCATACATAGATCTTTATGCTTTTTATTCTCTACCATCCTAGCCTGGATTTAGTCCTGAGTTTCCAGAATACTTCTCAGAAATTTGATAAGAGCAAGACTAAGCACCAGTCGTGGCCCCCTCTCTGTTTCTGTGGAAAATGCCAGCTTGTCAGGAGAGACCCAGTTCGTTTCTTTTTCCACCTGGAACAAAGATCAGAGGCCGTATAGTTCTTTCTGTCTGCAAAGGTGCTTACTACTTATCCACCAAAGGAAGAGTGCTTCTGTTTTTAACCCTCTCAAAATAAGATTCCATAACCTCCCTTAGTAGTTCATCCATGTTTCATAGTTTCCTCCTTCTGCTAATTATATCGTCAAGTACCTTCACATACATTAACTTATTTAATCCTGATAACATCCTGTGCAACAACAAGTATTCCTTTTTTACGACGGAGGAAGTGAAGACCCAGCATCGATCAGGGACTTGCCAGGATTACACAGCCGGTTGGTAGCAGAGCAAAAGTGAGAAGCGGATTCTTTGCCCTCTCCACCCTCTGTGCTGCTCCTTACACTGTGGCCCCCTAATAATGCTCCGGGCCACTCCTAATCACCAACAGAATAAGAAACAGTGTTAAGATGGCAATGAGAACACCATATGGCCATGGTATGTATCTCACCAAGTGGCTCGTAAGCCACAAGTCCCCTTGAGGATAATCATCTCATTGTCCTCATCCTATTGCTCCCAGAGTGCACCTATGGTCAGAACATTCTAGTAAAAAGGAAAGATACCAAAAACCTACATGAACATTAAAAGCACCCAAAAACTATATGCTGCTCCATGGGAATAAAAAATAAGGCTTCTCCATTTTTGACCTCTGAGATAAATACAGTCAGAATAAACTGGAGGAAGGGAGGCACAGAAAACATTTAATATCCCATACAGAAAAATGCTTTGCCTTTGGGCATGAATTTATTGTTTCCATTCCCTCTGAAGATTTCATTCCTCTACCTCTCAAGGTTCATAAAGGGGCCAAAGGTAAACATGGGTGAAGAGCTCATCCATTACCTATATGCTTGGGACTCAGAAAAGCACATCAGGGCCCCAGCTCTTTGGTCTGGCAAGAGCTCTCAAATGAAAGGCTGGATGGAGTAGTCCTTTCAGGATTCCTCAGTTTTCTTTTTTTTTAAATATTAGCTAGAGGCAGGGGAATCTCAAGGCAGCTTTGCTCAACAAGAACAAAATCTATCTCATGACTGATATTACCAGGTTAAATATTTCTGTTCTAAAACACACACTTTTGGGGCACTTGGGTGGCTCAGTCAGTTAAGCCTCTGCCTTCGGCTCAGGTCATGATCCCAGGGACTTAGGATCGAGCTCCACATCGGGCTCCCTCCTCAGCAGCGGAGTCTGCTTCCCCTCTCCATCTGCCCCTCCCCCTGCTCATGTGCTCTCTCTCATTCACTCTCTCAAATAAAATCTTAAAAAAAAGATAAAACACACACTCCTAATGAAATGTAATGGCCACTCCACTTAAGTCCCCTTACCAAGTCCCCAGTGGCTTCCACACTTGACACGGTTGATCACTCCCTAGGTCTTCCTCTGCTCCACCTATAATTACTTCCGTGGTGATCTCCTGCAGACTGAAAATAATACCTATAACACGGAGGACTCCCAAATTTATTTAGCTAGTTCAGACCTTTCTCCAGAATTTCATCCTTGTGTATCTAATTGCCTTCATGCTGACCTGTAATATCTGAAACTCGGTATACCCAAAACTGGATCCTTGGTCTTCCCTCCAAAACTTACCACCTATAGCCTTCTCCAGCTCAGTAGATGGCAACTCAATCCTTCTCACTACTCAAGTGAAAAAATCTTGAGTTTATCTTTGACTCTTTTCTTTTCCCCACAATCCACAACCAATATCCTTTTGGCTCTGCCTTCAAAATATATTCAGATCTGAATAACTTGTCATTGTGAGCCACCAGCATCTACCTCTCACCCTGATTATTTCAACAGCCCACTCACAGGATTCCCTTTGCCTCACCCCAGTCGCTTCTCAACACAACAGCCAGAGTGAGCCCTTTACAATGTAAATCAGAATGAGGCACCTGGGTGGTTGAGTTGGTTAAGCATCCAACTCTTGATTTCGGCCCAGGGTCATGAGATCAAGCCCTGAGTTGGGCTCTGCACTGGACGTGGAGCCTGCTTAAGATTCTCTCTCTCCTTCTCCCTCTGCTCCTCCCCAAGCTCTCTCTCTCTCAAAAACAAAATAAAATAATAAACTAAAATAAAATGTAAGTCAGACCATGTCTCTCCTCTAATAGTTCTGCCTGTCCTTCAGAGTAAAGCCCAGATCCTTATAATGGCCTACATGGCCCTCCACCATATAGTCTGTACCTTCATTTCTACTTCTCGCCCCCTCCCGCCATTCCAGCCACTCTGGCCCCTTTGCCATTCCCCAAACTAACCAGGAACACTTCCTCTGTAGGCCCTTTACACTGGCTCTTACTTCTGCCTAGAACATTCTTTGCTCAGCTACCTGAATGACTAAATTCCTCACCTCCCTCAAACTCTTCGCTTACTTCTCTCCTCCTCGATGAGAGCTACACGTGCCATCCTTTTAAAAATTTAACTTCCCCTTCCCCACCTGGCACTCCTGAGCCTTCCTTGTTTCTTATTTATTCTGCTCTACCTTTTCCATTTTCTTAGAACTTGTCACCTTCTATACATATTGTATACTTATTTATTATGATTATTATTTGTTTTATGGCTCCCCCTCCAGAAGGTAAACTCCAACAAGACGGTGATCTCTGTTTCATTTAAGCATGCACAATGGGTACTCAATAACTATTTCTTGAATGAATAATAGAACTAATAATTCTGCACATTTTTTATACGGCTTTATACTTTTTCTACTGTTTTCACATTTTATCTCATTTGATCTTCCCAGTTACCATACAGCGTGGACAGGGCAACACAGAGTTCATTTGCCTCTATCTTACATTTAGGAAAACTGACACCCAGGGAGGCAAAATGATCTACCCAGAGTCACATAGCTGGAATTTGGTAGAACCAGAAGTCTAGCTCTGTGCTCTTTTTCCATAGCCTCACTGTGCAGCAAAGCCCACAGGCCTCAAGGCAAGGCCTTACAGATCTTTTGTTAGGACAGAGATATGGCCTGCTTATGCCGTTAACCCAATGCCTTGAAGCTGAATGTGCTTCACCAGCTCATGGAAATACAAACACGTGAAGTCATGTAAAGCTTATGCGGGGAGTCACCATGTGCATGTCAGAGAAAATCATGCCATTCCCACATGGCGTCCTCTCCAAGAAAGCAAGCAACGTTTGAATCTACCAGCTGCTCAGTGGAATAAATCATTTGTCTCTTCCGAACCAGCTCTGTCTTCCTCTTGTATTACACAGCGAACCAAACAATTCTCCAAAGCAACCTAACAGCAAAAAGCAGGAAATCACAGTCCAAGAAGGCACTATCTAAAGTGCATCCTGATGGCCTCTTCCACAGTGCCACCACTCGAGCCACTGGTCCTCCACGCTGAGAGCTCTCCCCCTCTCTCACTGCCACACAAGCAGAGTGGAGGCTGTCCCTTTAAATGTACCACTGAAGGGGAAGCTGGTGTTTATCTGGCAGGGGTGAGGGGAACAGGATACTTCATGCTTGGCACACTGCTACCATTGGCATCCAATCCAGAAGCTGCTACATTCTGCAGGGGCGGCAACTATTTTGTCCTCGGGATAACATAGTGGAAGATACAGCTATATTTACATACAGGCTTTTTAACAGAGACACCTGTCACCCCTGGTAAGCTTACAGGAGGCAACAGAAATGGCACAGCCAGGAAAAGGCAAGCCAAGTTCTCAGTGCCTTCTGGCAGTGGAATCCAGTTGGATTGACTGAGAGGGATTTCTTTCCTGATTTCTTTCCATGGTCCCCAAAATGTCCTTAGAACATGGATGTACCCAGGAACCCTAAGAATTCCTAAGGAGACCAGGTTTGTCTTCAGTGTCTTCATCCTTTGATCACAGCAAATCAAGCGGTTGAGGTTTGACTCAGCATGGAGGAAAGAGATTCTCTTTAAAGGGGAAAAATGAGGGATTTTTGGAGGCAAAGAAACCCGAGTTTAAATTGAAAAATTTTCTTACCTTGGGCAGGTCGCTTAAGCTTGCCGTAACACACTTTTCCTGATCTGAAAATAGGGTGATGGTAAGACCTTGAGCAAGTATTACTTTTGTAATTTCGACAACTTTTAATTATGGGGAGGGGTCCCTTTACCGTAGCTTAAAAAATAACAGCATGGCTTTTGGATTCAAACATTTTGAATTTTGGTTTAAACTCTACCTTTGACACTGACCATATGGCATTGAGAAAGACACTTCTCGCTAAAGCTGAGTTTATTCGTCTGCACATCAGGGAGGATGGTAACACCTATCTCAGATAGATGATATAATAATCAAATTAAATAATGTTGAAAATGTGTTTTGTAAACTATAAACAAAAACTATAAACTATAAATGTGCTTTGTATGCTCCAAGGCAAAGAAACATTTTCTTTAAAAGGCCTTGACTAGAGTGTCCAATCAGTCTGGTTTGCCAGGGACCAAGGGATTTTCCAGGACCCAGAACTTTCAGTGCTAAATATGGGAAGTCTTGGGCAAACTGGAATAAGCTGGTCTTGACTAGCCCTTAACAAAGTGAAGGGCCTAAACAGGCCTTAACTGGGATGATGAGGCCTTAACTAGATGTAAGGCCTTGGCTTTACTTTAACTAGACTCTAACTAGGCATTAACTGGGCTTAGGTTCTGGCTAGGACTTAACTACACTAATTTAAGGCCTATTTAGGCCTTAAATAGACTCGGGCCCTTGTTATACCTTAAATGATACCCTGGCTATCTATGCCTTCTCTAGACCTAGGTCCTGGCTACGCTTAGTCCATGGCTAGACTTTAACTGGGATTCAAATAGATATTAATATTAATAGATATTAACTAGACTTAGGCCCTGACCAGGACTCAGCTGAGCTTATTAGGCCTTAACTGAGCTGACTAGGCATTAACTGGGTTGATTAAGTCTTAACTGGGCTTAGAACCTTGATATCCCTTAACTAGACTCTGACTATGGCTTCTCTAGATTTAGGCTACAGCTAGGCCTTAATTAGACTCCAACTATACCTTAACTATGTTTTGACCCTGGCTAGGGCTTAAACGGGTTCTAGCTAGGCCAAAACTATGTTTAGACCCTGGTTAGGCCTTACGTGAACTAGCTAAGCTTTAACCAGTCTCAGGCTCTGCCTAGGCCTGAACTGAACCCTGACTAAGGCTTTGGCCCTAGCTGGGCCTTAAATAAACTAACTAGGTCTTAATTGGACAAATTATCCCTTAACTAGTCTCAGGCCCTTACTATACATTAATTAGACCCTTCGGTTCTGACTAAACCTTCACTGGGCTCTGACTAGGCCTGAACTAGGCTTTAGCCCTAGTTAGGCCTCAAATGGGCTGGTTAGCTTTTAACTAGGTTTAGGTTCTGGGAATACCTTAACAAGACTCTGGCTAGGCCTTAACAAGGTTCTGACTAGGTTTGAATAAGCTTAGGCCCTGGATCTACCTCAAGCAGTTTCTGACCAAAACTTAGAGTTTGGCTTTAACTGGTCTCTGACTAGACATAAACTAGGCTTAGGCCATAGTTAGTCCTTTTCATACCCTGATGAGATCTAAACCATGTTGGCTAGCTTTTAACCAAACTAGGCCCTAGCCAAACCTTAGCAAGATACTGGCCAGGGCTTAACCAGGCTCTGACTAGAATTTAATAAGCTTAGGTCCTGTATCTACCTCAAGTAGTTTCTGACTAAAACTTAGGGAGATGTTGGCCCTAAGTGGTCTCTGACTAAACATACATTGGGCTTAGGACCTGGCTAAACCTTAAGAAGACTCTGATAGATGCTAAAGCTGCTTTGGCCGAGTCTAACTCTGACAAGTCGTTAACTACATTTAGGGCCTAGCTACGTCTTAACCAGTCTCTGACTAGAACTTAACTATGTTTAGGCCCTGGCAGGGCCTTAACTGGGTTATCTAGACTTTAACTGGGCAACTAAGCCATAAGTAGGCTTAGGCTCTGTTTACATCTTCACTGGGCTGACTAGTCCTCAACTAGGCTTTGAACCTGGCTGTGCCCTGGCTAGGCCTACCTATGCCAGGGCCACGGCTTAACTGTGTTTAAGCCCCAGCTAGGCCTTATCTAGACTATGCTCCTGGATAGGCCCTGGCTTTGCCTTCATTAACCACTGCTTAAGCCTTAGCTAGATTTCAGTTAATACACACCTAAGGCTTCTTTACCAAGAGTAACCTCAATCAAAAACTCTTTTAGCCCTCACCTCCCCTAGTTTACATGTGCCGTTGCCTCAGTTATCCTGCAGTTTCAGGCTGCCCTCTGGGTCATAAAAAGGAATGGTCATAATCCCACCTTATCCAACTGCAACAGGAAATGAGCTACTCCTAGCCTCACTGCAGTCAGACGTGTTTATAGTGTCACACAGGAAGCAACCACTGAATTGATACCCCCTAAGAAACCAGGGGAAACTCTTTCAGGTTAACACTCCACCTGGAAGTAAATCTTTTGATTCAGTCAAGACGGTCATACAACTGCTTCCAGGACACCTACATTTTATAACAAGTTTATAACAGACCTGGAAGAATGACTTCCCAAGGGTAGGAGACAGAGCTACAGCTTTTGCCCACGATGTACAATTGGGAATTAAAAAGAAAGACAGCAGGGTGTTGAGTGGCTCAGTCAGTTAAGCATCTGGCTCTTGATTTTGGCTCAGGTCATGGCTGCAGGGTTGTGAGGTCGAGCCCCACGTTGGCTGTCCCTCCCCCCACCCCTGCCTCCCCCATCAAAAAAAAAAAAAGAAGAAGTGGGGGAGGAGAAGGAGAAGAAGAAAGATAGTTAACATACTATAACTGCAGTAAAAAAAGTATAAGCTTCATAAGGCTGAACTCAGAGCATTTGTCTACTTTGGTTCCACTAAACATTTTTGTCATCCTTATCAACTTAAATAAGCCTGTACAGTCCTATTAACCCCTTCAAGCACAGGATGACTCAGGCTCAGCCTTGAATGAACTAACTGAAATGTGTGGGTACTCTCCAGGGCAAAGTAGGCGAGTAGCCCTCCTCACAGGATAGTACCTGAATAGGGCCTGTTCTCCTAGGATATAATCACTCCATACATTAGGCTGTGTGTAGTAGTAGGTCAAAGGGACTGGTCTGGGCACCAGATCAGGAAATCTGTGCATTCATTCATTCATCCCATTAAAATGTATTGATCACCTGCTATGTTCCAAATATGGTCCCAGGGCCTGGCAATATGATGGTAAGCACAAATAACCATAGCTCTGGCCCTCATGGGGTTTTCATTCTACAAACAAAACCAAGAGTAGGTCTGCACAGCCATTAGTTGAAGCCTAAATTAAAACAATCTACATGGATGCCTGGGTGGCTCAGTTGGTTAAGTGTCTGCCTTTGGCTCAGGTCATGATCCCAGGGTCCTGAGATTGAGCCCCATGTCTGGCTCCCTGCTCATCGGAGAGTCTGCTACGCCCTCCCCTCTGCCTGCTGCTCTACCTAACTGTGCGCGCTCACTTGCACATGCGCTCTCTGTCGAATAAATAAAATCTTTTTTAAAATTTTAAAAATAAAACAACCTACAAAATCACAGGGCAAAGTCAAAAGCAATGGGCACAACTCAACATCAAAGAATAGGTGTAGGAATTCAGGGGCAAATGGCCAGGTGGTCAGAAAAACGGACAGCAGCAACAAATGAATATCATCCTCACTTTAAAAAGATGGAAACAGAGAATTGCTAAAGATCACCTGGCTGTTAGCGGCAGAGACAGGATTCCAACCCAGAACTGATGGACTCCAGAGCCAAAGGGCTTTCCAGGACCACCACACTCCAGGACTGACGAAATCTCAGGAAACGAAGGAAAGAGGTTTAAGGATCTTCAGATTCCTCTACTAAGGCCACTCATCACCAGCTCAGTCCTCCTTCGGTTCTGCCTGCTTCTGGATGATGGGGCAGGGATAGGGTTTTTATGAGAAGGGAGGAGTGAAAATCTGGTGATAAGCCTCAAGGGGCGTGGCACGGACAATGGCCGAAAATAAAAGGATGGTTACAATTGTACTAAAATCTCTGGGCTATGACCACTTTTGTGGGAAAAAAGGCAAACAAATGAAAAAGGATACTTTATGAAGATTTGTTCCTAGTAAGTTACTGAGAAAGGGTAGGAATAACCGGAAGGCCTGTGACTATTCAATGTAACAAAAATCTCTGAGGGATTTACAGTAATCCCTGGGGTTGTTAGAAATGATAATGCTTAATAGCCCACAATCTGCCAACAAAACAGATCATTCTTGCATGTAAATATGCTATCTATATCAAACAAAAATAAAATTAAGTCTCTTGGAAACAAGAGACTAGCTCCATCCCTCTTATTTATTCACCTTGACCCGATGAAGAGAGGGAGTTTACTGCACAGGGGAATTCCAACCGACAATAGGAAGCCAACCTGCTTCAAGGTCAAGGACTTTCCAAGGTTATTCTAGACTTGGAACCATCACTCAATTAAATCCCGGAAGATGCCAATTTGTTCTGCATTTCTCCTCTCTCTTGTTCCTCAAAGTGACTCAGAAGCAACTTAGTAATGTTATAGAAAACCTTTCCTTTTGTGGCAGCTAGATTCTCTCGCCCAGCTCCCTGGTCAAGGTGTGTAGTATATTCTTTCAATATTCTCTCTTCTCTATTTTATATATTCAATATATTCTTCAATCCTTCTGGGAAATCCTGAAGGGACACAATGTACTCCCCACTCAAAGCCTGTTGGCAAGATATAGTTAATGACCTCCAACATCCTTGGGAAAGAAAATGGGTCCATCGTCTGATTTGTCAGTGTCACAGAATTCAGAAATTCAATATCACACAATTAATGGCAGACTTCTTTTTCTAGTCCTTTTATTGTTTCCTAGAATGAGAGGTGTCTTGTCTTCTAAACTAGAAATAATGTGATAAGGAGAAAAAAGCACACACAATAAAAGGAAGAAAATGTGTTTTCTAGCTTCTTCCACTCCTACCCCTATCATTACCACCACCATCACCATGTCATCCTGGGCAATCATTTATACTTTTTGGTCCACAGTTCTTCCTTCCATAAAATGGAATGGCTTACCCATTTGAGGAAAAAAAAAAAGGACAAGTAGTGGACCAGATAAATGAATCTTATTAGCCTAGTAAATATAGACTTTGGAGTTATATAGAATGGGTTGGAATCACAGCTCTACAACTTTGTAGCCATATGCCTTTGGCATGTGATTTAACCTCACTAATTTAACATTCTCTTCTCTGTAAAAAGAGGCCAGATACTAATAATACCTATTTCACAGAGATGTCATGGGGCTAAAATCCAAGAATATACAGAAAATTCTTAGTTCAATAAATTAACATGCTCCATTAAGAACCAGGAAGAAAGAGCCACAGGTTGCGCAACCTTATTCCTTTTATTCACATCATTTTTTGGTGTCTTAAGCGTATTTATCATGTACTTGATAAAAATGTACTGACTGGTTTGTTGGATTTCCCATAGAGCAACAGTAGGAAGATTCACAGGGCACTACAAACGAACCTCAGAAGCCTGGAAAATGGCGGTAGAACAAGGCAAGATATCAGAATAGTTTTTATATCCTCACTCACAGTCCAGCTCAACCCACATGAAATGTCTTTTAGGAAACACAGGCCCCACTGGGATGATACATAAAAATTTCAGAAAGAGGGGTGCCTGGGTGGCTCAGTCGGTTAAACATCTGACTCTTGATTTCAGATCAGGTCATGATCTCAGTCAAGGTCATGAGATTGAGCCCAGTGTCAGGCTTCATGCTGAATGTGGAGTCTGCTTTGGATTCTTTCTCTCCCTCTTCCTCTGTTTCTCTCTCAAATAAATAAATAAATAAATACAGTGTTGTTGTTTTTTTAAGATTTTATTTATTTATTTGATAGAGAGAGAGAGATCACAAGTAGTCAGAGAGGCAGACAGAGAGAGAGGGGGAAGCAGGCTCCCTGCTGAGCAGAGAGCCCGATGCGGGGCTCGATCCCAGGACCCTGAGATCATGACCTGAGCCGAAGGCAGAGGCTTTAACCTGCTGAGCCACCCAGGCACCCCAATAAATACAGGGTTTTTAAAAATGTCAGGAAGACACTTCAGGTTTCACCTAAAGAATGAGAGCCCAGGACTCCTGGGTTCTTCGCTCTGCCCAGGCACTGAAACATTCTGTACCTTTATTTTATACATTTTCTCTTTCTCCGATTTCCCCACCCTCTGGTCAGTCTCTGAGGAGGCTACCAGCAGAGTTATAATATAAGATTTGAAAGATACTTTGAAAAGAATAATAAGCATTATTAACTACTAGTTACACTTTGTGAACAAATTAATAAATGCTTCCCTTACAGTTGTAGAAACATTACAAACCACTGCTGTAATTAGATGTCTCCCCAGCTCTGCTTTGATATTCGGGATTATAAGGGAAGTGTGTTGGCATCATTTCAGCACTTTGTGTTTAAGTGCAAGTACTGAGCCATTAACTCACTCCAGGGAGAGGTAGAGAAAGAAATGAGTTTAAGGGTCTCAGAACTGAAAGCGAGTAACCAGGGAAGGTTATACATCTCTTTCTGGAGGCCGTGAGCTAGAAACGCACACGTTTCTCTATAGGAAATGGCTTTGGATTGCCCCTGCTGAAGGACAAGGGGGTAACTAAGCTAGGCTCCAGTCAGCTAGGCAGTGGGTATCAATGGAGTCAATTCCTGTGCCTACAGGCCTGCCTGTGCACATGTGCATGCGCAAGCGCATGGATGCGCACGCGCGCACACACACACACACACACACACACACACACAGGGAAACATTTGATAATGTCTGGAAATATTTTCAGTTGTCACAACTATAGGAGGTAAGTGCCACTGGCAACTAGTGGGTGGAGGCCAGGGATATGACTGAACACCCGACGGTGCCCAGGACAGTCTCCCAGAACAAAGACTTATCCAGCCCCAAATGCAAATACTGTGGATGTTGAGAAAATGTGAACTAGAGAATCTTTCCATCCTTTCCATCCGAACAACAAGCAAATATTCTTGAAGGCTTTTCTCGAGGGCATGATGGGAGACCTAAGCTGTGGTCTCTTGCCCCTCAGGAAGCTTACAGTTTAATAGGAAGACCAAGCAAGCACACTAGAAGCTACCAGAAAATAAAGTAGTATATCACACATAGCTGATATGTTTTTCCTACAGAGCCCCTGGTGCTGTAGGAACTTTGACAAGGGGGGGGAACAGCAGGCATGGCAATCGTTCGGGGAACCTTAAGAAGAGCTGGATCTTGAGCTGGTATTTAAAGGAGAAAACTATTCTTTCCCTTCTCCTCATTGTTGAGGGAAAGATGAAGCTCGGCTACCCCATACTTCCTTTCTTCTCTTTCTCTATTTCACCAGCATCTTATAATAATCTGATTTCAGGATCCCACAGACTCTAGGATGCCATAGAAAGTGTTCTCTTGTAGGTGGTCAGTGATATTTTAATCACCTGAGCCAATCGCCTATCCTCAATATTAATCTTCCTGTCCCACATGCTTCCAAAATTCCCTTCCTCCTTGAGTTTTTCGACACTGTTCTAATTCTCTTTTCCCCTCTTGTGGTTCAGCCTTGGATTTCTTTCCACAGCCTGCCTGTACGGGTAGGTGTGCCTCAAGGTGTGGCCTGCTGTCTCGTTCTCAGTTACCTCTTGCTCTTCGTTCGTTATTTGATTCATTCATTCATAGTCACAGGGATCTGGAGCTCCACGGGGGATATGAGATAGGTATAATCTCATGCCATGTGTCGTCCCGTAGTTATCCTACCCACTCCTGTGGGCTCACCCATCTTCTTTAACAGGCAGCTCCCCAAACTGTACCCCTGACTCTGGTGTCCTTTCTACACACTCCCACGTGCTCAACCACACCTCCTGGACACTGTCTGCAGACACCTCAAATCCAATGTGTCCTAAACGTAGTGCGATGAGGTTGTCCTGGTCTGCCCAGGACTTACCTGGTTTTAGCGCTGAGAGTCCCATGTTCTGGACACTCCCTCGACAGCAGACAAAGCCAGACCGCAAGTCACCATACCTAAAATGAACTCATCAGGGTCTGTCCCGAAGCCAGTCCTCCGCCTGTTCCCTCGTATCATGTAATAGCAGAGGTATCCGCAGCTCTTCACTTTCCACTCTTTCATGCAATCCATCCCCAAATACTGTCAATTCCGCCTCCGAAATATCTCCATTACCGTCATCTCATTTCCACTCTCATTGCTCTTAAGTCAGGCCCTGTCACCTCTCCCTTGGAAAGTTACAACGGACTCCTAGCCCTCCATCTCCAGCCACCCTGTCACGCTGTCCCCATCCCCTTTGCCGATTCATCCACCACACAGCCATGATTGGTCATTCTGTAACACACATCTGCGCACACACAGGTAATCGTCTCAGCAATCTGGAAGTCTTGTGAACGGAATCCTAAGACCAGTATTCAACCAAAACTCCCAGGTATTTGAGTGTGATGACTACACAGTGTGATACCAGCAATAATAGGAGCTGTGAGTGAAAGGGAAAAGCAAAACCAAACCAAACCAACCACCATACCCTTGAAAAACCAGGAATTCTGAGTCTGTTGCTTACAGTTTTGCATCTCATTTTTTTCAGAGGAGTAGATGACAACCACAGTTAAGGCAAGTAAGCACTGCCAGGGAAGTCCTGGATAGTATAGACCAGTTATGGCCTTGACCCTCATCTGACGCAGAATCATCTGGAAGTTATAGTATGCAGAAGCTAAGATAGTTTGAGAGAGAATCCACTTGCTCCCTTCAGCTGTTGGGTCTTTTTTTTTTTTTTTAAGATTTTATTTATTTGTTTGTTTGTTTATTTGACAGAGAGAGAGAGAGAGAGCACAAGTAGGCAGAGTTATTTATTTATTTATTTATTTGACAGAGAGATAGAGAGAGAGCACAAGTAGGCAGAGCAGCAGGCGGAGGGAGAAGGAGAACAGGCTCTCCGCTGATCAGGGAGCCCAATGTAGGGCTCAATCCTAGGACCCTGGGATCATGCCCTGAGCTGAAGGCAACCACTTAACCGAATGAGCCACCCAGGTTCCCCAGACTCTTGGGTCTTAACTTGTCTATGGTCCTGCTCCAAATTATGGTTGCAAGAGCCATTGGTTTTCCACCCTGGACTGGCAAGAGAAAAGGGAACTGGCTTGAAAGATGTTTATATCAGTGATAGGAAATATGTGTCCCCTTTGAATAATGGACGTGGGACTCCAAATATAGATTATGAGAAGTAAAAACCCACATCCAAAGGAGAAGGGCAGTTGCCTTCCCCAGGGGGGAAAGAGAGCTCATCCCTTCCTCCCTCAGCAAAACTATCTATGCTTTGTGTCCTCTCTGACACTTGCAAGTGGTGAATTGTTTATGAAGGAACTCACCTTGGGAATGAAGGGTTGACCTTCACAAAGACATCAGGAAAAGGTGGCTCTCAGAAATAGAATGGCCATCGCCCAACAGCTTACCTGTCAAATGTAGGAATTTCTATCATTTGAAGGTGACTTCTTTCATCTGGGTAATTGAGAGATGGTAGCCACCCAGCGGAAGGTCCCCTGGTGTGGTTACTGACCTTTTCCCCCCAAGTCCTTGTTCTAGTTCTGTTGCTTAAGAGGATATTGAAACAGTGACACATTTCACTTATCTTCCAATGACCTTTGCTTCTGAAACTCATTTTCCTTTCTCTATCAGAGACCTCTCCGGTCAGAAACACACACACACACACCCACAAACATATCCCTTCATTGTTTAATAGTAGCAACCCAGTCCCTCTCCTTGAACCTGGGAGATAGAGGCCATGGTATCTGCCCTACAGGAGTGAGGAGTCTAATCAGGGAGACCAACCAAGCACAACTGAGAACAGAATGTATCCCAGAGTCATTTTTTTATAGTTGCTACAGGAACTTGGAGATTGGGGAGGTTAGCATACACACTGGAATCTTGAAGAAAATTGCAAAATTTTCAAAGAATAGAATCAGAGTTCACCCAAGTGTAACACAGGGAGAGGGATTTTGAGGATGTGAAAAAAAAAAAAAAACCCAGAATTGAGGGTGTAATCCCTCTCTCTCTTGTTCTCTCTTTTTCTCTCTTTCACACACACACACACACACACACACACACACACACACACCCTCACTTTGGTCACATAATATGGTTCACGCTTATTCAGGCTTAAAGCATTAAACCGCTTATTCGAGTAAATCCTCTGCTGTCAACCAACCTCTAGGCCAAAACCACTGTGTTCACTGCCCTCCACTACTGCTCCCCGCATCTCTACCTCCAGCCCCAAACTTCAGTGTTTTGTTCAGCAACCCGAGGCCCTAGAAAAGTCAACAAGAATAGGAACAAAACAAATGCAGAGATTTGATATTGAAGTGACACTCACTCATTACTACTCCAAATCATTTAACCTCCATTTTTAAAAAAGATTTTACTGGTTTACTGGTTTGAGAGACAGAGAGAGAGCGAGCATGAGCAGGGGGAGGGGGAGGGGCAGAGGGAAAGGGAGAAGCAAACTCCCCACTGAGTGAGGAGCCCAATATGGGGCTCAATCCCAGGACCCTGAAATCATGACCTGAGCCGAAGTCAGACGTTTAACCAACCAAGCCATCCAGGTGCCCCTTAACTCCCATTTTTTAAGAGTTTACCCTGTGGGGGCGCATGGGTGGCTCAGTGGGTTTAAAGCCTCTGCCTTCGGCTCAGGTCATGATCTTGGGGTCCTGGGATCGAGCCCCGCATCAGACTCTCTGGTCAGCAGGGGGCCTGCTTCCCCCTCTCTCTCTGCCTGCTTGTGATCTCTCTCTCTGTCAAATAAATAAATAAAATCTTTTAAAAAAAAGTTTACCCTGTGCCAGGCATCCAGACACTGTGCTGAGAACCTTCCATGCATAGTACCTCACAACAATCCTAGAAGAGGGGTGATATTATTATTATTCCCATTTTACAGATAAGGAAACTGAGGCACACAGACTTAGAAGGACTTATCTAAGGGCATACTATTCATAATTGGCAAAGCCAAAGTTTGACCTCAACTATAACTCCAGGGGCTCAGGAAATGTTGCTAGTTTAACTGAACTGGCTTTGGAGTAACTCTACCAGGAAGCAGAAGGAAAGGGACTTCGTAGAAGCCCTCCAAGCACTAAGGCTCCCTGCTTTCTCCCCGAGAGGGAGAGAGAACATGTGTGTGTGGTGGGGGGGGGCAGAGGAGTGTGAGGGATGGTTGACAGGACAGGGAAGTGCAGAACATCCTGTCCTTGGGTGACATTAAGCACCCAGGAGCCATGCCCAATGGTCTCTCCAGGCCATCCTCCTGAATTTCAATCACCCAGTGCAAGCCACCCGGAGTTAAGTTTTTTGCTTGGACCTAAGACCATACTTAATGGAATCTTCCATCTTGGCTTTAAAGAAACCCCTGAGATACCTCAGCTTGTCAGTCTGCCCCCAAAAAGCCATCCTTCCTGCAATCCTGCCTTGCCAATCTTTCTCAATGAGAAATTCCCCCTTTATCTACCACGCTATCTCCCTTCCTCTGCGTCTTGTGTAATAATCCAGTTTTTCATTCTGGAATTTGTTATAGTTCTTTATGGGATCTGACTATACAATGAGGACCGTATTGACTGCAATTGGATGTACTGTCTAGGTGAGGCCTGTGTTGAGTCTCATACAGAGTCACTTGGAGACTATCCAAGGGGAGATGATTCTCCATCTCATAATAATGAGAGCTATAAAGATGAAAATAGATAACATTTGGGACACCTGGGTGGCTCAGTGGGTTAGAGACTCTGCCTTCGGCTCAGGTCATGATCCCAGGGTCCTGGGATCAAGTCCCACATCGGGCCCCCTGCTCAGCGGGGAGCCCGCTTCTCCCTATCCCTCTGCCACTCCCCCTGCTTGTGCACTCACACTCTCTCTCTCTCTCAAATAAAATCTTTTAAAAAATAGTTAGCATTTATTAAATGCTTCTTTATCTAATTCTCACAATAATCCATGATAAGAATGACAATATTAACATTTCTTTCCTTATTGCCAGGCACTGAGTTAACTCTCTGAGTCTTTCGAAAGACCCTATATCATAGGTTACTAGTACAATCCTCATTTTTCAGATGGGGAAACTGAGGTTAGAGAGATTAAGCAACTTGCCCAAGGTCACCCAGCCAGGAAGTTGTGGAGCTGGAACTGGAACTCAGGTCTGCCTGCCTGACTACAGAGACCATGCTACCACTCTACTTTAAGAAATGTCTTTGTGTACAAGGCCTACATAGCACCGACAAGCTAATAAAGATGTATAAGGAACACCATATTCCTTTTGTTTGGTGCTGAGAATGTTTCAAAGCTTTTTCCCATCCCCATGATCCATCTGATTGTCAGGGGAGCCCTATGAGGAAGGCCGAGTGGGTGGTGACCGCCAACTGCACACATAAAGACCCAAACATAAAGACACATCCCGAGTCCCGCCACAAATCACAGGCCAAAAGAGAGTCAGAGTTCAAGATACATGTTTCCAAAAAGTGTTCTTTCAAGGGTTAAGTTTCCTCCATTCCCTTTGTCCTGATTTCATGCTGAAGATTTCAAAGTGGGCTGCTCACAGCAGATCATGAAACCTCCAGCCAAGCCTTCTTATAAATATGAAATTTATTTGGGTACACCTGACTTAGTCTCCTTTTTTGCTCCAATGTTTTGGGACCTGCCATACCTGCACAAGTCCTGTGAGCTGAAAAAAAAGGAGGACCCAGGCCCTTAAGAACTAGATACACTACAGGCAGGAACACATCTCACCATAGATCTTTCTATTGTTTTCTTTTATTAATTGAACAATTACAAATTCCAAACAATTCCAAAACCTACCGAGTCCTGAAAACCAAAAAAAAAATTTTTTTTCATCAATTTCCTATCAAAACTCATATGATGCCAAAACATGAGACGATGTGAGGCAATTTATTGTCTTTGTTTATCCCATTGAGTCTAAGCGTTCATAGGTTTCACTGCTGTGATACTAATGGGTTTGACTACAGTAGGATTTCTAGATAAAATACAGGACATCCAGCTACATGTGAATTTCAGATCAACAGTGAATCACGTTAGTATAAGTATGTCCCAAATATTATAAAGGGATACACTTATACTAAAATATGACTCACTGTTGATCTGAAATTCAAATGTAACTAAAACTCGTGCATTTTTATTTGCTAAATTTGGCAACCTTAATTATGAGTGCTGCCTTAAATCCCACTGGGGGTGTTACCTAATATATGGTACAGATGGCCTATTATTGTTCTGAAATCTGACAAATTTAGAATTCCATAACACATCTGGCCACAATGGTTTTACAGTAAGTACTGTGGATCTGTGAGCCTGTAGCATCCTCCCAGCACTGGGCTTGGAATTGCCCAGGACACCCAGCTCTCAAAGACTTATGCCATCAGAAATGGTTGCCTCTTTGGCTCTCATATTTTGCCGGTTCTAGTCCATGGGCCATTAGCTAACCTGATCACACCCCATCTGACCTCTTATTTGACTTTAAGTGAGTTTCCAGGCTCACTTCTTCAATTGCCCTGACATGCTGGCTCACTTGCTCCCTCCCACATAAGTTTTCCAAGACAGCCTCCTCTTTCCTTCTAGAATTCCCCTCTCGGGAGTAGAAAGTGCATTCCCACTGCTCTCTGCTGCCATCTCATGGCTAGAATAAGCCACTGCATTGGACTTAATTTCGCAGCACTAAATGCTTTCAGAGCCTACTACCTCCAACAAGGGAGAATTATAACGTCTACCAGGAAATCCCATTAAGCAAATTCCCACTCCTGTATATACATGCAAATGGGAAACTATTTTTTAAATAGATATTTAAAACCAAGTTTTCAGCATCTAGCCTCACCTTCCTTCAGTTAGTTCAAGTTAGTGAGCCTTGGCTCAAATTTGAAATTAGAGGTATGACTGCCAGTTGACTTATTTTATGACTCTGAACTTCTGTTGCCGTTGATATAGGTAGACTAGTTCAGGTCCCAAGTGCACCAGGTAACTGCAGCAACAGCCGGATGAGTACAAAATGTCTCAGTAATCCTTAGGTAAGCACTGCATCTCCTTCTTTCAAAAAAATTCACCACGGATTACTGATCTGAGTAAGTAAATGTCAAAGAATTTTAGAAAGAGACTCCATGTAAAATGTAGGGGCCACTTTGAATTATGACCTGGACCTAAGCTACTTGCCAAAACCTCTTTCTTTGTCTCAAAATTTCCGCTGCTGTGGTAAAAAGCTGAACCACTTCCAAACAATATGCTTCAGCAAGCTCACTGTCATAGCAGAGAAGGAAGGGGTTTTGCCCATTTCCCCCTCTTTGGAAAATTTTGTATTGCCCTTGATTTCCTTTTTGAGCATTTTTCTCCTCATCAGAGCCCAGCTCGATTGGCAACTACAAAACAAACCAACAAAATTTGTTCTATCTCGGATCATTTTTGCTGGCTGGATTTTTAAATACACCCTTACACACAACTGGACTCTCTTTTGAAGAACTGACATCTGAGGCAATGAAAGTTGGGTCTATTCCATTGTGTAGCCACTCACTGAGGGAGCAGAAGGTTCTAGAAAGATCAGCAGACTTTTTCCAACCACCCAGAAAGGCTCTTAGCTCAGAGCCTGCCATAGTTGGGAACTCAAGTTTTCTTCCCCATCCTCGCCTTCTCCCCTGGGGGATGTGGGGGGTGGGGCTCATTCTCACCTTTCAGATTTACTTTTCCTCCAAGCGTACTAAAGGAATAAGTGTTGACAGTGTAAGGCCCCCAGCTTGAAGTCAGATGCTCTTTTAGAAAACACACAAAGATAACTCAGGGCCAACTACTTCAGGGAACAGGCCTGAGCTGCTTAACAAAGCTCTGAATGTCAAACATAGGTCAAGGTGACCTTTCTTCTAGTCTCATCTACTGTACTTTATACATACCCAACAGTCTAAAATCATGTGCAAATCACCAGTGAGGTGACTCAATGTGGGAGTGACTTGTTTTATACTGATCTTTCTCTTGCAGACAGATTCCATGGCACAGAACAGAGTGGACTGTGGGAGTTAGGAAAGATTTTTCTCCTCTGACCACGTTGCCTGTCCCTAGGGGAACCACTGAAAACTCACTTCTACTGGCTTCTTTTTCTCTGCCTCACACCCCTGGTTTCCTTCTCAGGAGCCCACCCTTCACCCCCAGATCCTCTGCTCCTACTGAGGGATTTCCCCTCATTTTCCATTGTCTCGTCAGAGATGGGGTCTTGGTCACTAACCAAGTGTTAGTCACTAACCAAGGGAAGTGTACCCCGGACATACTACTTTTTTTTTTTTTAAAGATTTTATTTATTTGACAGCGAGAAACACAGCGAGAGAGGGAACACAAGCAGAGGGAGTGGTAGTGGGAGAAGCAGGCTTCCTGCCGAGCAGGGAGCCCGATGTGGGGCTCGATCCCAGGACCCTGGGATCATGACCTGAGCCGAAGGCAGATGCTTAACGACTGAGCCACCCAGGCGCCCCTGGACACACTACTCTTAAATGAGCACTCACTCTAGAGCTTGACACATAGTGAGCATTCACATGTTCACTGTTGCTGTTATCATTAGTATTTAACCTCTCTGGGCATCAGTTTTTCTTATCTGTAAAATGGGTATATATGCAGTACCAACCTCCTAGGTTGGTTCATACATATAAAGTGCTCTTAAAAGTACCCCAAACACAGGAAGTTCTATGGATATTTAATCTGTGACTATTATGGCTAGTATTAAAGAAATACCTTGTGGGTACACAGAATATGAGGCAAAAGAAAAGTGTGTTTGGGGTGTGTGTGAGAGAGAGAGAGAGGTTTAGGGGAGAAAAAGTTCCATTTGGGTTATGAATTTGAATGCCCCCCAGTCAGTGAACATTCAGGACTGAAATTTCGCAGGAAAGCAGAGAGGAGAACTTTCTCACTTTAACAAGTACAGTAAATGTCTGCAAAGCCCTTTGGGCTATGAAATGTCATACAACATACAAAATTGTCCCTCCTCTTCAGAAGCTTACTGGGGTAAGAAAGCCAAGTCACGGGCTCTACATTAAAAAGTAAGTGTAACACAGGTCAGGCTGTAAGGGGTACCTCAAGGAAGAAGCAAAGAGGTCTGGGCTTGAGGAGGAGGGATCACCTCTGGCTGGGGCAATCAGGGAAGGCTCCCAGAAGGAAGCGAGATTCTCTGATTTAAGGATTCTCTGTAGCCTTTCCTTCTGACTCTAGTGCCTGCTGATTCATCCCTTCTCTGAACGCCCTGAGTTACTAAGTCCCTGTGCCTCATAACTGTGTCATTTTTCCCTAACCCTAAATGGATCCAGTTTGAATGGCTGTACTTTATTCTGACCTTTCTTCTTATGAAGTGGTGCCAACGGAAGAATCAAAGAAGCATGGGTTTTTGCTTTGTTGCTGTTGTTTTGTTTTTTTTATATCATGTCCTTACTTATTAGCAAAATCTCCCAATATGGAAGGGAGTAGCCTTCACCAGCCTGTGACCACTACCCAGCTGAGAACCTGACAGTCTTGCCCACCTGCGTAGGTGTCTGAACACAAACATGGCCGTCCTATTACGTGTTTCATGTGAGTTTGGCTGGTCTCTCAGTGAGATCCTGCAGGCCAGAATCACTGTGAGTCTCTCTTATTGGGATCCGCTCTCCACAAACCCCACAGAACTGGACACGGAGCAGGTGTACAAAAATACTTGTTGAAATGCCTAAATTGAAGCATGTTGATCTTGTGTTCCCTTAGCCATGAGCAAGTCAAATTCTGTTCTGCTTTGGGTTCACCATGTGAATCAAGCCCTAAAGCCACGTGATCATTTAGACAGCTGTAGAAACAAGAGTCGTGTATGAGGACCCGTGGGGAGCTAGGGAGGTAGTTCTCCTCGCTGAATGAATGAAGTCAGAGCTCTGCCCAGGTAAAATCAAAACAGTTTTGCTAGTGGTCTGGGGGAGGGTCTAGCTCTTTCCAGTAGAACCTGACATTATTCCTATGAAGAATTATTCTTTCAAGAGGTACCTGGGTGGCTCAGTCATTAAGCGTCTGCCTTCGGCTCAGGTCATGATCCCAGGGTCCTGGGATCAAGCCCCGCATTGGGCTCCCCGCTCAGCGGGATGCCTGCTTCTCCCTCTCCCACTTCCCCTGCTCGTGTTCCCTCTCTCGCTGTGTCTCTCTCTGTCAAATAAATAAATAAAATCTGAAAAAAAAATTACTCTTTTGAGGGGCAAAGAGCTATTATTGGCCCTTCCACTTACGATCCAGCTTTATATCAAAGGAAAAAAGCCATGGCTTTTCCAAAAGTCCTATACAGTAAGGAAAAAGCTCATTTTCAGATGTTGCCTGAGAGCACTGGAGAAATGAAGCATCACAGATTTTTAAAAATAAAAGGAACTGCACGGAGGGCCCTAGCACGTTTGTGAAGAAAAGATCTGGACGGTTATAAAGGGTGGTCCTATACAGATCTGGCCTGGGGCAGCAAAACCAAGAAACTAAGATCTTCAGCATCTCCTGTCCCTGCCCCTTCCCCTGTGCCCTTTAGCTCTGCATCTTCCCTCCTGCCTTTCCTAGCTGCCACTCAGGAGTCCAGACCTGGGCTTCTGACCATTGCTCTTCAGCTCTGCTGGTGTACAGGCTCCTTATGGCTAGGTAACTGGTTAATATGATACACTCGCTTTAAACTCTTCCGTAGTTCATAGCTTTATATGTCATCACGTCCTAGAAACATGGATATAATTTCCTTTTTAAAAAAGATTTTATTTGAGAGAGAGAGAGGATATGAGCAGGTGGAGGGGCAGAGGGAGAGGGAGAAACAGACTCCCTGCTGAGCAGGGAGCCTGATGTAGGACTCCGTCCCTGGACCCCAAGATCATGCCCTGAGCTGAGGGCAGATGCATAACTGACTGAGCCACCCAGGAGCCCTGTGAAAACATGAATATAATTTCAAGACCTTGACCCAAAGTAGTAAGTGACAGAAGCATTTCAATCACTGTGGCCAGGCCAATGGGGCTGATACTGGGAGATTCAGCCTTCTGCCAGCCTGAGCTCATACTATCCATGACTGCCTGAGTGCATTGTTGAAGGGCTTGGTCTATAGCGTCAGCCAAGCCAGGGCTCCAGTCCTGGCCCCACCACATACCACAAATGTGATCCTGGGCTCAATTCCATCATCTGTTAAAGGAGTATAATGCTAATACCTGCCTTTAGGATTGTTACGAGGTGATGCATGTGAATATCTAATACAGGGACACCTGGGTGGCTCAGTCTGTTAGGCATCTGGGATCCTTGCCCAGCAGGTAGCCTTCTTCTCCCTCTCCTGTCTGCTGCTCCCCCTGCTGGGTTTTTTTTTTTTTTCCTCTCTCTCTGACAAATAAACAAATAAAATCTTAAAAAAAAAAAAAAAAGAAAGAAAGAAAGAAAATCTGATACAATGTTTGGTACATTATAAAAGCTCAATATATGGGAATTAATCTATGTTAAGAGTAATAAGAGTTCCTCATTTCAACTTCCAGGAGGTTACCCCCTATGTATACTAAGGAAAGAAAGCTTTGGAAAGAGCATTCCACCAAGGTTCATCCATCACATACCTAGTTACTCAATCACTCATTTAACAAATATTTATTCAGTGTTTACCTTGTGCCAGGCATTTAGCAAAATACTGGGAATATAATGGAAACTAAGACATGCTCCTAGTCCTTGACCAATACCCAGACCTCTGGTTTTTCATCTAAGCCTCCTGAAGAGGAAATTGGGAAAGGGCTCCATCCTTTTGCACTAAAGCCACAATCCAATAATCCCAATACGACATCACCTCCCATGAAAAGTTAAAAAGTCACAAAGGGAAAACACTTCCAGAACGGTGGAGTAGGGACTTCTGAAAATCCACTCCTTCAAAAACACAACATGGCATAGGAAAAAATATTCCAAATAAACATTTTCACAATTCTGAAAATTAACCAAAGGTTTGCAACAACCAGAGGAACATATATTCAAGAAAAACAACTGAATCTTGGTAAGAATAGCAAGTTTTGTGATATTTTAACTTGCCTGTTCCTCTCCCCCTTTACTCAGCCCCACAGTAGTCTTGAAAACCAACAGCCTTGGAAGCGCAGCAACTGTGAAAAGCAACAGCTTGGCAGCTTCTCCACTGGAAAGGAGAAGATTAGGTTTGGAGCTCCCCCAAAAGACCCTTCCCCAGAAAACTGTCATTATATGACCTGTCTGGCAACTCCCTAGAAAAGCTCCATTTACAGAGCTTGTGTTTATGGGATCTTACTCAGGACCAACAGCCCTTTCCCTCAGGGCATTTGTTGAAAAATTCGGCAGCAATTGTTTCACATCATGGCTGCCTAAAACAGTGGATAGCGGTTGAGGCAAACAATAGGCTTAACAAAAAACAATCTGAATCCAAAAAATATATAAAAAGGATTGTACATGACAACCTAGTGGAATTCATCCCAGTAGTGTAGGAGTGATTCACATAACAAAATCGATGTGTTACATTATATTCATAGAAGGAAGGGAGAAAAACACACACAATCTTTCAATTGACATAGGGAAAGTATTTGACATAATCCAATACCTTTTCATGATTAAAAAAAAAAAACTCAGAAAATAGATAAGAACTTCCTTAACCTGATGAAAGCCATCTATGAAAAAGCCATAGCTAATATCACACTTAATGGAGACCAACTGAAAGCTTTTCCCCTAAAATCAGGAACAAGACAATGACAGACTTATTGATAAATGGAATAGAATTAAGAGTCCAAAGTAAACCCTTACATTCATGGTTACTTGATTTTCCACAAGGATGCCAAAACAATTTAATGGAGGAAATAATAGCTTTTTCAAAAAATAGTGCTGAGACAAGTGAATTTCCACAAGGAAATGAAGATGGACCCCTTTCTCACACAATATGCAAAAGTTAATTCAAAATGGATCAAAGACCTAAATATAAGAGCTAAAGCTATCAGATACAGAGAAGAAAATCTACAAACCTTTGTGACCTTGGATAAGGTGATGGTTTCTTAGATATGGCAGCAACAGCACAAGCAACAAAATAAAACACAAACTGGACCCCACCAAAATTAAAAACTACCTCTCTAGTTTCTACAGTTTGGCTCTTAGTGCAATCAAGCATACAATGCATACATTTGCTGTTTTTCCTTCCACTGTATGCAATCAAGCATACAATGCATACTTTGCTGTTTTTCCTGCAAATCTCTCCTTCTGAGACTTCTTGAAATCGAGTAGAGATTGATTAAATAACCCATCAAATTTGAACATCAGTATGCAAACAGGAATCGGGATTGTGCTTTCAAGCTTCACAGATGTTTGGGGCTTTGATACTACATGGTGGCTTAACAAAAACTTCCTTTATATTATTCTAATTGCAGTTTGTTCTGCCAGAATCCCCACCACCCTACACTACTCTTATCAGATGTAAAAACAGAAAATAAAAACCTGTCCAAACTTTAAAATCACCATCTTCAGCCAAATAAAAACTCAAAGCAGAGGCAGTGAAGATAGAGGTAGGATGGTAATATCCTGTATTAAAAGAAGCTTCACCTCTGCACTTTTGCCTAAAGGAAAGTGATTTCTGGGGTCAGAGTTCTTGGGGATACATGAGAGGAGTCCATAAGAGGCGGTCATAAAGACCACTGCTGACATGGTCCAAATATTTGTTCGGTCCTAGAAGCAACAGGGAACAATCTCATAGTACAGAGTTTGGCAAACTACAACTGAAGTGTTAATTGGCACGGGGCACCTGGGTGGCTCAGTCAGTTGAGCATCTGACTCTTGATTTCAGCTCAGGTCATGATCTCAGTGTCATGAGCTCAAGCCCTACATCAGGCTCCGCAGTCAGCAGGGAGTCTGCTTAAAATTCTCTCTTTCCCTCTGCCCCTCCCCCTGCCTCTCTCCCAAATACATAATCTAAAAAAATAAAAAATAAAAATAAAGTGTTATTGGTGCACACACAGCCACACCTATTCATTTGCACATTTACATATTGTCTATTGCTGAGTTTGCACCCAAACAGTTGAGTAGTTTCTACAGGAACTATATGGATTGCAAAGCCCCACATATTTACTCTCTAGCCTTTTACAGAAAAAGTTTGTCAACTCCTGCTGCAGAACATCAGTACATCAGTCCTGATATCTCCACTGAGTGTCGCACGACAATCTAACTCTGCGTGCATCTCCGTAAACCTGTTCCAGCTTCAGTGTTCCCGAGCTCAGCTGATGACACTAATAGCTACCAATTCACCCAAAAGAGAAGTCCCTCTACCCTTTACACTCAATCCCCATCTATTACTCCCCATCCATCGCCACATCCTCCCACTTCCACCTCCTCACAGCATTTTGCATCTGAGCAAAGTGGCTTTCCATTTCCACTGCCGTTACGTTAGTCCAAGTCAAAATCATCACATGCCAGATTCCTAACCAGTCTTCCTACCTCGAGTTTTGCCCACTTTCTGCCTCCCATTCATCTTCCACTCGATCCCCAGAAGGATCTTTCTAAAGTCTAAGTCTGATCCTATTATATGCATAATAATATCAGCAGCTAAGATTGAATGAGCCCTAACTATGTGCTTTGTATGTAGTAAGTTATTCTAAGTGCTTTGTATGTATTGTAGTAAGTGATTCTAGGTGCTTTGTATGTAGTGGGTGATCTTTTTTTCAAGAGTCATTTACTTTACTTTTTTTTAAAGATTTTATTTATTTATTTGAAAGAGAGAAAGCAACAGACAGAGCATGAGTGGAGGGGGAGGGGGAGAGCAGAGCAGGGCGCCCGATGCAGGGCTGGATCCCAGGACCCTGGGATCGCGACCTGAGCTAAAGACAGACACCTGACCCACCCAGGTGCTCCTATTTGTTTATTTGAGAGAGAGAGAGAGAGAGAGAGCATGCACGAATGGGGGGAGGGGGGAAAGGAGTGAGACTCTCTCCCTCTCCCCCTCTGCTTGAGAATCTCAAGCAGACTCCCCACTGAACACAGAGTCCAACATGGGGCTCGATCCCACAACCCTGAGATCAGGACCCAAGCCAAAATCAAGAATTGGACGCTCAACCGACTAAGCCACCCAGGCACCCCATGTGTGATCTTAAGTCTCACACCAACCCTAACTGGTAGATCCTGTTTTTATCTCCATTCTTCAGATGAAAACACTGAGTGATATAGGACATGTTGGGGATCATAAGCATCTTTGAAGAAGATGCGATCAAATGATAGAAAAAAATCTTAGAATTTATTTTTGATGGTTTCATAATAGTAAAGTGCTTTAGGGTAGTCCAGACTCCCAAATATATAACGGCTCAAACATACTAAAATCCTCTGAGGCATGTAACAGTCCAAGGCCAGTATCGGCAGGGTCATTCTCCTCTGTATGGTCACTGACAGACGAGCTGACAGAAACTCCTAGGTCATCCTGGTTACCACATCCCAGTCAGCCAGAAGCAGGAGAGAACACGGAGGAACACACATAGGACCTCTATAAGCCAGGCCTGGAAGTACCACCCATCATTTCCCGGCAATCCCATTATTATGAACTTAATCACGTGTCCACATCTCCCTGCAAGGGAGACTGGAAGGTGTAGTCCAGCCGTGTGCTCAAGGAAGAGCAGAATGGTTGTGGTGGGAAGCAGTGACCTTCACAGATATACCCACTGTAAACTTGGGCTAGTCTACCTCGAGTGCTGGGTAAGCGATGGAAGAATTTGATTTCCTTTGTCCTAGTAAGCTGTATGGTACAACTCTGTTTAACCTTTCCCATGGGAAGCTGGGAAATACAGACAGTATTTAAAATCATGGCTGACGGCTGAGCTCCCTATTGAGTAGCTTACCAGGAAGTGGCAGCTTGGTGATGACTTGCAATGCTGATGATTCCTTAACTATTAATCACTGACACTTTGGAGATCACCATTAAGTAAAATCCCAGCTGGGTTAGGACAAAGTGTTGCAATTTGCCCCCCCACCCCAAATACTGTTCCTTCTTCTGCATGTCTAGACTTGAGAGAGTGTTAATGGATGGCAAAGCAGCAAGCTGATTCACTGCTAGCCAACCAAGAGGTCCTCAAAACCAAAGCAGAAAAGAGACAAAATCAAGCAAGGAACTCATTTCCATTCTAAACCATAGCCACAGGCATGAGCTTATTCTCTGCCAGTTTGTGTTTTCCCAAACATAACACATGTTTGTTGATGACCTCACGTAAGCTCAGGGAATGAGTAAAAGTGAACCAATCTGAAATAAAATGTCCTCCTGATTCTCTGCTAAGAGACATGGACAATCCCAGAAAAACTACGTAAAACACCTGCCTAGGCTCTACTCCCAGGAGATGCTCATTTAGTCAGTCTTTGGTGTGAGCTGGGAATCTGAATTTTTTAATGTTTGCTGGATGATTCTGATGGAGAGCCAAAGTTTGGGAACCATTTCTCTAAGATGATGGAGGAAGAATAGGGAAGCACGCCAAAACACAAACCCAACAGAATGATTTTGCCTCGTATATGAAACAAATAACCCTAAGGAAAATCCAATCTCATAGCCTGACAGGTAGAGCCGTCTCTGGGGTTAGATCCATTCATGGAAACCTGGAAAACGGGCCTCTTCTGGGGACTGGCCATGCAGCTGGCTGTAAACTAGGAGAGGTATTATGAGTGTAGACTCCCACCTGGACGTCCAAGATGCCTAACTTGTTCTTTTTCTTTCCCAGTTTGTTGCTCAGCCTAATTGCCAACAGTTACTTGCCACCCTGTGGTACGATGGCTTCCCTGGATGGCGACGGAAACACTGGGTAGTCAAGCTGCTTACCTGCATGACCATTGGGTTCCTGTTTCCCATGCTGTCTATAGCTTATCTGATCTCACCCAGGAGCAACCTAGGGCTGTTCATCAAGAAACCCTTTATCAAGTTTATCTGCCACACAGCATCATATTTGACCTTCCTCTTCATGCTTCTCCTGGCTTCCCAGCACATCGTTAGGACAGACCTTCATGTACAGGGACCTCCCCCTACTGTCGTGGAATGGATGATATTGCCTTGGGTTCTCGGTGAGTCAAAGAAACCAGGAGCGGGCGCCTGGGTGGCTGAGTGGGTTAAAGCCTCTGCCTTCAGCTCAGGTCCTGGGATCGAGCCCCGCTTCGGGCTCTCTGCTCAGCAGGGATCCTGCTCCCTCCCTCTCTCTGCCTGCGTCTCTGCCTGCCTGTGATCTCTCTCCTCTCTGTCAAATAAATAATCTTTTAAAAAGAAGAAAGAGAGAGAGAGAGAGAGAGAAAGAAAGCAAGCAAGCAAGCCAGCCAGGATCCATGGCCACACTGCCTGCTGCTCCTGTTTAAAGACAATACTAGAACAGGCAGATGGACCAGCCCTGAATTAGGACATCTTCTCTTTGTGCCGTGGGGAAGCCCTTTGTTGAGAGTCTCAGAAATGTGGTTTCTTCTTCCCCAGACCCCAGTCACTTAGTATTACCTGACCCACAGTGAGACTGGCAATGAACCCAGGGCTTAATTCTGCTAACCTAACATCTTCAAGGACAGGAAATTGTCGGTCAGTTGGTGTGGAAGAAAAACCAAGTATCAATCAGAATGGGTTTCAGGTAAGCTAGGCAGAGCAAGTGTTGATCAATCTATTTAATGCTCTTTCTATAACTCAAGAGCACTTGAACCTGTTGCTTTCTTGCGGCTACTCCACAGAATCCCAGTGCTTATTCAGGGTCCCCATCCTACATGGGTAATGATTCCACAATCAGGAGGAGAACCTGGGAAATTCACACAATTCATGGTAAAAGTAACTTTACCAGTAGTCTCTAAGCATGGTTAGATTGCATTGGACTCTCCAATGCATTGCTATCCTCCAAACCCTTGCTCCTCCAACTGTAATTCCCAAATCAGCAATGTCAGCATCACCACCTGGGAACTTGTTAGACATACAGAATCTCAAGCCCACCCTGTATCTAGAGGATCAGAATCTTAATTTCAACATGACCCCCAGGTGACTGACATGCACTTTCAAGTCTGAGAAGCACTGCCTTAGACCACAGCCACACCTTTCGCTGGTTTCTCAATTCCAAAATTCAAGAAACATCTGCGTCGTCAGGCAGAATTCCACAAAACCCCACACACGATGAGAGGAGAAGGAAGAAAAAGAGGATTCTAAATTATTTGGGGCCCCATTGCCTCGTGTCAGCCTCAACATCCAGTAATTCAGTTGGCGGTCAGCTAGCACACCTCAAAACTTACTGAGTTTTCCCTCCAGCAAATGGCGGAAACTAAGGACTATAGGATAATATGGACCTCATAAGTTGATTAGGGAAATTAATGAATTTCCTACTTCAAAATGGGAATAGGATAGAATCAAGCACCCAAAATTGCAGCAGCATTTCAGTAACTATAATAACAATACTAAAAGTGAGTAGCATCCAGAAAAATGTAACATATGAGCATCTTCAGGGAAAGCCTATCAAACTTGGCGAGTCCACAACTGAGAAGTAATGCAGGAAGGAAAAAGAGGGACATTATTATTACCATCTCTGGGGCCTTCACTCCAGTGATCTCAATTCATTCATTCATCCTACTCTGATGACTATTGACTCCAGTGATCTCAATTCATTCATTCATCCTACTCTGATGACTATTGATGACTATTTTGACCCTGTCTAGAAATAAACCTCTTGCCTCCATTCTTTAGGTTTCATTTGGGGGGAGATTAAGGAAATGTGGGATGGTGGATTTACTGAATATATCCATGACTGGTGGAACCTGATGGATTTTGCAATGAACTCACTCTACCTGGCAACCATTTCCTTGAAGATTGTGGCCTATGTCAAGGTAAATTGGAACGTTTGCCATTTTTCTTAAGCAATGACTTGGGTCACATTAAGCTTTAGCATGGGGAGCATGAAGAGTTTAGGGGAAAAGCGCCTTTGACAGTCCAATCCATGCAGCAAAGTACCATATAAACAGACATTCTTTCAACACTTCGTAAGTAGTTTCTACCTAAGTGAAGAATAGAGCAATTTACAAATGAATCTTTAGCTTCTTAAACTCTGAGAGTAGAAGGGTCTTCAGCCACCCACCCACTCAGTTAATGTTTAAATCCTCTCTACAATATCCTTGCCAAGATGGTCCACTGATGCTTCCATAGGTCAGGGACAGAAAACGCACTGAATTCACAATCTCCAAAAACCTCTATCAACCCTTGTCACTTCATTAAAAAGTGCTACTTTATGTTTTTCTAATATTATTTTCCCTATGACACATCCATTAATAATCCTTCTTCCCTGTGGGGTCAAACAGAACAAAGCTGTTCCTTTTTCTGAATAGTGCTTGCAGTATGAAGTCATCTCTCCCTAACTTACTGACTTGACTCTTCTCAAAGCTAAGTATTCACATTTCCTTTGAGTATCCTCGTATGACAGGTAGTGGAACCCCAGAAACTTCACTGCAGGAGACAGAGATCTTTAATCAGCTCTGCCTCCCTCGTTACTTCCAGCACCAGGATGATCATTCAAGCTGTTACAAATCTAGCTTTTTGAGTATCACTCAACCTATGCCTCTCTACCAATTCAGATGTTGAATGCGCGCATATGCACACGCGCGCGCACACACACACACACACACACACACACACACACAGAATGTTAATGCTTTTACATTACATGTACAGCCTAAATTATCCTGAAAAATAACCACATATCCAACATCTCATATTGGGTAGTTCCAGGCTCTAGGTTCAGATTTGGTGCTCATTAGGTGTTAGAATGGCTGGCTCCTTCTACCCTGAGCTGAACTCCTCCGGCATGAGGAAAAGCTGACGATTCAGTCTCCAAGATTGTCTAGTCAGTCATGCTTTTTGGCACTAACTCCCACATTAAGGAGTTTTAGAATGGGAATATGGCTGTCCCCCAAATCTCCAACAACTTATTTTTATATCCCTAATATGCATATTGTATAAATTTGAAGACCTTGGGAGCTAGTTATGTGGAGCATGAATATTGAATACAGTCATGAAACATTTTTGAAAAAAGCCAAAGAGCATGCCTTATACTTGTGGTGATCGTTTAACACATACTTACAACTTCCTTACAAAAAAAAGCTGGTGAGGAAAATGTTTGAATCTCTCTGGTTAATGTGCCTGGATGAAATCCATGTGATTTTGGCACTCTGCTGACTAAGTAACACCGTTTGCCTTGAAAAAAACAAAAACAAAACAAAAAAACTCTTCCTTTGGAAGTGGTATTTATACACAGGAAGGACAATAGATTATCAATCTAGAAACTGGTGGGCTTTGCTTAAACAGGAAAGTTGAGAATAAATGATCAAGAAAAGGATTTACTCTTGGGGATATAAACATGTGTTTACAGATTCCCAACATTAGCTAATTTTATAACCTATTCAATTTCACTGGCAGGGATTTCAAGGAGCTAGAAATTCCCCCATCACATAGTGGAAGGATAAATCAGCTATACTAAGCTGAATAAATACCCCTAAACTGATAAATGCTTAATCCAAAGGAGACAATTGCCAGAAAGTTGGAGTTGTTCACAAAAAGAGAGAGAGAGAGAGAGAGAGAGAGAATTTATGAAGCAAGACAAGCCACATGCAGATTTGGATTTGCAATGAGAAACTGCAAATGGTCTGGTCTGGTCTGCTCATCCACAGAGGCATGAACTTCTCCAAGTAGGCTGAGACAACCTCTATGAGGTAAAGCCACAAAAGCTCGTACCTATGCCCCTCGAAACATTTCTGATCACTGTTGTACTAAGGCAGTACAGAAATGCCATGGGAGGGGTGCCTGGGTGGCTCAGTGGGTTAAAGCCTCTGCCTTCGGCTCAGGTCATGATCTCAGGGTCCTGGGATCGAGCCCCACATCGGGCTCTCTGCTCAGGGGGGAGCCTGCTTCCCCCTCTCTCTGTCTGCCTCTCTGCCTACTTGTGATCTCTCTCTGTCAAATAAACAAATAAAATCTTTTAAAAAAAAGAAAGAAAGAAAAGAAAAGAAAAGAAATGCCATGGGATAAGCTGGCCTTACAGAAGATCCTTTATTGGACCAAAAACAACAGTCAACGATATATATACTCTACGGCACACCGTCTGCAACAACAGAAACCAAACAGCGAGGTGCACACCAAAGGACTCAAAAGGAACAAATACACATAAGATCGGCCCTCGGTGTGCCCCCCAGATAATCCTACAAATGGAGAATAACTATCTTCGTGTCTTCTAGGATAGTACCACCTAGATTTATCCCAGGACCACCTTATCTGAACTTTGATACCCATTGAGTTATGGCCCCTTCTTCATCCAGTACTTGGTTGAAGACACAATCTCCCACTCCGTCCTTATTATTATGAAGTCCCTACCTTAGGCTGGCCCTCTTCATATTTTGCTTCTGAACTGACAGGTTGCAAGCTATACCCCTCTGAAAGACATAGAGGCCAATTTTCAGTCTGCATTCTATCTCAAAGAATATAGGAAAAATCACTTGCCTCCTGGTATCATTAACTCAAGAATCAGGAAACCTAAATGTAATCCTTGCTCTGACTCAAGCTACATTACCATAGGTCATCCTTCTACCTCCCTGAGCCTGAGATTCTGCCTCTGAAAAATAAGCAGATTGGACTAGATCAGTGGCTGTCAGTCTTTTAATTTTTTCCATGAAACCATATCTTGAAGTTAAAACCATTCAGAACTTCAATACATTAGAGAGCTCAAAGATTGAATCTGGATCGAGGAATCAATCTTCCAGGCCTCTTCTTCGGCTCCCAAAGTGGCTACCAGATGCCCCTACTAAACCTTCAGGCTTCGAGGAACACAATTTGCAAACCACTTGTGTTAGACCAGGGGCCGTCAAACTATCGTCTGCAGACCTAATTTGGTTGGCTGCTATATCCGTTTGTTCGCTTATTCCCTATTAGTTCTACAACAAAGAGTTGAGTAGCTGTGACAGGGACCATATAACCCACCAAGCCAAAAATATCTACTATCTGGCCCTTGACAGAAAAAGTTCGCTGTCCTTGATGCTAAAAGAGCTCCAAGTTTATTCCTTGCTCTCATATTCTATATCTTCCTCCAAAGGTATAGATGCAAAACACATATTTGCCCTAAGAATCATTTCTCATACTACTGAATGTTCCACAAATCCAGACTCACCGTCCCCCGGGCACCAGACTTCCCTGTGCTTACAGCTGTGATTATGGAGGAAGAAAATCCTGAATCATGAGCTGTGCATGTTCCAGTTGATAATATCTAGTTTTAAAATATGGGTCTGTTTCATTATCAATAGTCTCCATGTCTCCCATAGAGCTCAGAACTTCTTAAAGACGCATCTAACATATGTGCTATGATGCCAACTATCATTTGAGTGAACATTTAATAGAGATAGTGCCAGACCAAGTGTGTGGAGATCACAACTTTGGTCCTGGCTCTGCCACCAGCTTGCTGTGTGATTGGAGGCAAGTCACTCTACCTCTCTGGATTTCAGTTTTTCCATTTGTAAAACGGGCATGACAATGCCCACCCCTCACAGCGTTGCAGCCCATGTGGGGCATTTGTTGTTGTTGTTGTTGTTGTTGTTATTATTGTTGTTGTTGTTTTGGGCCAGAAAAATGCAGAGATACAAGATTTGGCCAAGAGTATATAAAATAGACTAGCCACCTAAAGTTCATCTGAAACGGAAGCACAAGGGTGTCAAGGTTTCTCCCAACTCCTCCGACAGAGAAGAATATTGGAGATACACGAATGACTTTTAACACCACCAGTCTGTCAGTTGTTGGAACTGAAGCACAGTTTAGAAGTGCTAACAATATAATTTGGCCCCCAATGCAACATTTTCTCAGAAGAGTTGTTTACATTTAGTCCTGAGAAACTGTGATATTTAGACGAGAGCTCAAGGCAATATGCTTCAGACTGAATTCCAGGCAAAATCGACTTCTGTCTTAGGGAAGGTAATAAGCAAATTCTTATATTTCCCTAACATCTCTCCTTATGGGGTACACACTCTCTCACATATGGGTACATAATCACAAACCTGTGCAGAGGACAGGAGTAGATACTACCCTCATTCCACAGTGAAATGGAGAGGTACAGGCATTTTAAGTTGACAGAGCCCAAAACAGACGTAAGTAAGGCCTCACAGTGAAGCCATCTTTCTATAAAGCCGCTCCCAATGTTCCAGAAGCTGGAAGTCCGGGATAGGGCTGAAAAAATGGGTGACCAACCCTGGAAATACTGGCTCTTCCCTCCCTCAACCCCTTGGTTCTTCATTTGTACTAGAAGGACATGTGGACTTGGAGGGCGGTCAAAGGAACTGTAAAATACATGCCTACACCACCATGTGGAGCAGTACTAAATTCACTACCTGCAAGGTTGACATGCTATTTGTAATTGAATGAAATACATTACAGACTGCTAAAATTCAGCAGCAACCCGAGTAATGGCCCTCTAAGGTTGCTCTAGCAGCCCCAAACTGCAAGTCAGCAAGGAAGGCAGGATGAACATTACACCCCGAGGAGGCCGGACCTATCCCTAGTCCTTCAGTAGCTACAAGTTGGCTGTGGTACTCAGAAGGAAATGGGGGGTTGGGGAGGTAAATCGGATTTGAAATCTCATTAGGAAGCAGAGTCATTCGTCCCCACTACCTTGGGCATACCAATGGCTCTGCTTCAATGACTCTCCCCAACAATCTGGTAAACTCACAGTTAGAAAATGTCTGGATAAACCACAGGTGGTTGCGCCAGATGACACTGCTCCAAAACTCATTTTTCTCTGTGTATATGCAGGGAATATATCTGGGTGTGAGTGGGAGGAAAAGAGTTATTAGCATCATATATTGATTGGATGGGGAGGGGAGACAAACAGTGCCATGCATGGGGCCTGTTGTATAAGTGAATGCTTGATGCTTACTTTGGTGGCTTTGTTTGGGTGCTAGACAGGAGAAAAGGGGGAAAAGTTTTATAAATGCTCACTGTACCTCTCATCTTGTGCACTTGTTTCTTACAGTATAATGGTTCTCGTCCAAGGGAAGAATGGGAAATGTGGCACCCGACCCTGATTGCAGAAGCACTCTTTGCAATATCCAACATTTTAAGTTCGTTGCGTCTCATATCCCTGTTCACAGCCAACTCCCACTTAGGGCCTCTGCAGATCTCTTTGGGGCGCATGCTGCTTGACATCCTCAAATTCCTCTTTATCTACTGCCTAGTACTGCTGGCTTTTGCCAATGGATTGAACCAGCTTTACTTTTATTATGAGACCAGAGCGATCGATGAGCCAAACAACTGCAAGGGAATCCGATGTGAGAAACAGAATAATGCCTTCTCCACGTAAGACCTCCCCCTTTGGCCTTTTTCTGCTTTCTCTTTCTTTGCTCTATTTTCAGTCCACAGCTTTATCACTGTTTCTTGCCAGTGCACACAAAGCTCACGTACAGATCAACCCAAACGGTCTGAGGTGGAGGGAGGACCTTCTCACTATAGAAGACTAAGAGAGGAAGCAGTTAGGTGAGACAGGAAAGAGACACACACGTGTACTCCTGGGAACTCCTCTAAAGAGCTAGTTCTAAACAATTTTGGTAGCATCTCATATTTTTAAAGGAATCTGTGGGAAGGGGGTATATAATTCCTCACTCCCAAAAGCATCACTAGCCAAGGAAATGAAAGAGCAAGGCTATTCCTCTGAACAAGTGATTACCAAAGCTAACTTATCTATTCTGAATCAAGGACAAAGAAAAAGAAAAAGGAGGGATGCAAGAATTTTTTTTTTAAGATTTTATTTATTTATTTGAGAGAGAGAGAGAGAGATCACAAGGAGGCAGAGAGGCAGGCAGAAAGAGAGAAGGAAAGTAGGCTCCCCGCTGAGCAGAGAGCCTGATGTGGGGCTCGATCCCAGGACCCTGAGATCATGACCTGAGCCGAAGGTAGAGGCTTTTACCCCACTGAGCCACCCAGGCGCCCCGGGATGCAAGAGTATCCTAATGCAGCCTGGGATATGATGATGTACAGTAAGAAAACCAGACCCCTTCTTGTTTCTGGCACAGAGCTCCTAAAAGCCTTGGAATCTCATAAGGGCCAAAAGTGACAAAGGTGTCTTTTGTTGTGTTAAGAAGGTGACTTTTGGGCCCCCACCTGAGGATGGAGGCTGGTTGCCAGGGGAGTCAACCATGTGACGAAAGGGCTGAAACATTCAGTCTCACCCCTCAACCACCAGGGAGTGGAGAGGGGCTGAAGACTGAGTTTAATTTAACCGGTGGCCAATGAGTCTAATCAATCAATCCACAAAACCCCAAAAGGACAGGTTTTGGAGAGCTTCCAGATTGGTGAACACGTGGGGTTTGGGGACAACAGGGTGTCTGGAGAAGGCACGGAAGCTCTGCACCTTTTCCCCATTACTTTGTTCTATGTATCTCTTCTACCTGGCTGGTCCTGAGTTATACCCTTTTATGACAAACGAGTAATCCAATAAGTGAAATGTTTCTTTGAGTTCCGTAAGCCACTCTGGCAACTTAACTGCACCCAAAGAGAAGGTTGTGAACCCTGATCTATAACCCGTCAGTCAGAAGCACAGGTAACAGCCTGAACTTTTGAATGACATCTGAAGTGGGGAAAAGAGGGTAGTCTTGTGTGGACTGAGCCCTCAATCCACAGAATATAACATTATCTCCCAATGGTGTCAGAATTGCATAGAATTACAGGACACCCAGCTGGTGTTGGAGAATCCGTGGTGTGAGAGGAAATCTTGCCCCACATCCACATGTTAGATTCAGAAGCCCTTAGTTGGCATCAGAGAAAGGGAATTTGCTAAAAGAGACCTGACTCACGGAAATGTGTGGTTTGGGAAGAGAAAGGATAGAAGGGCAGGGGATGATGAACCTTCCCTCCCTGAATGGCTACCTAGTCACCGACAGATTTGGATCAGTCTGAGTTTGGACCACTAGACTCAAAGTCAACCCCCAAGGTAAAAATTATACAGGGAAAACAGAAGGTCCCTCTAAGATCTCTGGTCACCAAGAAGGTGGTCAATGTGGAGGAGGGCACAATCAAGAAACTACCGAAACCAGATAATACAGTGTGAAGAAATGGTTTTCATTTTGTGGATCAGTACCATCAGGTTCCTGAAGACCCTTTACTGAAACAAATTGTGAGAGTAACCAATTTAGGAGCTGTGCTTTTGATTTTGAATGCCACAGAGTGGAAGGGCATGTTTGGGTTGATACAGGACCCATGGCTCACGACTCAACAATCGCAGATGACTACGTGATCCAGACACAAAGGAGGCTATTCCTAAGGGAATGACCAGCCCCGTTAACTGGATAAAAGCCCCTGTAGGGTCTGTTTACCCTGAGAGGGGGGACTTCTCAATTCCCCCCATCAATGTCAAGTGGAATACCTCAGATGAAGCCGCTGACATGCTTCCTATGCGAGCTACACGGAACCGACTTTGAGATGACTGAGAAATCTGCCTGCTGAATATGCCCATTATTCAGGTCACGGTAAATGCTGTGGTTAAGGGGCCTCTTTCACACAGGCACCCCATATAACTTTACTGCTGCGAAACCAAAAAACACTCTGGGAAGCCTTTGCTAATCTGATGTCTCAGCTTTCTCTCATGGGTTTTAATAAAAACATTAGGTTAATTAACAGTAGAATAGGAAGAGGCCACAAAAGTGGAAGCTTTTAAACAGGTATTAAGGAATAAGATGAATAAAGCAAATATTGAAAGGAGCAAAACAAAGAGGAAACAGAGAGGAGTCCCAGGACTCAAACCGGATAGAAATCTTTAGATGGTTATTAAGAACAGAGATGAATAAAACAGACTTTGACATGGGGTGCCTGGGTGGCTCAGTGGGTTAAAGCCTCTGCCTTCGGCTCAGGTCATGATCTCAGGGTCCTGGGATCGAGCCCCACATCGGGCTCTCCGCTCAGCGGGGAGCCTGCTTCCCCCTTTCTCTCTGCCTACCTGTGATCTCTCTCTCTCTGCCAAATAAATAAATAAATCTTAAAAAAAAAAAAAAAAAAAAACAGACTTTGACAGGGTTAAAGTAAAGATTTTAATACAACTCTGTCAAAGGTTGGGAGGGCCAAAAGGACCCCATACTGGTCCCCCAACATTAAAGGGCCCAAAACAAGTATATTTTATTGATCTCAGTTTGGAGAACTTTAAAAAGTCAGCAGGCAAAAATTACAATGAGAAACCTAACCAGTAATCAGTCATTTGGGGCAGTGTTTGGACAAATTAACCAAGTTAAAGATTGAGAAAAAGGCCAGGGTCCCTAGGCTCAAACTCTGGCTGGGGACCCAAAGCTTTCTGTACAAGAGTGGGTAAAATGGTCAGAGGGTAGAAAAGAGAAGTTTTTGGACTCATTCATACAGAACTCCTCCTAACTGCAGTACCAAAACCCCTTGGTGATGCCCGGACTGAGGCTACAATTAGATGGAGAAAATATAAAAATGTAAGGGTAGGGATGCCTGGCTAGCTCAGTATATAGAGCATGTGACTCTTTTTTTTTTTTTTTTAAGATTTATTTATTTATTTGACAGAGAGAGAGATCACAAGTAGGCAGAGAGGCAGGCAGAGAGAGGGGGGAAGCAGGCTCCCTGCTGAGCAGAGAGCCCGATGTGGGGCTCGATCCCAGGACCCTGAGATCATGACCTGAGCCAAAGGCAGAGGCTTTAACCCACTGAGCCACCCAGGCGCCCCAGAGCACATGACTCTTGATCTCAGGATCATGAGTTTAAGCCACATGCCGGGTGTAGAGCTTACTTAAAAGGAAATAAAAAATTAAAAATATAAGGGTCGATAGGATCATGAAAGGTGGAATATTTGAGCAGGCTTCATGTAAAAACGTTGTGTCTCCTTTACCTAAATGTTTTTATGGAAATGGATATTATGTCTGGCTGGGGAAAACCTCCCCTATCTAGTATTATAAAACCAAAGACTGTCAGTGAAATCCTAATAGAGACTGGAGGTAAGACCATGCGAGTTGATGTAGAATTAAGGTAAAAGTTTGTAAGAGAGCTGCTAAGTTTGAACGGGCTTTATGCAAAATGGTTGCATCCTTTTTGCCTGATTGCATTGTGGGGATGGACATTATATCCGACTGGGGAGTGTTCCTCCTACCTAGTATCCCAAGTATCCCTAGTATCCCAAGAGAGAACTCAGGCAAATCCATCCTTCAAGCAATATTAATTGGGCATGCTTCATAAGAACCAGTAAGACTGCCTGAGTCCACACAGTGTAGAACAGAAGCCGGAGTGCTGGGAGGGACAGATTCTCTGGGCCACAGCCCAAAGTAGAGCACAGACAGGGCTTACAATAAAAACCTGTGAGTACCTCCCAGTGACACCTGTACACCCTTTCACATGTGAAAATGCAAGTTTTCACAGTAAGCTAAAGAGGGGACAGGCTGAAGGCAAGATTAGAATCGGTTCACCTTCTAGGATTAGCTTAGGGCCCCTAGCACAGACCAGAAATGTCTCCTTTTCCCATTTGGACACAGGAGACAGCTCATGAAGCTGACACATGGAGTTTCTGTACCTTTTCTTTGTAAACTCAACGTCTACTTCCTTAGGACTTTCAAGCCTCCAAGACGGCTACTGTTTTCTGACAAATCACTGTTAGGGGAAACAAAGGAGAAGAAAATAAGCACATGAAAGGAAATCGTTAGATTCCAAGAGAGGTCCGGGGCTTACCCTAGACTTACTGTCCTATGACTTACCATCTCAACCCCCCAGTTCTGGAAAGTGCTCATCATTGGTAATCACAGTAATGATCCCTGCTTCCCCGCCCCTCTGCCTGCCTCTCTGCCTACTTGTGGTCTCTTTCTGTCAAATAAATAAATTTTTTTTAAAAAAATTTTTTTTAAAGATTTTATTTAGCAGGGAGCCCGATGCGGGGCTTGATCCCAGAACCCTGGGATCATGACCTGAGCCGAAGGCAGACGCTTAACGACTGAGCCACCCAGGGCCCCAATAAAAAAAAAATTTTTTTAAAGTGTGCAACAGAACTGAACATCTGAATGTGAGCTGCCTTCTAGGAGGCCAGGTCCCCTGCCAACTGCCCTTTCATGTACAGTCTGCTGAAGAAGTTTATGAAATGCCTTCTTGCAAGTTTGTACAGTCATTATTAACATCCCTGTTGCCAACTAACATTTTGCTCCCATCACTTGCTCAGCAGGGACAATTAACAAGAATGGGTATGTGGCACACTCAAAATTATACCTTGGGGCATCAGGTATAAAGCATTGTCATGCTAGAGCCAAATCAGCAGTAATATCACCTCAACTTTTCCTCTAGGCGTTGATTTTTTTCCTCCTTAGAGGTCTGGCTCAGCTTTATGTTTTCTTTTAAACACCTCAACTCAGGCATTTATAATACCTGCTAAAATATACACTATTTGGTCAGAGCATCAGAAAAACTCGAACTTTAAGAGAAAGAGAAAGCAAGCTCATTTATATATCTGACCTAAACTATGCGATCGGCTTATTGTCATCCACTTCCTTCTGATTCACCAGAGACGCCTTTGCTATTCTTTGGCTTTGAAAAAAAAAAAAAAAAAAAAGATTTTTTTTTTTTCCCAGGCACACATTTCAGGAGGACCTCACCGTCCTTACTGAGAACGACATGACCGTAGTATTGGCGGTTTTAAGTCTACTACTCCACCCTGGGGAAACCTCGCCTTCATTTACTATCGAAAGAAGCAACCGGGAAGGCATCGGCATTCTGAGGGCATGGAACCTGTGATGGAAAAACAGTGGAAGTGGCGAGAAGCTAACTTGCCGATCTTATGTCTCTGAGGTTCCAGCCCTCAATTCCAGATATCTCCCGAACGCACATGGCTGTGCCACCGGCGTTTCAAGCACAAAATGTCCACAGCTAAATTCCATTATCTTTATCCCCACCCCAAACCTATTTCCCCTTCAATTCCTCATTTTATTAAAAGCCACCAGCCAGAATCCTAGGAGTTATCTATGATTCTTACCCTCTTCCTCACGCAACTCGTCCAGGCTCTAACCAAGTCCAGCCAGATGAACTTGGTAAATCTCTTTTGAATTTAGCCTTTACGCACGTGCGTGCGCGTGCATGCGGATGCGTGCGCGCGCATGCATGCACGTGGGTGCGCGTGCATGCACGTGGGTGCGTGCGTGCACACACGTACACGCATGCGCACATACCCACCCACTCACCCACCCACCCGCTAGTCTCCCTGCTTCCAGTCTTCTCCCTCTTCCAATTTCCCACCTTCCTTACAGAAGGTGTCTAAACACCAGTCTTTTCGCCACCCAGCTTCATGCCTGACAGGTATTGAAATCTTCTCCAATATAAAATCCACCTCTTTACCACAATACACAGAGCCTTGATAATCTGGACGCCACCCCTCCAGCCTCTCACTCCTCTCCCCCGTAAGCAACATCTTGTTCTTCCCAACTACAGCAGAGCATCTTGACCCTGTGGGCCTTTGCACATCCCGCACCATTCCCTCTGCCTGGCTGGAACGCCCATCCCCACCTGGCCAGCTTGGAAAACTCTAACCCATCTTTCAAGCCTCTGCTGAAAAATTACCTGCTCTTCTAAGTCTCTTCTTACCCATTCTAACCCCACTCTCAGTTATAGGCTCCTTCTGTGTTTGTTTCCCATGGCATTCTAAGCACATCTCCATGACAGTATAACTTGTATGTTAGTCATTATTGGCTCTTTCACCCACCAGACTGAGATTACCCCACTTTAGTAAGCCTTGTACCTACCACAGAGGCCTAAGACATAATGATGTTCGACATGCCCATCCTATCTTCAATTCTAGAAGATTTACTTCTGCACTGTCCACCTCATATGGCTGAAGTATCTGGCCATACTGAAGATCTGAGAATCAAATATTACAACACATGCAAAGCTGTTAGCACAGTGTCACTCTGCTGATCTACTTTTAGCTTGCTGTCAGAGAAAATCCTTGGCATTTCTCCTACATCCCTCATCCTGAATTTGGGCACTTGGCCCAAGAACAAAGCTTTACATTGATCCCTATTAAATTTCATCTTGTTAGTTCCAGCCCATTGCTCCATGCTGTTGAAACCTTTCTGAATCTTGATCCTGTCATCCCATCTATTAGCTATCCCTCCCAGTCTTATGTCATCTGAAGATCTTAGAAGCTCGCCATCTATTCTTATCCAAAGCATTGATAAAAATGTCAAGACGGGCTTGATATTCACTGGGTGGAAAATTGGGCAGCTATTAAAATAATACACGTGAAGATTCTGTATATACACAAAAAGTAACATACCCCAAATGTGTAACTCTTAAAAACACAAAAATTATATACACTATGATTGCAACTAGGTACAACTAGATATTTAAGTGGATGACAATCTATAAAGACAATAAAGAAATGTAAAGGGTAACAAAAATCATAAAAGTATCTAATATTTACTGAGTGCTATGTCTAGGCACTAGTACAATTGAGCTTGACGTGAATTAACTCATTTAATCCTCACAACCATGCTATGAGGTAAGCATTATTATTATTATTACCCATTTTACAGATAGAGAAATTAGGGTACAAAGCAGTTAAATAGGCTACCTATAGTCACACAGATGATAAGTGGCAGAGTCAGGATTTCAATCAAGGTATTCAAGTTGTAGTCTGTTCTTTTATCCAGGGATGCAGGTCTAAGACTGCCTTTGTGAAGTTACACAAAATTTGTGTAAAGTTGCAATAATCATGAATACATGCAAAGCCATAGCAGGTCATAGCAATGACATAGCAGGTCACTTGGGACTTCCTTGTAGATCCACTTCATTCATTTGTGGCTATTCCTGCTTAATCAGCAGAGATTTCTCTACCCAGCATTAAGCCCATATTTCCCCCTCTTACTTACATGGATACAAACTCAGTCCCATCAAAGGTTCTTTATGTTTCTGGCTAGGTTTTAAATATTGTTATTGATTGTCTCCTGCTTTCCCCCCTATTTTAAGTTCATAGCCTTCCTGGTACTCTTACCACAGGTGCATACCAATTATTTTTACTTCCTTTAGCTGGGTACTTCTCCCATCATCTTTAACAGATTTATTCAACGAACGTGTATTCAGCAACTGCTATGTGCCAGCCAATGAGGATACTAAGTGGGCATCCTTATCCTCAAGAAGTTCATAGTCTAATGAAGAACATGAGTAAATAATTAGAATAGCTGCCATTTTCTTATGAACATATAATGAATTACTTGTTTCAGGGGAATAACTGCCATTTTTAAAACTTATGGCAAGCAGTGTGCCTAGTGCATTATATGTGGTATCTTATGTAATAGAGAAAATTGGTTAAGCATGTGGACTCCAGGATCAAAAGAGACTGATGTAAATCCTACCTTTGCTACTTCCTACCAGCGTGCCCACTTTTGCTTTAGTTTCTTATCTGAAAAAAATAAAATAATAGTAGCTATTTCACAGAGTTATTCTGAGAATCAAACATTCAAGACAAGCAAAGCACTTAGCATAGTGCCTGGCACATAATAAGGCTTTGTAGAATCAGGCTAAGGTGCTGTGAGAGAGCAAAAGAGGGGCATCTAACCCAGTCTCATAGAGAAGGAGGCAAGGCAGGACAAAAAAGAGGTAGGCAGAGAAGGAGACAGGATGAAAGTGGAGGCTAGAAGTTCGGGGCATGGCAAGAGCATTCCATCCAGAGTTAGAAGCTTAGGAAATGTATGATAGAATAAGAAATTGCAAGTCTAGGGAACTGTACAATGGGCATGTGAAATCCAGGAAGACATCACGGCTCGATCCCAGGACCCTAGAGTCATGATCTGAGCCAAAAGCAGACACTAAATCAACTGAGCCACCCAGGAGCCCCTTACTGAATGTTTTCTATACTCAGGGTCATTCAACTTCCAGAGACCCTGGTTTTTCAAAGTACCATTCCAATTTGCTGCAACTCCTCTCTGTTTTTTCTGAACCACACCCACCCTGGCTTCTGCTCTCCATCTACTGGCTAGATGCTTGTGCCATTGCCAGCTTACCACCTGCCCTGATTTCAGATGGCTCCTGCCACATCCTGGTTGTGTCCTCTTGGTAGAACCAGACTCCTGAGCACCATATCTTTCCCATTTTTGATCCTCTGCCTGGCTCTGTAATGCACTGTATTTCCTGGCCCGGACTTTTAGACCTTCCTGGAAATTCGGATCCCGTGTTAAGTCTGACTTGCCATATTCTGGTTCTTATGCCAACCTGGTCCCTGAACTCCAGGATCTCATCTTATTTTTGATTCCTCAAATGCTTCACCAACCGGCACTTATCTTCATCAAACAAAAAGCAAATTTCTTCCTTCTAGGCTAGCTCACAAGCAAGATGATGCTGGAAGAATCATGGAAGTTACCTATGATGATATAAGAAGAGTCATGTAACTGATTGAAAAGGGCGATGTGCATGTTGCCCAGATAGCCCAAGGAGGCTGCTTGAGAGTCAGACCAGTGCACGCACGCACCCTCGAACCCACACACATGGATGCGCACGCATGCATCCGCATGCACGCATGCGCATGTGCATAAAGGCTAAATTCAAGAGAGATTTACCAAGTTCATCAGTGCAGGCAGAGCGCAACCTTTATCAAAATGACAAACCCCACTGTGCCGCCTACTGGCTGGGCAATTGTCGATGGGACTGGAGTCTTCTAGACTTTAATACATTGATAATAGTAATAGTTAATAAATATTCATTTATTTATTCAAGTATGATCCAGTACCTATCATGTGCCAAGTACAGAGTAGCTGTATGTCTTTGCCCTCCTAGAGCTTACATTCTAGTGAGGATGGACAGAAAGTAAACATTTAAACAAAAAATTACTCCATATAATTTTAGGGAGTTTTAAATGTTATAAAGAAAATTAAATGAGATGGGGCACCTGAGTGGCTCAGTTGGTTAGGCATCTGTCTTTGGCTCAGGTCATGATCCTAGGGTCCTGGGATTGAGTCCCACGTCAGGCTCTCTGCTTAGCAGGGAGCCTGCTTCTCCCTCTCTCTCTGCCTCTTCCCCTGCTCCAGCTCTCTCACTCTCTCACTCTCTAGCTCTCAAATAAATAAAAATCTTTTTAAAAAAAAGAAAAGAAAAGAAAAAAACTGGTGGAGCTACTTTTGGTAGAGTGACCAAGGAAAGCTTCTCTGAGGAAGTGACATTTGAGATGAAACTCCAGTTAAGGAGATGATCATGCAAAGATATGGGAGAAGACCACTTACCTGGTCCAGGTAGAGGGAATCTTTAAAACATTTCCCACATACCCCCTAAATGAACCCAATAACAAATCCCTAAGCCTCTCAAAATATAATACACACTAACAGCAAAATATTTGGAGTGCACCTGGATGGTTCAGTCAATTGGACATCCAACTCTCAATTTTGGCTCAGGTCATGATTCAGGGTCGTGAAATTGAGCCCAGCATCAGGCTCTGTGCTCATCAGGGAGTCTGCTTCTCTCTCTCTCTCTCTCTCTCTCTCTCTCTCTCTCCTCTTCTTCCTCTGCCCCTCCCCCTGCTCATGCTTTCTTTAAAAAATTAATTAAGTTTATTTAAATGAATAAGTAAATCTTTAAACAAAATGAAAACAACATATTTTTAGCAATAGAAAAAGGGCATCTAAAAAAGAAAAGAAAAAGGGCATCTAATCTTAAAGTAGCATTTCTTATATTCTGCCCCTCATCTGTGTCTTGAGAAATGGTTGACTTCTGCTTCCCGGAGCTGGTTGCCTTTTATTGCTACCAGCACAGGCTTCTGAATACAAGGCCAAAGAAATCCTAGACACTGAAAACATATCACTGCAAACTTACATATTTGGAGACTAGGAAACAATAATTTGTGAAGCCATCTAATATAAAATAATGCAGTGGTTTGGGGAGGTTAGATGGAATTGGATTTGAATTTTGGCTCAGCACTTAGAGCTGAGTGACCTCTGAATCTGTTTCCTCAGCCATAACAATAAAGTTTTATAAGGATAATAATGATCATGTATGGAAAAGTGCTTAACACGTTTATATATAGTAAGTTCTCAGTAATTGTTAGTTAACATAGCATTTAAAATAATCTACACAACGTGTTAATTCAAGGATCCCTAAGCTCCTCCACTGAGCTTAGCACCCCACTGGGCCCTGTCAGAACCACAGAAGAAGTATCAGAAATGGTAACTTGTTCACATTCACTCAGGTAGCAAATGACAGAGCTGAGATTTTAACCTAGAACGATCTAACCCAAGCACCATATTCTTAACTACTCATTTACTGCCATTATGTAATTAGAAAGGTGATAAATCACATGGTCTCCAGATGAAAGAGGAAATTTGGCAAAGGAAGGAGCCCTGGAAATAACTCTTAGAAAAGCATAGACTCTGTGTAGACTGAGAAGAGAGAGAAGGTATTCCAGGTGGAAGGGGAAAGCCTAGGAGACAGAAACAGTAACAAAAAAATGAACCCACCTGATTGCTTTATGTGGGGAATGAGACCAAAATAGTGTGACATCATCAGTCTCCCTGTTAGGACATAAATCTGACAGGCCCCTTATTAAGCAGATCCCTTCACATTTTCTGTCTCTTTTTCTTGCCCTTCCAAGAAAATTAACTAACCTGCTCTTTGACCTCTTTCAGGCTCTTCGAAACCCTCCAGTCGCTCTTCTGGTCTGTCTTCGGCCTTTTAAATCTCTATGTCACCAATGTGAAAGCCAGACATGAGTTCACAGAGTTTGTGGGAGCTACCATGTTTGGGACATACAATGTCATCTCCCTAGTTGTGCTGCTGAACATGCTGATTGCCATGATGAACAACTCCTACCAGCTTATTGCTGTGAGTAGCTTTGCTTTACAAGGGTGATTACTTCATTTCAGGAGTGGTCACATTGGTCCTGGAGCCCATTGGGAGCTCAACAAAGCAGTGTGTCTGCATTGAGTATTTTCCATTAGCTTTCCCAGTTGTTAGAGTGAACTGTTTCTCTCTAAGGCCACTCCATTTGGGCTCTGAATCCATTAAATCTCAGTAATCTAGATGAGGATGTTCTAGTCAATAAGACTTTCTAGTAGCCTGTTAAAAATATGTTTAAAACTCCGAATCCATTTTCTTGCCTTAGAAAGGAGAGCTCGGGAGGTATGAGCACAGCCTGGCTATAAATTGTCACCTCACTAATCTCCAGGGTGAACTGAGCTGACTGGATCTCTAGGCAGGAGGGTCTTCTCTCCGCCTTCACTGCAAACATGTTCCTCACAAAACTGAGCATTCCATTGCCAAAGACAACCTTCTCAGAGAGTGACTATTTTTTGATCAAGGATAGATGAGTAATTACACTCCACTGTGAGACACATTTTAGTAGAGTCGATCACTGAATCTGTTTTTGACCATCATGCTACCATTTGGATCAGCAATATTACCCAAACGAGAAATGGTGCAGGTATAGGACAGGGGATGCCCTGCCCTGGTTTTTGATGCCAAAGTAAGTATCAAACTTTAGTGTATTTTCTTATGATCTGCCTATCACATTTCAAAATGGAGTATTAACAAAGGAGTTCTGGCTATCTGAGATCCTGTTTCATTGGGTATCAGTGGATTTGATGCTTAGTTCACATTAAGATACTAGATCACCCCCACGGGTCTATCTGTTGCTGAAAGTTTTTGTTCTAGCACGGAAGACAGATGAAAAGACCGGACTCTTGTCTTCCTTCATTGATGTTATTTCTCAGATTTGGCCTGCCATTGGGGAATCATTTATCCAACAGAAAAACAGCTTAAATTATTGGTTATATAAGTTTACATGTAAATATATACATAAATATACACACATTTTACATAGATATACACGCACACATTGTCCATATTTCCTAAATATTCCTGGTGATAGTGACCATCTGTGATCCATTTCAATTAAGGACAGACCAAAGAGAAATGGGTTTATGTTGCAATAGGTGGCTTTTGAGTTATCTATCAGGAGAAGTTTCCTAACCATAAACAGCAATGAGACATATTCTCCTAGGTGGGTTTGTAGAATCTCTCTCACTGGACAGTTTAAAGAAATCAGAACATAAAAGTACCCATAAGGATGGTTTACATCTTATGTGCTTAGGTGCTGGTGTATAGCGAAAAAATATGTTAGGAGTTAGAAGACCAGGGACTCTAGTCCTAGTTCTGTCATTTATAACTGTGACCTTGAGTAACTTACTTTCCCTTTGTGGACCTCAGTCTCTCATCCAAAAATCAAGAGGTTTGAAATGTATTGCCTTTATTGAGATATAATTGACATATGGCATCGGGTAAGTTTAAGGTGTACAACATGATGATTTGATACACATATATATTGCAAAATGTTTATCATAATAAGGTTAGTGAACACATCCATCACCTCACATAAATGACACTTTTTTTTTTAATTAATTTTTATTAACATATAATGTATTATTTGCCCCGGGGTACATGTCTGTGAATCATCAGGCT
>CM053612.1:30775083-30808382 GCA_028646535.1 Procyon lotor
ATGGGGATCAGGTGTGGCCAGATGTTACGGATGTCTCCAAACATTATGCCACTGAATCCTGTCTGAGCATTATCCCCATAGATAGTAAGTGATCCAAGTGACTGGCCAGTCTGAGTGGAAGCAAAGGGTCAGAAGACTGAGATTCTAGATGTGCTTTACCACTAACTAGATGTGCGACCCTCAAGAAGTAATTTCTCCCTCCAGACCTCATTCGCCACACACAAAATAACAACCGGCGAACTGCTAACTGCAGGGGTAGGCGTGAGAATCAAATGAGAAAATGTGAAAAGTGCTTAGAAAAGCATAAAGCTCGGGGCGCCCGGGTAGCTCAGTGGGTTAAAGCCTCTGCCTTCGGCTCAGGTCATGATCTCAGGGTCCTGAGATCGAGCCCCGCATCGGGCTCTCTGCTCAGCAGGGAGTCTGCTTCCCCCTCTCTCTCTGCCTGCCTCTCTGCCTACTTGTGATCTCTCTCTTTGAGGACTGCTGGAGATATCACAAGAATAGTTGTTTGTTTGCTTGTTTGTTTTGCAGTGATTAACTGCAGACCTAGAGAAAGAAACATGTTTGTTTCCCTACGGTCTGCATGTTTTAGATCACCCAAGGGCTTCTGCGCGGCTATTCCTCATCCAAAACTTACCTACACTGGGGTGTCTGAGTGGCTCAGTTGGCCGAGCTCTTGATCTGACTCTTGATCTCAGCCCAGGTCTTGATCCCAGGGTCGTGAGTTCAGGTCCAGTGTGTAGCCTCCCTAGAGAAACAACAACAAAACAACAACAAACTTATCTCTGCTATGGCCCCACCTCCCTCACATAACAACGGGTGGTGGTCAGTGGTGTCCACTAGGAAAGAACCACGTCCTTAATTTCCAGCATCCAGTTACCCTGAGCCTCCTCTTGTGTCTTCCCCTCCCCCACTTTCACCACCCACCCACCCCCGGGTTAGGACAAGGAGGACAAGAAATGGAAGATAATTGAAACTGGCAAGAATGATTTCTTTGAAGGCAGCAGAGTGGGTCAGAGGTGGATCGCGGAGGAGGGATCTCCAGTGACCTAGTGCTGTCACCAATTTGTTGCCACTTTCCCTGCCATATGCCTCGGAATCAGAGAAACAGAATGACAGTCCATTGATTAGGACCTATCTTGTTTTTACGAGTGTGCTTGTGTTCCATAGACTAAAGGGTCTCTAAATAAACCCCCGTGATGCTTGTGAGAGCCTGGCAGGACCGTTTTGGAAGGTGAAAGTGGATCCTTCGGCAGTCTCAGGGACCTAGGGCCCCGGATCCATTTGCAACTGTCTTTTTTTCCTGCCACTTTTATTGTCCTCAGTACAGGGAGAATTGTCCTCCCTACATCCTGACAAGAGATGCTGGCCGTCATGGCATGGGGGCTCTCTAATGCCTTCTTACTAGACAGGCAACACACATGGATCTTGAGGGCAGTACGCGAAGTGAAATAAGTCAGGAACGGAAAGACAAATATCGTCCCTTCTCATTTACATGTGGAATTTTAAAAAATAAAACTCAAAAAAAAAAAAAGCCTCATAGAAAAAGAGATCAGATTTGTAGTCACTGGAGGGGAACTTCCAGTTCTAAGATAAATAACTTCGAGGGATGTAATGTACAACATGAGGACTATAGTTAACACTACTGGTATGTATTGGGGGGTGTGTATGGTATGTGTATATATATGTATATATATAAGGTATATATTGAAAATTGCTAACACAGTAAATGCTACAAGTTCTTATCACGAGGAAAAAAATTTTTGTATCTATATGTGGATGTTAATTACACTTACTGTGGCAAATGTATATAGGTCAGGTCATCATATCGTACACCTTAAACTTATAGGTGCTATGTGCCAATTATATTGCAATAAAACCAAGAGAAAAAAAAATAATAATTCCACAGTGTTAAACATTATCTGTCTTCCTCACCCCTGCCCAAAAGAAAACCCAGAGAGTACCAAGCCTCAGGGACCACCAAATACTCTCCCCGGCACCTTTCAGCTCTTTGGCTGTATTGTGCACATATTAAGAAAGGCTAAGGGGACACCTGGGTGGCTCAGTCAGTTAAGCGACTGCCTTCAGCTCAGGTCATGATCCCGGGATCCTGGGATTGAGCCCCGCATTAGGTTCCTTGCCCAGTAGGGAGCCTGCTTCTCCCTCCACCTGCTGCTCCCCCTGCTTGTGCTCTCTCTCTCTCTGTCTCTCTCTCTCTCTGACAAAGAAATAAAATCTTAAAAAAAAAAAATAAAGGCTAAGGGAGCTGCCTTTGTCCCTCGTTTCCCCCTGACCCTGTATTCCTTCCACAGTAGCCTGATAAGCCAGCGTTGCTCATTTTGCTGGGTGGCCTCATGACGTTATCTTTGGGGTGTACGAACTATACCTACTTCCTGCTGTCCCATCAAAAGAGAGGTGGAAGGGGGCGTGGCCATGGGAAGATATGGAGGAGGCAGAGCTACCGGTCTGCTGCTTTGGACGGCTGAATCCACCTGAACTAGCAGGTAGAACCCCAGAATTAGTGTTTCCAAAAGTGCAGTCAATAACCACCTGCATCCAAATCAGCCAAAGAAGCTGCTAAACAATGTAGATTCTGGAGCCTCCCATCCCCACAGCATCTTCAGTGTCTGTATGTCTGAAGCGGGGCCCAGGAATCTGCATTTTGGCAAGCACCCCAGCCAAGTCTGATGTTCACTGAAGTTTGAGAATCACTGCTGTCAACAAATCCCGAGTAGCTCACGTGACTTCAATGGCCACGCTCAGCAGCTCTACTCTTCCTCACTTTTCACAGTGTTGCCCCTTTCTAGAAAGTTCTTTCCGTCCACCTCTGCCTACAGAAATCCTGCGATCTCTCAAGGCCCCCCTCAAATATAACCTCTTTCGTCGTGCCTTTCCTGCTTTCTGGCCTCCGTGTGCAAATAGCCGGGACCACTCTGCAAGCGATGAGACGGGATAGTGGTTGCTCTCAGTAGTGGGATGTGAGGGGAATTGGGAGCAGAAGACTGAAGCCAGAGCATAGGTGCTGAGGTTGAGCAGCTGAATTTGTGCTGGAAGCTGGGTAACCAGGAAAAGAGTAACACACACCAAGCCCCTGGGTGGTCAGAGGAGTAGTAATTCCAACCACTTAGCAACAGACTTGAGGAGAGGGATTTGCGGTTTCCTGCCTGGGGAGGGGCTGCTGGAGAGGCGGGGAGGGACAGACACAATGGCTGCCCACCAGACCACTGCATGTGTTTGGTAGGGAGAAGGACCTGTTTGTAGCACCCAGTGAGGGGGATGTTGCAGTTCAAGAAGGGTTAACTGGACTATTGAGGGGACACCAGTCCTAGGGTGGGAGGGACGCTGGGGACAACGGCTGGCAGTGAGTTGGCGCTGGAGAAAGGACTCTGTTTTATACCCTGATGTCCTGCAGCTGAGTTTGTGCCCTTGAACTGAGGTTGCTACAAGGGCTCTAAAGTAGAGAAACCAATATCAAAGTCACTCCCTGCAGGCCCCAGAGTGATGGGAACAGGGCATTCCAACCTCCCAGCCACCTTGAGGAAGAGGGGAAGATGGCCGCTTCTTTAGAGACAGGAACTGGCACCCCTCTAGACTACTGCACATGCGTAGTAAGCCCGAGGTCAGGGCATGGAAGGGAAAGGCTATACTCACTCAGGGGACTTTCTCTACTTCAGGGCTTCCAAGAGACCTGGACTACTTCTGTATTCTGAAGATTCCTGTATATGTATGTTTTTAACTGAATGTAAACAAAAATGGAGTTACAAAAACCATGATGTACTTTAAATGCTTACATCTTTTTTAAAATGGCATTTTTAGCCCCGAGGCAAAACCACAATACAACGTATAGCATTGGGTGAGGTCCAGAAATCTGCATTTTTAACAAATGCCCCATATGCAGGCCAACCTTTGAGAAGCGTGCCCTGAATTCTACCAGGAGAAGAAAGCACTCCAAGTGAGATAGGCTTCCCCTGAAATGCTGGGGAAGTGAATTCTCTCGCTTCAGTTTGGGGTGTGTAGCTTTCCCCTCATAGGGAAACAGAGCGGGGCTTTTGCCCAAATGAAGTAAGCAGCTACTAGTTAATGTGAAAAAATGCCAAATTATCCCCTTACCCTAAATCATCCTCCAACCAGCCTGCCATGGGGCCCAAGATTCCCGAGAGTAGCTTTTCTCCTTAAAAATTATTATAAGCTCTGCTCTGCTGTGTCTATGCCTGCCACTCTCCCTTTGCATTATGTTATAAAGCTTTCCAATTTGCTGAGGCAAGATGGTTGCAGGCAGGAGATCTAAGAGAGCGCATAAGAATTTGTCAAAGCTGGTAAGAAATGGACCTCGTGGTTTGACTGCAAGGCAAATGACCTTGAGCTCGGATTTGTTGAGAAATGTGAAATTGAACAGACATGCGCATTTGACCTTGCTGTGGCCATGTGTCCAGAATCTGAGCTAGGCAACAACATTTAAGGGTGTGTTCTCCAGTCATAGTGCATTACACTGGGACAGCGAAAGGGGATAAAATCAGTAGAAGCCCTGGCCTGCTCTACAGGACCTGATAATCTCAAAGGCAGTGAATGGCACGCATGTGAACTAGAACACATACGTAAATCCATGTGTCATTAACAGCACATTATGGGGCCCCTGGGTGGCTCAGTTGGTTAAATGTCTGCCTTTGGCTCAGGTCATGATCCCAGGGTCCCGCATCGGGCTCCCTGCTCAGTGGAGAACCTGCTTCTCTGTTTCCCTCTATCTCTCCCCTATGCTCGTGCGCACGCTCTCACTCCTGCTCTCAAATAAATAAAATCTTAAAAATAAATTAAAAATAAAAGCACATTATGGTAGCACAGAAGTCTTGAAAATTTGGGAAAGTATGGAAGAGGAAGAACTGCAGCCCATGGTTAATAGGTATATTTTACACAAAAGGACCCTCCCAGGGGCTAATTGATCTTGGAGAACGTTCAAAAGTCATAGTTGAGCAGAAAGGGTAGGGCAGAGAGTAGGAGAACACATCACCACCAAACACTGAAAATAAGCAAAGAAAAAGACAGTGTCTGATTTGTCCACCACAAAAGGTGAAAGGCTAGCCCCATGCAGATGCATAAAAACCTTTTGGGCCTCATACATTCAGGGAAGTTGTAGACAAATACAACTCCAAAAGCCAGAACTATAATCTTGCAATTCAAATTAGATCAAGGATTGAAAATAAATTGAAAATAAAAGATTTCTACATGTCAAATCATCTTTTTGTCCCTGTTGTTCACTACTATGGTCCTAACACCTAAGGTCTATATATATTTGATGAGTGAGTGAATGTACGAATGAATACTTACTAATATATAGATATAATATATCTATATATTATATTATATATTATATCTATATTATATCTATTATTTCCAGATATTCAGGTTTCAGGTGTTAATTTTGTATACTAATCATGTTCTTTTTTTTTTTTTTAAGATTTTATTTATCTGACAGAGAGAGAGAGATCACAAGCAGGCAGAGACAGGCAGAGAGAGTGGGGGAAGAGAAGGCCCCTTGTTGAGCAGAGAGCCCGACGCAGGGCTCGATCCCAGGACCCTGAGTTCATGACCTGAGCCGAAGGCAGAGGCTTTAACCCACTGAGCCACCCAGGCGCCCCACACTAATCATGTTCCGTGTGATATTCCCACTACCACTGTTGGACAGTCATCTCTATCTACCCAGCACCTAGCACAGTGCCTGGAATATAGTAGCTCATTTCTCAACATAGGATTCAAAGAATGGAGGTTAGGTGGACCATGAATTAATACATGATAAATGAATGTAAAAGCACTATTAAGACAGTAACTTCAGTAACCTCTCTGCTCCATTAGTACATAGAAATTCCCAACCTGAGCCCATCTGAGTACTAGGGGCAGGAAATGGTAGCAGTGGGGGTCCTTTAGCTGTTTTTAAAATGCTTAGCCAAAATCATATCCTCCATCTAAATGGACTAGGGGCAATGAGGGACATCAGAAAACATCCCGACCTCAAAAAGATGTCTATGGTTTATCACTTGGCCCACTGTATGACTCTATACTTTGTTGAGACCGAATGCCCTTTTTCCCCTCAGCATTTTAGACAACTATTTTTTTTTAAAGGGACATAACTTCTTAGTGTTTAAAACACAAACAAAAAGCTTAACTCACACAGGAATTAAAGAAAAGAAAAGAGCATTTCCAGATACTGGGATATCTAGGTGAGTTTGAAAATGTGACTCAGTTCATCTGAGGAAATACTGAATAGTTACTTCTTTTCAAGAACTACGGAAACATTGTGCAGATGGAACTCTGGCTATTTGGGGCCATCAAAGGGTAAAATGAAAATTCAAGGTTTGTTTCTGGTGTTATGTGCTCAGAAATGTAGTGGAAAGAACCCCTGTCCTCCTCAGCATGCCAACTTGCCTACAGCATCATTGTCTCTCAAGGCAGGATTTCAGGGCAGTGGTAGTTACTATACCGATAATTGTCCGCATATATATATGTCATACATTATAATATAGTATATATATATATTGTGTGTGTGTGTGCATGCACTTTATATATTGAAGCTGTTTTAGTCCTGGGTCTCATCAAGAGCATTCAAACGCTTTTCCAGCATACTCTCTAATGAACTTGGAGGAAAAAAAAAATCTATATATCCTTTCATATGTTTTCAGGTTGACATCTAGATATGTCATCCTAAGTTTAAACCATTGCAAACGACATAATTTCTGGAATAGGGTAAATATTGACATTTAAACTAAAACCATCCGATCACTCATTTAAATATATCCAGTGGTACCTGAATACCATAGTGATTTGTAACTCGTAACCATGTATTTAAAAATTAAACGGCAGGGTGCCTGGGTGGCTCAGTTTGTTAAGTGTCTCGCCTTTGACTCAGGTCATGATTCCAGGGTCCTGGGATCAAGACCAGCACTGGGATCACTATTCAGCAGGGAGCCTGCTTCTCCCTCTCCTACTCCCCTTGCTTGTGCTCAATCTCTCTCTCTCTCTCTCTCTCTCTCTGTCAAATAAATAAATAAATAAAATCTTTAAAAAATTAAAATTAAATGGCTAAAATCTTTAAAGGCAGGAAGTTTACATCGTTCCTTTTCTCCTTGAATTCTTTTTTTTTTTTTTTTTAAGATTTTATTTATTTGACAGAGAGAAACACAGCAAGAGAGGGAACACAAGCAGAGGGAATGGTAGCGGGAGAAGCAGGCTTCCTGCTGAGCAGGGAGCCCGATGCGGGGCTTGATCCCGGGACCCTGGGATCATCATCTGAGCCAAAGGCAGATGCTTAACGACTGAGCCACCCAGGTGCCCCTCCTTTCTCCAACGCTTTAGTTTGCCTCGTCCAGGATACCAGGTACCTGGACTCATACAGTAGATAACCTTTTCGAGATTGGCTTTGAGATTCGTCCGTGTTCCGTTTTAGTGCTGAGTGGTTTTCCATTATATGGATGTAGCGTTACAAGGATGAGGTTTGTTCATTTGCTTCTTGAAGCACATTTGGGTTGTTTCTAGTTTCAGCAATTAAGACTAAAGCTGCTCTGAACATACATGTACGAGGTTTTTGTTGAACCTGAATTTAACCTCTCTAGCCTAACTAGTTAGGGTGGTATTGCTGAACCACGTGCGAAGTGTATGTTTCACTTCAGAGTGAACTGCCAAACTGTCTTCCTAAGTTGCTGTGCGGTTTTTCATTCCCAGCACTTGCTCTGTAACTTCTCTAGCACTTGCCAGGTTTTTATCTTCTTATTTTTTTTTTTAAAGATTTTATTTATTTATTTGACAGAAAGGGAAAGATCACAAATAGGCAGAGAGGCAGGCAGAGAGAGAGGGGGAAGCAGGCTCCCTGCTGAGCAGAGAGCCAGATGCGGGGCTCAATCCCAGGACCCTGAGATCATGACCTGAGTCGAAAGCAAAGGCTTTAACCCACTGAGCCACCCAGGCACCCCTTTATCTTCTTATTTTTTAAAAAGATTTTATTTATTTACTTGACAGAAAGAGACAGTGAGAGAGGGAACACAAGCGGGGGGTGGGGGTGGGGTGAGAGAGAAGCAGGCTTCCCGCTGAACAGGGAGCCCGATATGGGGCTCAATCCCAGGACCCTGGGATCTTGACCTGAGCTGAAACAAGACGCTTAACTGACTGAGCCACCCAGGTGCCACTATTTTTTTTTTTATCAAGTTTTTGTTTTAATTCCCGTTAGGTAACATGTAGTGTTATATTAGTTTCAGGTGTTCGATACAGCGATTCCACACTTCCCTCCATCACCCAGTGCCATGTGTCAGGTTTTCAAAATTTAGCCAGTCTAATGGACAAGTAGTTGGAGCTCATTATGGTTTTAAGATGTATTTCCCAAATAGCTACTTATGTTGAGCATCTTTTCATACCCGTGATATCTATATATTCCCTGTGGTGAAGCGTCTGTTTAGATCCTTTACCCATTTTTATTGCACTATTTTCTTACAGGTGAATTTTGATAATTTTTTTTAAAGATTTTTTTTTTATTATTTATTTGACAGAGAGAAACACAGCGAGAGAGGGAACACAAGCAGAGGGAATGGTAGTGGGAGAAGCAGGCTTCCTGCTGAGCAAGGAGCCCGATGTGGGGCTCGATCCCAGAACGCTGGGATCATGACCTGAGCCGAAGGCAGACGCTTAACGACTGAGCCACCCAGGCGCCCCTTGATAATTTTTTTTTTTATATATAGGCATACCTTGGAGATATTGCGGTCTCGGTTCCAGACCCATCACAGTAGAACAAATATTGCAATAAAGCAAGTCCAATGAAATTTTTTGTAGTGCATATAAAAATTACGTTTACAGGGATGCCTGGGTGGCTCAGTCAGTTAAGCAGCTGCCTTCAGCTCGGGTCATGATCCCAGGGTCCTGGGATCGAGTCCCACATCGGGCTCCTTGCTTAGTGGGGAGCCTGCTTCCCCCTCTGCCTCTGCCTGCCTCTCTGCCTGCTTGTGGTCTCTCTCTCTCTCTGACAAATAAATAAATAAAATCTTAAGCAAAAAAAAGAAAACCATACTTGATTAAAAAAAAAAGTTACGTTTACAATATACTGTTGTCTGTTGAGTGTGCAATAGCATTATGTTCAAAAAACAATGTGCACACTTTAATTAGAAAGTACTTTAAAGATTTACTTATTTTGGGGGGGCAGAGGGAGAAGGAGGGGAAGAATTCTTAAATAGACTCTTCACTGAGCGTAGAGCCCGACTCAGGACTCGATCTCACTACCCTTCAACCATGACCTGAGCCGAATTCAAGAGCTGGATGCTTAACTGACTGAGCCACCCGGGTGCCCCCATTAGAAAGTACTTTATTGCCAAAAAATGGTAACCATTACCTGAGCTTTCAGCAAGTCATAATCACTGATCACAGATCACCATATCAAATAGAATAATAATGAATACGTTTGAAATATTGCAAGAATTACCAAAATGTGAGACAGAGGCAAAAAGTGACCAAATGCTGTTGGAAAAATGGTGCTGATGGACTTGCTTGACATAGGGTTGCCACAAACCTTCAGTTTGTAGAAAAACACAGTATGTGTGAAGAACAATAAAACGAGGTTCGCCTGGGGCGCTTGGGTGGCTGAGCTGATTAAACCTTTCACTCAGGTCATGATCCCGGGGTCCTGGGATGGAGTCTCACCTCAGGCTCCCTGCTCAGTGGAGAGTCTGCTTCTCCTTCTCCCTCTGCTGCTCCCCCTTCTTGTGCTCTCTCTCTCTCTCTCTGTCAAATAAATAAATAAAATCTTAAAAAAACAACAACACGAGGAATGCCTATATTCTGGATACAAGCTCTTTGTTAGGAATGTGACTTGCAAATGTTTTTTCCCCTTCTGCATCTTATCTTTTCATACACTCAGTGAGGTCGTTCATAGAGCAAACTATATTAATTTCAATGAAGAGATATTTGTCCCTGTTGGACTGAGAATCTTAGTCCCTCTCTGGCTACTGCCCGAAGACCTTCCTCAGTTCCTTGCCACATGGACTACTCCGTAGCACGGCTCATAACATGGCAGCAGGCTTCACTCAGTGGTGGTGAATGGGAAGAGCCATGGTCTTCATGTAACCTACTCTTTGAGGTGACATCACTTCCGCCATGTTCCAGGTGTTAGAATTGAGTCACTAGCCCACGGTCAAGGGGAAAAGATCGTATAAGGAAGGGTTCAAATACCAGGAAGTGGGCATCAGTGGGGGCTGTCCCAGGGGCTTCTAACCACACGGTATTATTTCCCAGAAATCGAGAAACTGAGTGATTGTAATCTTGAGTAATAAATCCTTTTCTAAGTCATGAGGTTTATAATTCTTTGCTTTTGATAAAATATAAGGTGAACCCAATCAAGTTGTCAGATGATAATTATTAAAATATTATTTTACAAAACATCATTACATGACTTTTTGGCATGTAACTCAGAGTTCAAGAAAATTGAGTGACAATAGCATAATAAAACTGTCCATTCACATATACTTATTGATATGAAAAGGTTTCTTAGCATTTAATTTTATAAAAGTATAAAAATATAGTTGATGCTGAGTTTTGTTTCTGAATATTACTTAATATTCTGTGGATATAATAACTAGTTAGATGAAAAACCCTATTCACATATTTAAGCAATTCATTTCTAATAAAAATGTATTTTTATGTCTTAATTATCTATCAGAATTTGTATTATATTTGTGTTCTTTTGAGCTGTTTTGTACTGCTAATCATGGAATCATAACTTAATTCAAAGGAAATGCTTTAACATTTATTACCTTCTGGCCACAGGAAATAAAAAATTAAAATTTAATTTATAGTTTTGTTATGAAGGACTGATCGATAGTAATAAAATATTTAAAACAAAAATTTTATAGCATTAGGGTAAAATCCTGTGGGGATGTGAATGAAAATAAGAATTCAAGGAGAGGGGCGCCTGGGTGGCTCAGTTGTTAAGCCTCTGCCTTCGGCTCAGGTCATGAGCCCAGGGTCCTGGGATTGAGCCCTGCGTCAGGCTCTCTTCAATGGGAAGCCTGCTTCTTCCTCTCCCTCTGCCTGCTGCTCCCACTGCTTGTGCTTTCTCTCTCTCTCTGTGTCAAACAAATAAATAAAAATCTTTAAAAAAAAATAAGTATTGGAGAATGGAGCAGTGGTTGCCAAAGGCTAGGAGTCGGGAAGAGATTGATTACAGAGGGACAACACTGGGGGATTTGCGGGAGGCGGTGGGACTGTTGTGCACCCTGTGGTGGTTAGAGCAGGCCATCCTGCTTAAGGCCTTAAAACTCCTAGAAAAGTGTGTGTGTACGTTTTGCTCATGATGGTGGTTACGCAGGTATAGACACTTGTCAAAACTCATGGAACACATAAAATGGGTGAATTTTACGCTATGGAAATCATATCTCAATGATGTGGAATTTAAAAAAAAAAAAGCCTCAGGTGCCTGGGTGGTTCATCAGTTGAGCATCTGGCTCTTGGTTATGGCTCAGGTCATGATCTTATGGGTCCTGAGATGGAGCCCCCCCCCCCATCAGGCTCCACACTCAGCAGGGAATCTACTTGAGGGTTGTCTCCTTTGCCCCTCCTCTCTCTCTCTCTCTCTCTCTCTGTCTCTCTCTCTCTGAAACAGATCAATAGATCCTAAAGGAAAAAAAAATAACCTGCCCACACCAATTCCATTCCATAAAAACAACCGCTGTTGACAGTTTGGTATGCACCTGTCTAGAACATGTAAGCACGTCCTATAAAGGGTTCTTCGGGTGCGTAAATGGCATCATTGTACACAATAGACACTTTATGTTGCTTTTTTCACTGCCAGATTTTGAAGCTTTTACAGATATATGGATAAGCTCATATATACATACAGATGTTCTAGGTATAAAATGGTGATAGATCTACTATATTTGTAATAGCTGTATTGCAAGCCATTTTGTGGACACGGCATCATTTACTCAACAAAGCTCCCACTGTTGGATATTTAGGTCGCTAGCTGTTTTGCTATGACAAGCTATGGTGCTAACAGCAAACGACCCTGTGCATGCCTCTTTTTGCAAGTATAATGATCAGATCAATCTCTCCAAGTAGGATTACTGGGTCCTGGGGTATATGTAATTTGAATTTTTATACCTACCGACAGATTGCCCTCTATAGAAGCAAGCCGAACTTTGAGAAGGAGGCATGAGTGCATTTTGCAGTTTCCCCTTCCAAAGTCTTGAACTTCCCTTTCACAGGACCATGCTGATATTGAGTGGAAGTTTGCAAGGACAAAGCTCTGGATGAGTTACTTTGATGAAGGCGGCACCTTGCCACCTCCTTTCAACATCATCCCCAGTCCCAAGTCCTTTCTCTACCTTGGTAACTGGTTTAACAACACCTTCTGCCCCAAAAGAGACCCTGATGGTAGACGGAGAAGGAACAACTTGAGAAGTTTCACGGTAAGGTTTTTTAAAATTCCTTTTCTTTTTAAACAAAACTGTTTTCTAGCTTCTCCCCTGCCCCCCCTTCATGAGAGTCCCTATATTAAACAGCATAAAACCACTCCAATCTACAGAGGCGTGGGAGTTTGTCAGGCAGGAGCTCCTGTGTTACTCTCCAGTCCTAATATTTAGAAATATATGCGAGGGGATGGGTTGCTGGGAAAGCACTGATGTGAGCTCTCTGTCCCTTGTCAATTACAGGAACGCCACGCTGACAGCCTGATACAGAATCAACATTATCAGGTAAAGCTCGTCCCAGGGACAAATGAAAATCGTTCTTGCTCAGTTGGTGTGACCTTGGACAAGTCACTTAACCTTGCTGAGCCTCGGTTTCCTCATCTGTTAAACAGGGGTGATATAACTTCACTCATAGGGTTGTTCTGAGAATCGAGTGGTGAGCATGCACACGCGATTGTGTGTGTGCGTGTCCTGGCACATTTAGTGGGAGCTATCATCGTCACCATTATCGATACAAAGTAGAATGACTACATGTGTGCCATTCCCAGGAGGCTAAGTAAAAAGAAGCCATCCTGAGGTACCTGGGTGGCTCAGTCCATTGGGCTTCCGACTCTTGATTCCAGCTCAGGTCATAATCTCAGGGTCGTGGGATCGAGCCCCGCACATCTGCACCAGGCTCTGCGATCAGTGGGGTGCTGGATTCATTTTGTCCCTCTCCCTCTGCCCCTTCCCCACTCTCCCTCTAAAATAAATAAAATATATATATATACATATATATATTTTTAAAGAGGCTATCCGTGTAAAGGAGAAGTGTACATTGACTTTAAGAAAAATATCTGGATTATGTAATTAGCAGACATTGAAATCAGCAGACTTCATGACACCAAAGAGTGACTTTATCGATTGTGCAAGAGAGAACAACTATCACCTTAGTGGGAGGATTAAAGTTTAATCCAGCCTGAAAGGAAGGGTATTGGCCATGACCTTCCAAGGATTATTCCACTCTCATTATTCTATAAATGTGAATCTGTGTTTGCCTTCTTTGTGGGCAGAAATGTTTCTTATTGGCTGAATTTCATTTTGCTGGCCTACTCTGCCACCGCATTTGGACACACAGTCATTCTTTGTTTAGCCAGTGGACTTAACTGGATTTTTGCGGAAAATGACTGGATCCCAGGAGGATTTCCTATTGCGAAGACAGTCTGAGCATGTTTTATTTCTTGACAGTGTTTCTTATTTTTCTGAGAGCCTGAGAAGAAAACTGAATGCCCTCCCTTTTTTTAATTTCCAGGAAGTCATCAGGAATTTAGTCAAAAGATATGTGGCTGCTATGATAAGAAATTCCAAAACAAACGAGGGACTAACAGAAGAAAATTTTAAGGTAACTGAATCAGGAAGTGGTTTAATTTCTCACGTCACATTTCTTAGGCATTATGTAATCTTCACAGCGTTTGAGGTTTCTGGTGATCATTTAACTACCTATAATACAGCAAAACCAGCTATGATTTTTATGTTCTCTTAGAATGGTCTGTCATCGGGACACCTAGGTGGCTCAGTTGGTTAAGTGTCCAACTCTTGATTTCACCTCAGGGTCGTGAGATGGAATCCTGAGTTGGGCTCTACGCTCAGCACGGAGTCTGCTTGTCCCTCTCGCTCTGCCCCTCTCCCCACCTGGAGCAGGGAGCCCGATGCCAGACTCGATCCTAGGACCCTGGGCTGAAGGCACTTAACCAACTGAGCTACCCAGGCGTCCACACATGTTTCTAAGGAACATAAAAAGGCCCTTATCTAGGGTACCTGGGTGGTGCAGTTGGTTGAGCCTCCGATTCTTAGTCTTGGCTCAGGTCACCATCTCAGGGTCATGGAATCGAGCCCCGTGTCAGGCTCCGCATTCAGGGTGGTCTGCTTGGGTTTCTCTCTTTCTTTCCCTCTGCCCCTCCCCACCCCCCCTCAAAAAATATATATAAATCTTTTTTTTAAAAGGCCGTTATCCTAACCCATAGATATAACTCATCTACTGAGAGCCTGCTATGTGCTAAGCTCGCCATGGGTGCTGGGGTAGAGTGATGAGTAAGATATCACCAGCCCCCACTCTCGTGGAGTGACACACAGACAGTAATGAGAGAAGGTGACAAATGACTGAGTATTCTGACAGGATAAACACAGGGTGCTGTGGGACAGAGAGGAGGGACACTCAGCTGGGATCTGGGGAGTCAGGGCAGCTTTTCAGAAGAAGCTGTGTTTAAGCTGTGGCTTGCAGGAGGAGCCAGATAAAGGAGAGTTGCAGAGAAGAGTGTTCTAAACAGAGAGAACAGCACGGGCAAAGGCCCAGAGGCATGAGAGAATACGTCCATTCGGGTGGACAGTAGAGAGCCCGAGGAAAGAGTAGGAAGAGCTGACACGGGGCCCTGAAAGACTTTGTAGTCCTTGGAATGGCATTTCCACTTTTACCCAAGGTCAGTGACAAGTAACTAAAGTTTTAAGCAGGGGAGCAATAGGATCCAACTTAAGCTTTAAAAAGGTGGTTTTTAAAGGAGCAATCTAGCATCTAGGCAGCCAGTTAGAGAGAGAAGACATTTCCTGGGGACGCCTGGGTGGCTCAATCGGTTAAGCGTCTGCCTTCAGCTCAGGGTCCTGGGATCGAGTTCCGCATCGGACTCCTTGCTCAGGTGGGGAGCTCGCTTCTCTCTCTGCCTGCCGCCGCCCCCTGCTTGTGCTCCCTCCCTCCCTCTCTCTCTCTCTCTCTTGCTCTAACAAAGAGATAAATAAAATCTTACAAAAAAAAAAAAAAAAAGACGACGACATTTCCAGGGGACTTGAGTGGACAAGGCGCCCTGTCCTCAAAGAGCGGTCTCTAACCGGACACATTCCATTTCCCTACATCTATCTATTCCTTAGGGTCCTGAAAGCTTTTTTGTCTTCCATAGTCTTCCTATATGCAGACACGCCTGTGAGAGCTGGTACCTTAGTTGCTGGTTAGGGCTTTGGCGGGGACAAGTCTGTTGGTGTCCCCCCGATGAGGGCCGTCTGAAATCAACTTTGCCAATGGCACAATTTTTCCAATGGCCTGCCCCGCCTGCAGAATTATTAGTGTGTTTTTCTTGTGCTGGGATAATGTGAGATTTTGCTGGTAGTCTGGGCACTTTGTGATTTGCCATCAGGCAAAACCTGGGACATTCCGAAGGACAACCGATGAGCCTATTTTTTGAACTAAAGACCAAGCTTCTTAATGTAACGTGTCTTCTGTCTTGCCCTAGGAATTGAAGCAGGACATCTCCAGCTTTCGATATGAAGTACTTGACCTCTTAGGAAATAGGAAACACTCGAGGAGAAGCTTTTCCGCGAGCAGCACTGAACTCTCACAGAGGGATGACACCAACGATGGCAGTGGTGGGGCTCGGGCCAAATCCAAGAGTGTCTCTTTCAACTTGGGCTGCAAGAAAAAGGCCTGCCATGGGCCACCTCTCATCAGAACCATGCCGAGAGCCGGGGGTGCCCAAGGGAAGTCAAAAGCCGAGTCGTCAAGCAAACGGTCCTTCATGGGTCCTTCTCTCAAGAAACTCGGTCTTCTGTTCTCCAAGTTTAATGGTCATATGTCCGAACCCAGTTCGGAGCCGATGTACACCATTTCGGATGGCATCGCTCAGCAGCACTCTATGTGGCAGGACATCAGATATTCTCAGATGGAGAAAGGGAAAGCAGGGGCCTGTTCTCAAAGTGAAATTAACCTCAGCGAGGTGGAATTAGGCGAAGCCCGGGGCGCTGCCGAGAGCAGTGAATGCCCCCTAGCCTGTTCTAGCTCTCTCCACTGTGCATCCAGCATCTGCTCCTCAAATTCTAAACTTTTAGACTCCTCAGAGGACGTATTTGAAACTTGGGGAGAGGCTTGCGACCTGCTCATGCACAAATGGGGTGATGGACAGGAAGAACAAGTTACAACGCGGCTCTAAGTCTAAGCCCCTCTCCCCTGTTGTGGAACACAAGAGAAAATTTGTAATTTCTGAGCTCTCAGAGGTGACACAGAATTTGATTCCCTCATTGCCCGCCACCCCCCCCCATACACCAGAAAGGAGAGTGAAACTCCTAGTATCTTCACTGTCTTTTATAGCCACACTTTCCATTTTTTGTTCTTGTTAGTATGGTTATTATTATTGCTATTATTTGCCTTTTTATGCCTATTAACATGAAGTCCATCTCACAATCAACTGCAGGGGTGTTTGCCCCGAATCAGCAGAGGTGCAGTCGGGTGCTTTACCCTTCGGCTTTGCTTTTCTTACCCTTGCTTCCTTGAAGCTCCAGGTGCCACTTTGCTACTGTTGCTGCCGCGCAGACTCCTGACCTTCTGCAGGATCTCACGCCATTTCCCCACGGGGCTGAGGGAGGTGCTTGGCAGTCCCCACCAGCTACCAGATGAGGCAAGCCAACCTGCCCATCCATCTCTGTCGCCCATTCCAGTGCAATGAACAGCATCAAAGGGAGACTGAACAGACTCCAAAGAATTGTCAGCTTGTGGTTTCTAGGTAGAACTGGCCTTCTCGTTGTTTTTGTTTCTAAACACGATTTCTCCTTATCGTGGGGGCTGTTGAGTGTTTTGTTTCTAAAAGATGTGTAAGTTTCCCCGTGTGTGCCAGTGAATATTTACCACGTAGTATGTGTCCTATGTAACAAGTTAGTGAATTCCTTTCCCGTGTTTGTGTGTTTCAGTTGACTTACTACCTTTTAAAATGTGATAGTATTGACCTTAGTATTTAGGACGTGTGCTGTTTTTAAGAACTTCTGCTGCACTCTAACCAGTAGTTGCTACATCTCATACATTGGCAAGAAAAATAATTAGCTGGTACATTTCTAGGGGCCGATCTACTGTCAATAGTTTTAGTCATCATTGCTATCAAAAGCATTTCTAAGGTGAAAGTCTGGGTTTGCAGATATGTTATCAGAAAAATGACATCTTGCTGAGGTGTCAGAATCCGAAAAGAGCATCTTCATTTCAATTCATTGCATTCTGATGAAAAAACAATTTTGGGTCTAGATAACCTGATTCAGATTGCAGTTTTAATATTCATTGCTGGCAGCGGAATTGCATGTGTCAACTTACGTTAGATACGTAACATAACCCCAGTAACTTCATGGAACTATAAACATGATCCAAATTCTGTCTTCAAAGAAAGCCAGATTTATATATACAAATTCTTTTCCACAGCTGAAGAGTACCTCATCAAAATCCGAATGTGCAGGTTAAAAAATGAAGTCTATGATGCATATGGTCATCATTTTGACCCAATAACCACTGGGGTTGATTTCAGGGTTTTTTTTGTGGGGTTTTTTTGCCTTTGGTTTTTGTGGTATTTTGTTTTTATTATTTTTTACCAACATTAGCACAGAGTTGTCCCCAATTCACACTGTATCATATGACCTGAACAGCCCTAGGTGTGGGTCCTAGAGAGTAAATTAATAGTGCGTAGCTCAGAAAAGAAAGTTGGGCATTTTTCTGTTCTTGTAAATGTTAACAGTAATAGAAATCCATCTAAATTAATTTGTGTACTTTCTGGTACAAGTAAAATGAAGCATTTTCAAAGAATGCATTTATGCCTCCAAAATAGCTTGGGACAGTGTAGTTTCTAGGTTATTTGAATTGATTCCCATTTCCAGCTCTAACTTTGGTGACTGATGGTCAAAACATTGGACATGAAGAGACAAATTGGTGGGGAAGGGGGAATCCGAGGAGGTGTTGAATAAGGCTCAGATCCAAGCAAAAGTAATCAAGAGAACAAGCTGCATCAAAACCCATTTGATAAGAGATTGTCCCCAATAATTCTTTGATCATAGCTGAAGTGATTACTCAACGCCCAACTTCTCTCCCACTTCCCTAACTGGGACAATCATAAATGACCTTGACATCAATAACAGGTGATTTTGCAGAAGGTAGGTTTCTAAATCTACAGATTCAACTTTTCCAATCGTCAGATTTACTTCTGACAATAAATTGCACCCGAGTACCTTCCTAATTCATACTGATGGCACCAAACACCAATACATGGCCCTATTTCATCAAAAGAAAAATACACCTCTTTCTCACAAATACATGTACTTGTGATAACCTAGGTAAAATTGTTCTGGAAGTCACTGTATCTCGTCAGAAAACAAGGGTAGCCATAGAGCCATGCTCCAAAATAGTCTTCTCTCAGTTAACATTCTGAGGAGAGAATATGTATAAATGATAGCAGCCGATCTTGACGACTAAAAGAAACCAGTGTCCTATTTCATGGGTAGTACATTCCTTTGCAGATCTTCTCAGGGTTACTGTCTTTATGACTTGGGCTTACAACTGCACTAGCCTTGAGGCCTGGTGACGATGGGGACTGAGGCCAGTGAGCTGTTAAAGCTGGACGGCTATTGCCGTAACTTCCGTGTTGGTAACATCATTTTTATTCACTCTAACTCAGAAGAGTAGGAACTTAACATAGAAAGTAGAAAGGAAACAGATTTGTGTTCACCTCTGGACCTCTGTAGACCCTCTGGACTAGCTACTATCAAGCATTTCAAATACAGCGCTCAAATGTCATCTGACCCCGGAGAAGGTATAAGCCAATGGGAGAGTGAATTTACAAACAGAGAAAATTGGAGCTAAGAGGGTACCTGAGAGAGAATCCACTCTATCCCAACCTTTATTCCAACCTCTTATTTTACAAACAGGAAAAAAAAAAAGGCCCAGAGAAGAATGACTTGCTCAAGGTCACAGAGCCAGCCAATAAACCCAAATCTACTAAGTCATAGAAGCAAGGCATTTACTATTAAGCACATATATATGATATAGTATACATAGGATATGTGAAAATGGAACGGCCACTATACATATACTTTTGTTCATTTGCTTCAAAATTTCAGGCCGATATATTTAAATGTAAAGTGAAAAATGTACTCTGAAGTCAAATATAATAATACATGGTATGAGAATCATTCACTAGTTTTCCAAATATCTATACCACGGTTTACCTCCATTATAACTGGCTTTCTTGTCACTTCTAGACACCTGTATTCATTTCTTTGATTCCACCATAATTCCATCAGAGTGTCCCTGATAATTAGTAAGGGTATAGATCCCGCAAAGAAAATGTCTGAATTATATTAGAAAATGACCACTGCTGAAGAATCTCTTCTACTTCCAACTTTAAGTCCAGTGAAGTACAAAGACAGAGCAAAGATTTCAAATTCAAAGTCAGTGTTTTTGGAAGATGCCAAATTTTACAGCGGTATAAATGCTCCAAGTTGTATTTCTGTCCACTTACATCAGAATATTGCGGATTTCTTTCTACCTCCCATAGTCATTTTTTATTCTGCTCTGAACCTAATTTAGGCTATTTCAGTTAAGCTCAAAACATCTAAACATCTGCCTGCAATTTGATTAAAGAACTGAAAAAAAAGTAGGGCCTCTACCTTTTGAGTGACTTAAATAATTAACAAATACTTTTTCAATAAGAACTTTATAGCTGTTATGGCAGTGCAAAAGCTCTCCTGTAAATTTCATTGAATTTCAGTGAAAAATATGAGCTGACACTTTAGCCAGAAAATACCAATGACCATTTGATGTTCCTGTTTAGTAGGTCTTGTGAGTGAGACTCAAGTGGTGTTTTGACTAAGAGTTTAAGTGGCCCAGACTTTGCTTGGTTTATTAAACCATCAGATAAAAAGTACTTGAAGTTAGGCAGACATTCTTTCCTGTTTAAAAGTACATAAGAAAAACTGACCATATTATTCTGGTAATTGAGTTTTCAAAAATAGTGCTAACAAACAGATTGCTTGTATAGACATAGCCAACGTAAGTTGATGCAATTGTTCAGATCATTTAAATAACTTCTTCATACCTACCTGTCAGCTCCCTTTAACCCCTGCGGCCTTGCCTAAAATCTATGGGCATTTTAGATTGTTTCCCTGGCTTGCTTTATCTAGATAATTGCTCCAAATATCCACTTTGCTGGTGAAGAATTAACCACTGGGAACCGAGTACCACAATTCAATGTGACCATTACTTTAGGAAAGAGAAATAATATTTCTACTGGATTTCCAGTGACCTTTTCCATCACTTTGTATCCAACAGATAAGAGTTTTAGCTTGTGTTGCTTTTAGGGGGATGTTTGTAAATGTGAGATCCTTATCTGTGTTACATACAAACGCATATGCACACAATGAAACTTAATAGCATCTGATCTTTCTGGCCTTGGTCCTTCGTCTTTTTTGGTAATTATTTGATCATTTTGAAGGGAAGGGGAACAGGAATAACTTCAATGGAAAGAAACTTCCTGAGATATGGTGAGGAATTTCTAAAATAAATTGCCATGACAGTATCTGCTGTAGCACAACTGTTAACATTGAAAGCTCTTGGAATTTCGGGTTCCTGGTTTGAAGAAAAAATAAAGCATTTAGATCAGAAGAAAAGAACCTGCAAAAACCAAAATATGCGTTTTTGGTGAATTAAATTAAATCTGCGTACTTTGGATTTATTGCATACTTGAAATATTACTATTCATATGCAATATGTGGCCTAGGATTTCCACCTCTAATAGTCCGTGCATGTGGTCCAAAGAAGAAGATTCTAGAAGCTGGTTTTGAGAGCTTTATTTCTAGAAAATGAAATAAATGTTCAGTAAGAAACGAAGGAGGGAATTGCTTGGGACAATACAGGCAGCAGGCCAGGCTGCTCTAGCATTTTAAATTCTGTATTTGTTTTATTCCTACTCTAGAGTGGACTTATATCTTGTACTTGTTAGTTTATTGGATCTGAGTTGTGGTCTTTCATTTTTTAGATATACCATCAGTGCTTGTAGTACTTAAGAGACATGCACATATCAAGAATGATAATATCTAAACATAAAATTAAGCGGAATGCCCTTATGCCAAAGCTAGCTTTCCTATCTGGTGTGAAAAGTTGTGAAGCTGTGCAGGAACTTCCTGTTACTACACAATGAAAGGCAATTTTTGTAGTAAATGGGAAGATCCCATCACTCTCGACCATCATAGTCAACCTTCATAAATCTGTAACTGTACCACACACCTACCCTACCCTCATTCTTCACTCTCAAAAAGAACAGCCCTTTTTGACAGCCCTCCAAATGACTTGATAGAACTAAAAAAGACTAAATGAAGAAGTAGGTAAGAAGGGCCTGCAGTATGAAGGTCATTTTCACCAGCTTGCAGCCTATTTTGCCATCCGAGAATCTAACATCCCAGGAGCTGCACCTCAACTCACACACAGGCACATACCGAGGCAACATCCTCTACGGATGTTGAGTAGGTGGCAGTGGCCTTTTATTTTAGCCTAAGGTGGCCAATCATTTGCAAGTACACTTAAGCTGGGCTTGGCCATTTTATGCCTTTTCCCATCAAGTTCTACATAATCCCAAAATACTCATTGCTACCAACTGCCTTCCAACTTAGAAACACTCTTGACAGTTCTCTGGTCTTCTACAACCCTTAAAACTGACCCTTGGAAGACAAGACAAAAGGCTTTGAACTTTTAAGGGAAGTGCTTGAGGTACTTAGATAGTGGTGGTATATAGTAAAAGACAGAAAAAATTGTAATAGAAAAGCTTGCAAAGAACAAGTATGGACAAGCACTTTAAAACAGGGCTACACCACCAAATTGTCGAACTTTTTAGATGACCAAATTGAGGTGGACTTCTCACCTCACTTTAATTCTTTTTTAAGAATTAAAAAAAAAAAAAGTGTAGTTCCTGAATTAAAACATTAACATCACCATTTTCTCACTCAAAAAAATCCAGAAGTACAACAGTATATGAAAACTAGCTCTGAGCAAACTAAATCGTTTTTCAAAGGTCCGGTCAAATTTAGTTAGAATTTCAGATCATAGCAAGTTCTCACCTTGTGGTCACTATATTGCTAAGTTCAACACATGAGACTCACAGTAAGGTTACATTTTAAATTGTGCAATATCATCAACTAGCTTTTATAAATATGCACGCTTAACCAGTAACTGGGATTGATCTCTGCAAATTTTATCTAAGAAATAAAATAAATCTGTCAAAACTCCACATCAAAGAGAAATAAAAGGTAAAATTGGGGGAGGATAGTATAGAAAGCTAGATTCTATATCCTGTGTCATCTTTTAGCTTCATAAATTTGGAATAAACATATCAAGTGAAATTATAAAATAATGAGATATTTTCCTAAGCATTCTGGAACGTATGTGCCCAAATGAATGCTGTTCTTCAAAGTAATCACCTTAAGCTGCACCCATATTCAAAGGCTACCATTACTCAAATCATTGTGGACTTCTGCTTTGGAGAGGATATTCAAAATCCATTAATACAACCTCTGAATATTCTCAATGGTAGAAAACCATGATCCTTTAAGATAAAGATTTTAGAAACAGTCAAAAATAATTTTAGGTCCATATTTGGTAAAAAAAGGTGGGTGATCAAGCTGAGTTCTACTTTTTCTGGTTTAAGTGCTAAGACATAATAGTGACCTGAAACTGCTCTTTGGGAACCAGTTAATTTTTTTTTTTATCAACTTTATTGAGGAATGACTGGTGTACAATTACCTGCATCCCCTTCAAATGTACAATTCAGTGAGCTTCTGCAGTTGTATATATCCCTGAAGCCACCACCACAATTAAGATACAAAAATTTCTACCACACCCAGCATCCTTATTCCTCGTTGCAGCCTGAAATCTAGTTGGTTTTTTTTGTTTTTTTTTTCTTTTCCTGAAATCTAGTTTTAAACCTGCTTGGAACAGTGGGTGGCAGCCTTACTGAAGTAAGTGCATACAAAGCCTCCCAAGGAGGAAACATTGAAGAGCACCATATTTAGTACACACCTCCACTGATTTGGCAACCATGACTTAACCCTTGAGACATGTGTTTAAATAGTAAAACACATCCCAAGTTCCAATAGCTTATCACAAGTAAACCCAGAATTGGCTTCGCAAACCTTAGAGTCATAAGAAATGACACTTTATGATGCAAAGGTTCTGACAACTAAGCTGTTAGCAGAAGAAGGGACAATAAAGAAAAGCCCCAGCCTTTGTAGAAAAATGGAGGGAGGCGGGGGGTTGGACCCAGGAGGAGCTCTGGTAGCAGAACAGGATTTGGCTGTAGAGGGAGGATGGCAGGAGCTAGATAAATGTTCGAGTCATTTGAAAGTCACATGTATTTCCTGTGTAAGGTCTAGTTATAATTTAAGGTAAGGTTTTGTCACTCTGTGGTCACGCCTTGCAGGACTTTTATGACAGATACTGAGTGATCAGTTTAAATAACCAAAGCAATGTAGCCTGCAGTCCCAACAAGCACAGTGATAACTGTACTTAGTACATGTGGACAGGAGAAGCAGAATTCTCAAGTACCTAACAGGATCATTAGTCTCTGGCTTTCTTAATGTTAAAGGCAACCCAATTTGATAAATTATTAGCTTTAAAATTTGTTACTGTTGAAATTGCTCCTTTAACAAAGCAAAACTAAACCCATGTGTTTTCTTACTTCAATTGTAAAGGGGAAGACTTTCTCAAGGATATTTCAGTTAAGTATAAACAAACACATCCCTCTCAAGTGAAAACATTTTGTCTTTGTTTCTTGTGAAAACATTTTGTCTTTGTTTCTTATAACACAAGAATGCACGCCAGTGGTAGTACTCAAGAAAATACCAATATTTGAACCTTTCACACAATTATGTTTCAAGATTTCTCAAAAACGAGGTTGAAACTGAGGTTGAAACAATGAATGTAGTTTGGAACTCGCAAGACAAAGAATAGTAAAACACAGAGATGGTGTTTAATTCACTTTCTTAACCTAGTTGACAGCCTTGATCACACGTCACCTTACAGAAAACGTTTGCATCAAACTTAAGGTTAAAATTAGATCTTGTGGGCTTAATCATGAAAAGGGAAAATTCCAAATGTGTTTGTGTAAATGGCATTTTGGCTTCGCAAACTACAATTTTAAAAGCTAAAACCTCCTTGAGGAACTTTACTTTCATTTGAATACTTTCTGTAAGAAGTGCAAAGTTGGTGTCATCTTTAAATGTGTTAAAAATATTGTACAATAAAATGATTTTGTGTATTTTTAGCTTCAGTATGAAGAAAAATAAAGCACTGAGTTTCTTTCCCCCAAAGTGTCTGGCTGCTCAGAATCAAGGCGTTTTGTTTCTCTGTTTTCTCATCATTTATAACAAGCTATTATTAATAAACATCTGTGAAAAATGGATTTTACACTAGAATTTAACCACCATACACTTAAGGGAGACCTCTGCAATCCCATATATTTTGAAAAGCAGATGATCGAGAATAAACATTAATACCATCCTAACTTTTTACTTACCATTAGAGCTGTGTATATCAAATATTTAAAAACTGAATGAGCATTCATAAAGAACTTTGAAATAATGACATAAAGGGACAAAGACAGTTAACAAAGCTCAAACTTACACACTGAGCAACATTACAGGCCTTATTCTGAAAATTTCTTACTCTTTATTGAGTACCCAAAGTATAATACACGTTGTGCAGAACAGTTTGAATCTGCGGGCCAGCAAGAAGACACATAAACTGAGGTTAAGCTGGTATTATTAAACTAGTATAAGTACATTTGGGCAATATTTCAAGTAACAGTTGATGCTGTAAGATTTTTTTTTTGAGGCGGGGAGGTAATGGGGCACTTGGGTGGCTCGGTCGGTTAAGATTCTGACTCTTGATTTAGGCTCAGGTCATGACCTCAGGGTTGTGAGCTCAAGTCCCATGTGGGCTCCACACTGGGCATGGAGCCTGCAAGATTCTTCCTCTCTCTCTGCCCTTCCCCACTCATGCTTGCAAGAGCATTCTCTCTCTCAAAACGAAAACTTTTTTTTTTTTTAGTAATAGACTTTTCAGCAATTACCTTGCCCCTACTGAATTCAGGTTTGAAGTTTTACTGTTTTTATTTTACTAACGTTAACTTTAGGCCACCAGAACAGTTTAACTTTCAGCCAAATAACTCGCTTGCAAGTCCTGGCCTAATTAAAGTACGATTGGCTGTACAACATCTACACATTAGTTAGGTGAGTAAGGACAACTAAATAGGCAGTAACATAGCTGAAAAAGATCTGCAACTGGCATATGCAATAAACTCCTACAACTCAATAATAAAAACACAACCAATTTCAACATACCTCAAAAAGGAATATATACCACTGGCAAATAAGCACCTGAAAAAGTGTTGTGGATTTTTTTGAGTGAGAAAATGGTGATGTTAATGTTTTAATTCAGGAACTACACTTTTTTTTTAATTGGGGAAGTCCATCTCAACTTGGTCATCAAAGAGTTTGACAATTTGGTGGTGTAGCCCTGTTTTAAAGCACTTGTCCATACTGTTCTTTGCAAGCTTTTCTGATTTTAGCCATTGTAGTAGGTGTGTAGCTCTGAGCAAACTGTAAATTGTTTTTCAAAGGTCCGGTCAAATTTAGTTAGAATTTCAGATCATAGCAAGTTCTCATCTTGTGGTCACTATATTGCTAAGTTCAACACATGAGACTCACAGTAAGGTTACATTTTAAATTGTGCAATATCATCAATTAGCTTTTATAAATATGCATGCTTAACCAGTAACTGGGATTGATCTCTGCAAATTTCCTCATGCTCCTTCCTACTCAATCTCTTGTCACCTCAGACCATCCCCTAGGCAACCACTGTTCCTTCTGATTTTCTACCATTATAGATTAGCTATTTTTTTGAAATGTATGTAAATAAATCTGTCAAAACTCCACATCAAAGAGAAATGGATTAACAAACATAGCACAGGATATAGAATCTAGCTTTCTATACTATCCTCCCCCAATTTTATCTTTTATTTCTTGAAAATTAGTTTGAAGAATCAGTTGCCTATACTATAGGCTTCTCCCAACCCCCACATGTAACTTCTTAGGTACCTATCTATGGACCTTTTGTGATGGCTTCTCTTAAAATTGTTTTTCATGGGGTGCCAGGGTGGCTCTGCCTTCGGCTCAGGTTATGATCTCAGGGTCCTGGGATCGAGCCCTGCATCGGGCTCTCTGCTCAGCAGGGAGCCTGCTTCCCCTTCACTCTCTGCCTGCCTATCTACTTGTGATCTGTCAAATAAATAAATTATTAAAAAAAATGTAATAAAATAAAATTGTTTTTCAGCAATAAAGACAAAATTTTTGGGCGCCTGGGTGGCTCAGTGGGTTAAAGCCTCTGCCTTCGGCTTGGGTCATGATCTCAGGGTCCTGGGATTGAGCCCCCATCAGGCTCTCTGCTCAGCAGGGAGCCTGCTTCCTCCTCTCCCTCTGCCTGCCTCTCTGCCTACTTGTGATCTCTGTCAAATAAATAAATAAAATCTTTAAGAAAAAGAAAAAAGAAAAACTTCAAACACTAAAGTAGAGGTAATAGCATAATGAACCCAAGCTTCAACAATTAACATGCAGCTCATCTTTCATCTATAGACACTGCCACCCAGATTTTGAGGTGATACCCAGGATTTATCACTCTGTAGTGGTTTTAGTCCCATAGTAGTTACCTAAATTCAGGTCCATCCTTTCCTGAAGCTGTTATTACCTCATGCACAGGGACCCCACACACACATCCCTGAAACTGCCTTTGAAAACTGAAACAGAAGACAAGTATTCTAATCAAGCTGCTCTACTTGAAACTTAACATTCTAGGTGAGATAGGGGGAATCTTTCACTGTATTAATTCTCCTGAATTTAGTTATTACAAATGGAAATATAAATGGCTTCAAAGGTTTCATACAAAATGAACATTTGTCCCAGATTTAGAGAAAGTCTATATTAAGTTCATGTACAGCCCTCCCTCAATGGGATATATATTTTATTATTCATAGAGATTTATGTCTAAATTAAGTTCTGAATATCTAGTGTTCACCTAAGAAATGATTTGTTCCTACTTTTATTTCCAAAGCTAATTAAAAGGTTAAGCCTTGATTATAGGTTCCAAAGGAAATGAAAGATGTTTGAAAAATTCACAAGTGTTGAATTTCAATAGTAAAACAGATTTAATATTTTCATTTGTTCTTAAACCAAGACAGAAAATTGCAACTAATTTTGGAAATAAATATACACAGCATAAGAATTCTAATTGTTTCCCTCACTACGGAAATGATCCAGCTTTCTACCTTTGCTTTGGTGTAATCAGATCTATCTCAGGAAGGGGGTGGAAATAAAGGGTCAAGAACAAACCACAGTGCCTTTGCAGGAGAGGAAAGACAGGAAGGTTTTTTTTTTTTTTTTTTTTAACATTAAGGGCCCTAAAGAGGTAATATGTTGAAAAAAGAAGTCTACCATGTTTGTGCTATAGGCTGATTAAACACATTAAGTCTTGGGACTTTGTAATTACCAGAAAAACCACTTCCTTTTTACCTAAAAGCTATTTTCAAGAATAGCAGTACAGGTTACCTTCACCCTCTCAAACCCCAAAACAATACAAGGGCCAGGGTACGTGCTTGATTATTTCTTTGAGAAGACTGATTTTAATACATCAACAAGTAGACTACACTTGTATGATTTTAACATCCATTAATACTGATTTCCACACTGGTGTGACACAGTTAACAATTAGGTTGATCTAGTACACTCTACTAATCTCTGGTTTTCTGGTTAATAACAAGTATCTCATTAAATCACTTTAATTAGTAATGGAAATCAAAGGAAAGCAGCAACCCACAAGTTTAAAATAAAAAAACAACTGGAAGCCTAAGGCAAACATGCTTGTCTCAAAACCACATAATTTCTAGAACCACATTCTCAAGATAAGACTACAACCTTCTAAAACAATCCTTATAAGCTAATTAGGAAACCACTGAGAGTTGAAGATACAGGACAATCACTTGCTGTGAGTTATATATATTCCAGAAATGTTAGCATATTTGAAAAAATTTGTGGAGATGGGTTGCTCCATGTTTTAAGCTTGACCAAAATAAACCTTTACTTAAAACATAAAACAATTTGTAGGCTGCACAAACTGAGGATCCAGGAGGTCAGGAGAGAAGAAGCTAGAAAAGTAATACAGAGTCAGGTTGTTAAAAAGATCAGTACACTATTGTCTCATCTTTCTTTCCTAAAGACTGATGTCAACTTGTACAGCAAGGACTTCTTAAGATGAAGGATGTAAAAACAAAACACAACCAGTTCCCTACCTATTATGAAAGAAGAGTCTTAATTAGTACATAGATATAGAACTCATTAGTATCAGTTATCTTGAGAACAGTACATTGAAGATAGGATATCTTCTATAAAATGGCTTCCCCTCCAGTACTTTTAGGCTGCTAAGGCACCTGGAGCCCAGAGGTTCTCAATGGTTCTTTTTGCCTAGGGTATAGCTGAAGGTGGGAAAAAATGGACTGATTCACAAGCAGAAATAACATTTTTTTTCCAGAAATGACCTTTAAAGATGGCAATATAAATAGGTTTTGTGGCAACCAAAGAATACTTTTTAAATAGCTGTTTGTCAGGTGAGATACAGCAAAGCATTCATTATGAATGACCCCTTATAGGAGAATACAGAGGATCTGTGGTCTTTGGGTAGATAAAAGGGAAAAGATGAAATACGTCTCATAGAAAGTCAGAGAAAAGGGCAAGGCAGGCCTACAGAGATATAAGGTAAGTCTAAAAACAAAAACCAAAAGATACAACTATTGGAAGTATAGGACAATGAGAAAGCAAGTCTAGATTAAAGTTCCATAAGGGGGGTGCCTGGGTGGCTCAGTTGTTAAGCGGCTGCCTTCAGCTCAGGTCATGATCCCAGAGTCCTGGGATCGAGCCCCGCATCAGGCTCCCTGCTTCGTGGGAAGCCTGCTTCTCCCTCTCCCATTCTCCCTGCTGCTGTTCTTTCTCTTGCTGTGTCTCTCCAAAAAATAAAGAAAATCTTTAAAAATAAACAAGCAAACAAAGTTCCATAAGGGAGTTAAGATTAAAAAAAAAAAGCCCACAACCTAAAAAAGGGACATAGTCAAGGGAAAAGAACTAGATCTGGTACTATGTATCACAACACCTTGAGGCTGAATAACAAACATTTCAATGGGAACCCACCAGTTCATGTCATAAAACCACATTTTTTTTTTTTTTGCCATCAAGATAGCAGGGGAAAAATGTTAGAACAATCAAGTATCTGGTACTCTTTGATGCCATGAAAAAGAAAATCCCACTCATTTTATCAATTTTAAATGCTAATTTTTATTTACTGCTAACTGTGCAAAGGACACCAATTCAATACTGTGCAGTAAAACAGTTACATAAATCCAATATCAAATAGCATATGGGATAAATCTAAAGCAGAGCACCATGTGCCTTCAAAACTGATTAATATCACAGAACATAACTCAGTTCAGACAATTCTTAAGAAACCCGAAAGCTCTCTCATTTAATAGTTATCCAGAAGCAAATGTTCTTTTTTTTGTTTTCTAGAAAAAAGTCAAAGTTATTCCAATTTTGCATGGTTTAATATGATGTGTGACATCTGAACCAAGGAAATAGTTTGTAGGCTTTATTCCTTTTAACAACTGGAACCATCAGCTAATACAAAGTTGACAAGCTGGCTGATAGGAAAACAGCTGATGAAATATGTTCAATATGGGGCTAGCCTGTACATCCATCTCAATTTCTTTATCCACAACCCAAAGTAATATTCCTTTATTTAAAGTATCTTAAACCAAAAGATAAAATAATCTTAAAGACAGATAAGATACAATAGTAATTACCCTAACCACCTAAATCACTTTAAACACTAACATAAAACACTTTTTAAAAACCAAAACAGCAAAAAATGGCAGTGCAAGAGTACTTCATACTGCTCAATCTTACATATTCTGAGGTATGTAATGAGAAGCTGAGGGAGGTGAAGCAATATAGCCAACTGGCCCAGGATTCATAGCACCATGAATTTGAGAAGAACCACCATATGCTGCACCAACTGGATGCCAGGGAGCAACATAGGGATAATCTGGCACAACAGGAAGACAGGAATCAAAACCTGGCAAAGGTGGTGGTCCATAGGGATCTGACATCATTGGATAATAGACTGCTCCATGAGGGACAGATGCAGGGTCAGCATTTGGAAAAGTACCTGAAACAAAGAACGCATACAGTACACACATACAAAGATTTACTAAAACATCAACATAAATGGATGTTCAGGTAAAAGTGAAACTTAGCACTAACTATAGGAAAGATTAGCAGCAAATGTGGCAAGAGCACTTTTATTTATTTTTTTTAGAGAGGGAGAGAGGGGGGTGTAAGGAGCAGAGAGAAAGGGAAAGAACCTCAAGCCAGCTCCATGCCTAGTGTGGAACCCAACGCAGGGCTCAATTTCTTTGACCCTGAGATCATGACCTGAGCAGAAATCAATAGTTGGAAGCTTAGCTGACTGAGCCACCCGGGCATCCCAGAGTGCCTTAGATATGAACATTAGTGACTAAAGCAGGCTACTAGAAGATTATATGACAATTTTCTAATTATAAGAATTTAAACATGTATGTGTATAATGGGTCAAATGTATTCTACCTAGAGAGAGCTATCTTTCTGGGGTGATTTAGGTACCTACAGACTCAATACATACAGAAACGTTCTCTAGGTCCTTCTAGTCAATTAAGTTCTCATAAGGGTAGTTCCCCATTAAGTTATCCAACAGTTGTCCCACTGTGACTCACACTATCCAAATAACCATTTTGTATTACTTTAGCAATTAAAAACTCTGGTGTGTACACAATCTGGTCTATACTTGAAGGTTCTGAAGAGCATCCTAAAGACCAAACATTTAAGTGTTACCTCTTGAATGTCATTAAGATCCTAGCAACACTTTAATTTTACACTTTTGCTACCATGAGTCAGTTTTAGTGGAAATATATGCAGTTCTGTCCTTGCTATAGTGACTATGTAAATGTTAAAAAGGAGTTGATGAGCACACTCTGTGGAATGAAGACTGCCAATGTCTCATGGTTTACAACAGTTAAAAATAGTTCTATAAAAGGTACATGATACAAAAATGCAATGAAGGTTGACACTTTAATTTTTATTACTATGGGCCATAACAAATCACCACACTAAGGATAAGATTCTATAGTGCTGATATTTCCAAACCATTAATATGCTTTAAAGAAAGGGAGAAACAGAAGGAAATTCACATTCTTCGCATGCACCAGGCACAGTATACTTCTACATAAATATATCTCATTTAGTTCTTACAGCAACCCTGGCAAGTCAGATATTTCCCATTTTACAGAAAATCAGGCTTAGGAAGGTTAAGTAACTAGCTGAGATCACAACCATCAAGTAGCAGTGCTCGAATGTGAGACAGATGTGGTTTGGTTAGTCTACATAGTTTTTTCTACCTCCTGCTGATTCCTTCCAAGAAGGGCAGTCAAGATCCTATTCTAAATCCTTTAAAATGCCTCTCCATCTATACTATATTGTTAACTCATACAGCAACCATCTTTATGGTCTGGCACAGCGGTTTCCAAATTTTTGGTCTCAGGATGCCTTTACACTCTTAAAAATTAAGGACCTTAAACAGCTTTTGTTTATGTGAGTTATTTCAATATTTACTGTATTAGGAATTAAACCAAGAAAGTTAAATTTATTAATTCATGTAAAAATAAGCTTATATACCAAAATAAAAATATTGTCAGATAAGTGTCATTGTTTTAACTTGTGCAAATCTTGAATGTATGGCTTAATGGATTCTCACATCTGCTTCTGTATTTAACCAATTGTGATATGTTGTTTTGAAGTATATGATGAAAACATGGCTTCATACAGATATGCAGCTGGAAGATAAGAGAAATCTTTTAATAACCAGCCTTTTCAGATAATCAGATATTCTTTGATGCTACACCAAAACCGGGTAAGTGGTAGTTGCCAAAGGTAAGCAGCAATGTGGAGTTTTTCATACTCTTTCAACATTGAAATCCACTGTTTTATCTTGCATTTTGAAAATATCTTTTACAAAATTATGCATTGGTAATTGGAAAAGTATTTTACTGAGTTAACACAGATCTCCCAAATGTTGACACATTTTATTATACAACGTGAAAAACCACATTCGTTAACAGCCCCATCTATCTTTCCTTTTTAAGCTTTTATTTTTTTAAAGTGATCTCTCCACCCAACATGGGGCTTGAACTCACAAGCCTGAGATTAAGAGCTGCATACTCTCCTGACTGAACCAGCCAGGTGCCCCACTAGCTCCATCTTTCTTACTAGAAAAGTACTGAGAAGCTGTCAAGCTCATAGTAGCAGATACAAGTTTTTCCAAAATTCTAATTTTTATATGAAAGCTGGGATTTTTACCTTCATTTTTCACAAGATTTATTTATTTGAGAAAGAGAGAGAGAGAGAGTGTGGACAAGTGTGTCCAAGTGGAGAGGGAGAGGGGAAAAAACCAGACTCCTCGGTGAGCATGGAGCCCAAGATCCTAACTTAAGCTGCAATCAAGAGCCAGTTGCTCAACTGACTGAGCCACCCAGGCTCCCCAAGGGATTTTTACGTTTGACAACAAAAACTACCAGTTTTTTTTTTTCTTGAAATGACAGGCTTATGTTATTTGAGAAAATGCCTGCCAGATCCCCAAGTCCAAATAACCATAGATTGTCTATCATTCAAGTAAAAATAATGTTGCATGAAAAAAATTAGTTCGTCAACCTCACAAATTCATAAGTTAATCATATTTCAATACATCAGTACTCTAGGAATAGTACCCATTTTGTCACACAGAATATTAAATACAATTATTCAAAGATAGGGGCACCTGGGTGGCTCAATGGGTTAAAGCCTCTGCCTTCGACTCAGGTCATGGTCTCAGGATCCTGGGATCGAGCCCCACATCAGGCTCTCTGGTCAGCAGGAAGCCTGCTTCCC
>CM053612.1:30816224-30839895 GCA_028646535.1 Procyon lotor
ATTTACCCTAAAGATACAAATGTGATCCGAAGGAGCACGTGCACCCAAATGTTTATAGCAGCAATGTCCACAATAGCCAAACTATGGAAAGACCCTAGATGCCCATCAACAGATGAATGGATAAAGAAGATGTGGTATATATATATACAATGGAATACTATGCAGCCATCAGGAGAAACGAAATCTGGCCATTTGCAATGACGTGGATGGAACTAGAGGGTATTATGCTAAGCGAAATAAGTCAGTCAGAGAAAGACAAGTATCACATGATCTCTCTGATATGAAGAATTTGAGAGGCAAGGCAGGAGTTTGGGGGGGTGGGGGTTAGAAATGAAACAGGAAGGGATGGGGAGGGAGACAAACCATAAGAGACTCCTAGACTCACGAAACAAACTAAGGGTGGCTGGGAGGTGGGGGGTAGGGATAGGGTGTCTGGGTTGTGGACATTGGGGAGGGTATGTGCTATGTTAAATGCTGTGAAATGTGTAAGCCTGACAATTCATAGACATGTACCCTGGGGCAAATAATACATTATATGTTAATAAAAATTAAAAAAAAAAATCAAACAGTGGCTGCCTCTTGGGGCTAAGTAGAAGTAGGGGTGGAAAAAACAGTGGGAAGGGGCATGAGGTAATAGTGAGATAATGGTATCATTTTATATTTTGATGAGGATTTGGGTTACAAAGGTGCATATACTCATTTCTCAAAACTCAGCAAGTATACATTTAAGCCTCATACATTATATGTTAACTCTACATCAAAGGAAAAAATAAACTCCAAACTCTAGTTAATCATATGTATGCTGGAGTTTTTTTTTTTTAAGTTAACATATAATGTATTATTTGCCCCAAGGGTACAGGTCTATGAATCATCAGGCTTACACATTTCACAGCTCACCATAGCACATGCCCTCCCCAATGTCCATCACCCAGCCACCCTATCCCTCCTAACGCCCCAGCAATCCTCAGTTTCTTTCCTGAGTTGTTTCCTGAGATTAAGAATCTCTTATGGTTTGTCTCCCTCCCGATCCCATCTTAGTTCATTTTTTCCCTCCCTACCCCCACAATTCCCAGTTCTGCCTTTCAAATTCCTCATATCAGAGAGATCATATGATATATGCTGAACTTTTTATGGCGAAGAATGTTGATGTCTGCAATTTACTTTGGAATGCACCAAAATTGAAATGGATGACTTGATGGACAACAAGATGGATGGAAGGAAAGATGGGCAGATACGTGATAAAGCAAGTACAGTTAATGATAGAATCTAGGTGGCGAATACATGAATATTCATGTTTCAATATATTCAATATATTCATATTGAAATTTAAGTTCCATGTATATTTGAACATTTTCTTTTTTAAAAAATTTTTTTTATTTTTTTTTTAAAGATTTTATTTATTTGACACAGAGAGATCACAAGTAGGCAGAGAGGCAGGCAGAGAGAGGGGGGGAAAGCTGGATTCCCGCTGAGCAGAGAGCCCGATGCGGGGCTTGATCCCAGGACCCTGAGATCACGACCTGAGCCGAAGGCAGAGGCTTTAACCCACTGAGCCACCCAGGCGCCCCTGTTTATTTTTTTGAGGGGGGGGTAATGAGAGAACATGAGCACGGAGGAGAGGGAGAAGCAGGCTCCCCACTGAGCTGGGAGCCTGATGGGAGGCTCCATCCCAGGACCCCAGGATCATGACCTGCACCAAAAGCAGACGTTTAACCGACTGAACTACCCAGGCGCCCCTGAATATTTTCAAAATAAAATGTTGGGAAATGCAAAACCACCATTATGTGGTGACAGAGTAGATCCTAGGCAGGGGTAGGTGAGAGCAGAGGAGTGAAGGGAATACGGTTTAGATACTGCGTAAGTAAGGCAGAAATGAAATACTATTAACAAAATAGGAAACCAAGGAGTCTGTGTTTTGCCTGGCCTAGAAAGAAGAAAGGGAGATAAAAGATGAGAAATTTCATTATAGAGTTCGAAACAAAAGAAAAAAAGTCAAGTGAAAATATCTACCAAGTAGCTAGAGATAAGTAACAAATTTCAGAGGCCAGGACTAGATAGGTTTAGGAATCATGTATATAAATATAATGAAGTTGTAAAGCAGAGAAAAATAAGAGCATGGAATTAAAGGTCTTGGTAATTACGCAGGAGTTAGAAAATAGAAAAAATAGAGAAGCAGCTAGAAAAATCTAGAGAATTTTACAGCAAAGAATTATAAACAAGCTAGAAACAACTTTCAGCTACAATTTTCTTTTGAGAGACACTGCCAAACTGAGGAGCAACAAAGAACTTTCAATGGAAAGCTACTGCTTAGTTTAATTAAACAAGACCACACGACTAAAATCTGAAGTAAATCAGACCCACAATTCCTCCAAAAATAAAAAAATTCTCAAACTACAAAATTCACATGGAATCCTAAATATCAAAAGCTGTAACAATTTCATACACTTGTGGTAGGAATTTAAGAAATGGAGAAATTTTGGTATCAATTCCCGCTCTTCAAAAAAAAAAAAAAAAAATAGTTGAGAGCAAAGAGAAAATGTTCAAGACAGACCTGTAGCTATCCAAAAAAAAACCATCCACTTCATTATTATGGAGAAGTTTTTCTCAGCTTTCAGTTCTTTCTTTAGTCACTTACCTAGCATTATACCCTCAGGTCAATTTCCATTTAGACCCTACCCCCAGTGGACAACCAGAGAGATATGCTCTAAAATAGAAAAATTTTAGACTAAATAACCTTCACATAAGTCTCAAAATCTCCTTACCTTGAGGCAGATCACTGCCACTTGGATCACAGGAATAAGGTGGAGGTGGTGGTGGTAAGTTTGAAGCCTCTCCCACCTCAAGAGGAGGAGGTGGAGGTGGTAAAGAAGCAGCAGCAGCGGGAATAGGAGCAGAAAGGTATGGATAGGATGGTGAAGCAATCACTAAAAAACAAAACAAAGCAGCAATGCACAACTTTTTTATGTTGCACCTTATAAGCAGTAGTTCATTTTCTACTTTTCTGTCCCCAATACGGTCAAATAATTCTAATTCTTATGTTTTGACTTAAAAATTTGGAAGGCGAATTGCCCACATTGTTAGACATGCCAGTTGAAACTGGGAGCTCATTACAGGTTATTTTGAGTTAAATTACTTGAAATTAAAAGGAAAAAAACCTGGAAGTTGCAGTTTTGACTACAAGACTTTAAAAAAACATCAGCTAGTAAGTACATAAATGAAAATCCATTAAAACAAAATTTTTACTTAGCTTAATACAAAGTTAAAGAGGTTTTCGGCCATCTGCCATTCTTAGTCAAATCACAAGGTGTAGAAGCTAATGAGAGAGACTGAATTACACAGATTACAGATTTAAGTAATGCTTCAAGGTTTCTACTTCATAGCATCACTGGAAAATAGGGCATTCAAAACTATGACAGTTCCATTTCTAAGGACACACAGAATCTAAGGTTAGATGAATTATCTTATCCCTTTGACTTTCTATACCTGTGGCTATAGTAAAAACAATATTCAAAAAAAACCCAATATTCATTCAGGAGTTTCAATTTTTGACATAAGAAGCTCAAATACAATTTTTTTTCCAAATACAATTATTTTTAAATATGAATACATTCTTCCTCTATGAAGATAAAGGAAATGAAGCAGTTCCAACACAGTAAAAATATGTATCTCCTATGTACATACCCGATAAATTTGTTAAATTTGATACAACCATTCAAGTTCAATTCAAACATTTTAGCCAACTTAGACATTCAAGTATTAAATTTATTGTGTTACCTGCACTATAATTTTAACCCTGAGAAGTACAGAAACTTTAGTCTCATTGTTCAGTAAAGATTTAATTTCAAAGTTTTATAACACTTCATTTAGTACAGGAACAGTGCACACAAGCTGAATTTGTTATTCTGATAATTTAGCAAGGGGAATTTAAGGTCAAGTATTAGAAATAATCCCTATTATTTTTATTCACTGACATAAATACTTACGATATACTTATCTATACCCTTTATACAGTTACAGGCTAACAGTGATAGGTGATGTCTTACGGTGATTTAACTTGGATAAACAACTCTTTGGGTGTGATGAACTAAACTCTCTTGATTGTGGTGGTGGCTATACAACTCTACGCATTGTCAAAACTGAGAACTGGGCACCAAAAAAATGATTCTTACTGTATCTAAATTAAACAGTAAAATTTAAAACTTGCTCAACTGTTTTCGAGTTTTGTCGTATATGTAGAAATTTCCACTTTCACAGATTTGGAAGAGGCATTTAATTTTTAGAACTTGTCTCCAAATATTCAAATGGCTTTATGAATGTTTTCTATAAAGTAAGAGCTTTTTCAACAAAGCTCCACTTATATTCCTTTTAAACTAGCACTCAAATCACACCAATTTATTTTTTTTTAAGATTTTATTTATTTATTTGACAGAGAGACAGAGAGAGATCACAAGTAGGCAGAGAGGCAGACAGAGAGAGGGGGAAGCAGGCTCCCTGCTGAGCAGAGAGCCTGATGCAGGGCTCGATACCAGGACCCTGAGATCATGACCTGAGCCGAAGGCAGAGGCTTTAACCCACTGAGCCACCCAGGCGCCCCAAATCACACCATTTAAAAAAAAATAAGCAACTAGCTAAAGATAGAAGAGTGTGATTATGATCACTAGGTAAAAACCAACTAGACACGGAGAGCTAAGTTAAATTCTCATGTGCCTGAGAAAATCAAGAGCAGAAGAAATTTGGAGATTATTTTATCTGAAGTCACCTTCCCTGAAAATGCATATTATAGTACTTCCCCCAAAGAAAAAGTTTTTATAATTTCCAAATGCTCTAAACAAACATGAGCATCTCATTTGTAAACTTAACAGGGCTCTAAGGGTTTAACAAGTAGAATTTAAGAGATAGATCCAAAACAATACAAACTTCCCTAAAATATTAATGGACACAAACGTAGTGTATTCAAAATGTTTATTTCCCCTGTCTATGAAGCTGCAGTCTGTTTCAGGATGTTTTAGAAGAGCATATGAATATACATAATAAGGCTTGACTTATCTACAGATCAAAGGGCAGGGTGGGGACTTAGGTGCAATGAGGTACAAAATTCAAGGGGCCACCAAAATAATGCCTCCAAAAAATCCATGATTAGTAAAATATCAAAATTCTAAATAAAGACAGGATCCAAACCTGCACTTCCATGATCCCAAGAGTTCCTCACTCAACTCACCCTCATCAGCCTGACCCACAGACGCTGTCTTTATTTAAAATTTTGATCCTTTGATCACCATGGATTATTTTGGGTGGGATTACTCTTGATTTTTAAAACAAATGCATTAGGGGCACTGGTCAAGCATCCAACTCTCTTTTTAAGATTTTATTTATTTGAGAGAGAGCGCACGCACAGGAGCAGAGGGAAAGGGAAAAGCAGACTCCCTGCTCAGCAGGAAGCCCATTGTGGGGCTCAGTGCCAAGACTCCAGGATCTTGACTTGAGCTGAAGGCAGAGAGTTAGTGGACTGAGCCACCCAGGCACCCCAAGCATCCAACTCTTGAATACCACCTCAGGTAATGATCTCAGGGTTGTGAGATCGAGTCCCGCATTGGGCTCTGCGTTGGGTATGGAGCCTGCTTAAAATTCTCTCTCCTTTTCCCTCTGTTCCCCCACTACCCCACCTGACTACTACGTACATACGCTCTAAAAAAAAAAAAAAAAAAAAAAAAAAAGTACATTAAAGTTTTATTTATCTTCATTACTGTGGTTTTTTGGCACTCTCTTTACATTTTCACTAGTCCTGGCCCTGACAAAAGCCTTGGGAACAGTTACCAAAACTCAGTTAACAGTATTTAATGCCTATGACGAGATTCATATTAAAGGCAATCATGGCATCTAATCGCCTGGCAAGTAAGTGACTTCATAACAGAGGATGGGTTGGGGTTGCCAAAGAAACACATGAATAGCACAATGGGAAACATGAGTTGTTTCATCTAGAGTGAAAGGAATGTTAAAGACCAATTAAATAGCCATGACGTAGTAAAGTTATAGCTGAGGTTAGTAAGTGACTCAAAGAACAAGAAGTAAAATAAATACATTTTTAGAAATATCTACACAGAACCCAATCTGGCATTTAAATGATAAGCTTTCAATGACTGTACATAAATGAGGAACTCCAATGCTTGATTCACCCGTCCTTTCATTTTCTTTAAGCTCAGTAGTCTGCAAAGCGGACACCTAAAGCTTTTCCTTGCAATTAGCACAAACTAAAACCAGGGTCTACATTAACATTTTCAGGGAAAAATTTCTATGGTCATTAATAAGCATAGATTGAATGTTTTTATTCTAGGAACTATGCTAAGCACTTAATTTTTAAGATTTTTTTTTTTTTTTTTTTTTTGACAGAGAGAAACACAGCAAGAGAGGGAACACAAGCAGAGGGAATGGTAGTGGGAAAGCAGGCTTCCCGCCGAGCATGGAGCCCGATGTGGGGCTCGATCCCAGGACTCTGGGATCATGACCTGAGCCGAAGGCAGATGCTTAACGACTGAGCCACCCAGACGCCCCAGCACTTAATTTTTAAATTATAAGTGAATCAGATACAGAAAGGAAATCAAAATGAATCATTTTAAGGTGGACGTTATCCAGGTAAAGAAATAACACTTTTCCAGTCACTCCAGAAATCATCTTTGTGCCCTATCCCAATCACAACCCTCCCTTCCACTGTAATTTAACCATTACCCTGATTTTCACTGTAATCACTCCTTTGTGTTTTTGAGTTTTGTCATCAAAATGTGTGCATCCCTAGGTAGCTTTTAAAAGTTGAGGTCTTGAATCTCTTTTATTATTGGTCCTTTCTCCATCCCTGTTATTTCCTTTCAGTTTTTCTTTTGAAAAATCTGGGCCCTTTGACCTATTGAGTTTCCCACAGTCTTTAATTTTCCCAATTATATAGTCATGGTGTTTCAGTATGTTCTTCTGTATTTCCTGCAAATAGGCAACTAGATCCAGGAGACTGGATCAGACTCAGGATTGATTTCTTTAACACATCTACAGGTAATGTTTCTGCCATCTTCGCAGCTAACTGCTGTTTAATACTTATTTTTTTTTAAAGATTTTATTTATTTGACAGTGAGGAGTGAGATCACAAGTAGGCAGAGAGGCAGGCAGAGAGAGGGGGAAGCAGGCTCCCCACTGAGCAGAGAGCCTGATGTGGGGCTCGATCCCAGGACCCTGAGATCATGACCTGAGCCGAAGGCAGAGGCCTTAACCCACTGAGCCACTCAGGCACCCGTTTAATACCTATTCAGTAAGGACGGCAAAATAATTATCTTCACTGATTAGTTAGAATACTAACATATAGAAACTTCCCCTCATCTACTATTTGGTTACCCAGTGGTACAGTTCATATAAGGTAAGCAGGAGAAATGCTTTATTCTTTCACTTTCTTTTCCAGTTAATAAAATGAACTGGCTTCTTATTTCTCCTAAGGGGACCAATTTTTAAAATATCATTAAGCACTTTTAAATTCAACATATTTGATATGTTCCAGTCTGTTGCAATTATCATAGTTGAGACTCAAATTGTTCCATCTTTGGCCAATGGGAACCTCTTCAAGATGGCTCCTGAGTTCTTCTGACATGACCCCAGTAGTCTGATAGCTTCTTTGCTATCTGGTATGAGAATGAATGATATAGGCTCATCTTGAACATTTCCTGCCCAGACCTGTAATCAGCAGCCATTTCTCCACAAAGCTGCTTGGTTTTTAAGTGACGAATGGTATTTCAAGATCACAAAATGAATGCTAAAAATATTCATTATTTCTAGGTCTTTTCAGTGGACAGAGCTGGGAAACACACAGATATATTTAAAGATAAAAAACCTGAAGTTCTATTGATACTTCCAATTGAAATTTGAGACCATAAATAAGCTTTTCTTTAGCCTTATTATATCCATATTACCTTTCTTCCATACTTAAGACTCCTGGTTTGCAAGGGTACAAGGGGATACAATTAGAATATCCCATACTCGGGGCGCCTGGGTGGCTCAGTTGTTAAGCCTCTGCCTTCGGCTCAGGGCATGATCTCAGGGTCCTGCGATGGACCCCCGCATCGGGCTCTCTGCACAGCGGGGAGCCTGCTTCTCCCGCTACCATTCCCTCTGCTTGTGTTCCCTCTCTAGCTGTGTTTCTCTGTCAAATAAATAAAATCTTTAAAAAAAAAAAATCCCATACTCATTCGTTTGTTTTAGCTGACATTACAAAGTCTCAGAATACTAACAATCTGATTATCTAGATAAAAGAACCTCATGTGATTACTGAGAGGATTAAAAAAAATGCTTGGCATATGGTCTCTCAACTCTATTTTAAAGAACAGCCATACAATATCTACATTGTCCAAACATAAGGCTATTGCTATTACATAGTGTACTCTCCACCTCTCTTTAGGTGATTATACATTTAAAACTTACCATTAGGTCTTATGTTGACATCTTTGTTTTGGTAGTCTAAAAGTCAACTCATTCTCTGGTACACTGATGTGCATCTAATACAACTTTCCGTGATGGTAGAATATTTTGTATCTGTGCTGTGCAATACACTAGCCACTGGTCACATGTGGTTAAGCACCTGGCATGTGGCTGGTGCAAGTGAGCAACTGAAGATTTAATTATAATTAATTAAAACTTAATTGTCACATTTGGCTAGTGATTACCTTGCTTGATGGCATAGTTTTAGTAGATTCCTCAGGAAGGGTTCAGGCAAATAATATTCTCTGAATTCTTACTGCCTTTTGTTTTGGTTGGATATAAAATCTGTTTTATAGTCTTTATTTTAAATGTCATTCCGTTTTCTTCTAGCAGGAAGCACTGATGTCAAAGTTTGATGATTATCATTTTCTTTCTTTTATACTCTATAGGTTCTTTTATCTAAATAATCAAAGGACTTTTCTTTTTCTTTAAAGTCTGGTCATTTTACTAGAATTATCTTGGTGTTGACTGTTCTGGGTTAATATTCTCAGGTATGCAGAGTGTTGTTTCAGTACATAGTTTTCAAGTTTTTTAATTCCAGGAAAAGTCTTCTGAATTATAGTTTTCAGTATTTGTTCCTCTTCCTTACTTTGGTTTTCTTCTTCAGAGACTTTTATCACTATTTCATCTCCTTTGCCTAACAAGTCACTTTAGAATCTTTATCTTCCTTTTCTTCATTTTAGATTCCCCCCCTCCTTATATCTTTCTTTTAAAGCATTATTTGTATATACTTGGTCATGTTCTTTATGGTTTACTCTTCATAAACTGAAATGACTTTCTGCCATTTTTAATGCTTTTCTGAGTTCTGTCACTTCATTTGAGTTTTTCTAATTCTGATTCGTTATTCTTTCTAAGATTTTTAATTCCAGTTGTTCTTTACTGTTTTATATTATTTATATCTTTAGCTCATTCTGAAATAGCTGTTTAGTTGGCCTATTTCTGACACGGTTTTAAGGTCTATAGGCATATTATTATTATTATTCTTTTTTGTTCTTAAAACGTCTTTGTATAGAGTTTCATCTTAGTGCTTTTCCTTTTGTCAGGTGAAATTATTTTTCATGAACTTTAGAATGAGATAGATACAGGGTAGTTTTGTTTTTGTGTAGCATTCAAAAACATGACTGCTTTCTAGGATTCCATGGCTCTGTTCTCCTCTGCTTTGATCTGGACATGTCCTTTTCCCAATCCTGATCAATTCTGATTCCACTTCCAGCAGTATCTTCCCAGTGAGGAATACTATCCTAACAGGGAGCCCTTGCAGGTCTCTTCTGAGGGTTCTTAGGGGCCAGATTGCTCCAAGCCCTTCAAGTCCCTTTACCATGTATGTACCCAAAGCACTCACCTAGTATTGGAGAGGTCAAATCCCTTCCCAGTCTTAGCTGCTCCTTCCAAATTGGCCGCCCCACTTTCCAGTGAATTCTTATTAGCTTTGGGGGTTCTTCTGTTCTCAGGTCCATCAGACAACATCCCCGATGCTTCTGTCTTCTTGCTCCCACATAGACCCTGATAGCATGCAGGTCTTGTGACTGGTGGTTTGTCCCTACCTGCTTAAGTTTTGGAGTTTGTGGAGATACCCTGCCACCTAGTTTCATTGTAAATGTTGTTCATGGGTTTTGGTTTTGCTATTTCCATTTTTATTTGAGGACTCAGATTAAATAGCTACACTGTTGTTGTCACCAGCTTCCCAGAATTCTGAGAATTCTAAATTATATTAATTCATCGGAATTTCACGACCACTTCATAAACTGGTACTATCAGGACCACCAAGCTCATAGGTAAGAAAGGCTCAATAACTTGTCCAAAACGACAGATGTAGTTGAGTTGTAAAACCAAAATTCTAACCTAAGTTTCTTAAATTCTAGAGTCTATATTCTTTTTTACAACATTCAAGAGAAAATAATTTATATAGAAATGTATTTTACAGTAAACTTTTTAGGAATTATTTCTGTGAAGTGTGAAACACCTCTACTTTAATTCCTGTATAATAAAACTTAACTCAAAGTTTAATAAAGTCCTCTAAATTTTCAGTAGGATAGCAAAATAATAGCTACAAAATCATCTCAAAACCAAATTTCCAAGAAAAAATTGAAATCCTGGCCCTCAAATCTCATAGACTCCTCAAATATAGAACATTATTAAGTAGGTTAAACAAATTTAATAGTAGAAATTAAAGTAATTCAATCTAATCACTAGAATTGTTGTATGTGCATGTTCATGAACAGGAAGAGGCTTCCCAAAGTAAGCAACCACTAATAACCTACCTGGCCTGCCTTGTATAGGTGGAGATACAAATAGAGGCTGTATAGCATTCTGTGAGGAAACTGAAGTGGTACTACTAGCTTGATTAGCTGCTGCACAGTTAGGTGGTGGAACATTATTGGCACAGGAAGCTGCAATTGCTGAAGAATTTACCATCACCTGTAAGTATAGAAGAAAAGTTTAGAAAAGTTTAGTGATTTCTCAAACACAGTTAGTCTTTTATCCGAACCTAAGTTTCAAGATACAGTATTTGGATAACTAAAACACTGAGAAATCAATCTTAATGTAAACCCTATATAAGGTTATTTCCTTTAAAAGACTATAATTAACTTTAAGATCTTAATTTTTAAACTTATATTTCTGAAAAATACATAATGCGATTCATAAATCAAGTATAAAATTATATATAATGAAATGTTTCCTTCCGACCCCTATCTTCCATCTGCTTAGTTCCGGCCCCCTCTCTCCAAACAGGTAACCTCTGGATTTCCTACATATTATCTAGAGATTTGTATGTTTGTTTTTATATGTGTATACATTTCCCTACACTAACACATACTTTTTTTTTTTTTTTAAACAGAAAAGGTGCTTTGCGGGGCACCTGGGTGGCTCAATGGGTTAAAGCCTCTTCCTTCGGCTCAGGTCATGATCTCAGGGTCCTGGGATCGAGCCCCGCATTGGGCTCTATGCTCAGCAGGGAGCCTGCTTCTCCCTCTCTCTCTGCCTGCTTGTGATCTCTCTCTCTGTCAAGTAAGTAAATAAAATCTTTAAATAATAATTTAAAAAAAGGTGCTTTGCTTTTTTGTGTGTAAACTTCACGGGACTGCAATTTGTTTTTCTAATGAGGCCGCAGCACCCAAAACAGCACTGCGCACAGAGAGATGTTCACTACATAGTAACAGACACTCCTTGAATATGCTGTTCTCAATGCAATCTCCATTTTCTTACCACCCACTGCTGTGTGACTGCTACCCAGTTCGGTCCTCAGAAACTGCATTCAATGTCATCGGTGTTCTACATGGCAACAAATCCTAATACACTCTTGCTAGTCCTTATGGTGCTTGACCTCTTGGCAGCAACCGACCCTTGACTACTCCTTAAAACATTCTCTTCCTGGGGCTCCCACACTAATACATTCTCCTACTTTCCCTCTCTCCGTAACTATTCCTTCTCTACCCATTTGCTAAAATTTGGTGATCTACAGGCTCTGTTCTGGATGTTCTTCTCAATCTCTTCCTTTCCCCAGGATAATCTTATTCATCCCCTTGGTTTCAGCAACTTTTTTTTTTAAGCAACCTTTTTGGGGCACCTGGGTGGCTCAGCGGGTTAAAGCCTCTGCCTTCAGCTCAGGTCATGATCTCAGGGTCCTGGGATCGAGTCCCGCATCGGGATCCCTGCTCGGCTGGGAGCCTGCTTCCCCCTCTCTCTCTGCCTGCCTCTCTGCCTACTTGTGATCTCTCTCTGTGAAATAAAGAAATAAAATCTTTAAAAAAAAAAAAAAAAAGGCAACCTTTTTGACACTAGCTCCCTATTCCTTACATTTATTTCAATTTCAGTAAATGAAAGAGACTTGACCAGTAATTTATATTAATTCATTCGTTACATAAGAGGTTCGGACTAGAAGGGCTATGAGTAGTCAAACACCAGCAGATAGAACAGTGTCTGGAACATAGAAGATAATCAATTTGTTGAATGAATTTTACTCATCATTGTGCCAGGCACCACAAAGTTCAGTAATACTTAAATATGATGAAGGACAAGGAGAACAAGAAGAAAAAAAGTCACTTTCCACCATCTGATAACACTATTAAGATTACCTTCTGGGGGTAGTTGTATGAAGTAACTGTGTCCTGAGGAGACATAGAACATGGTCCTCTGTCCTGAAGAGACTTTAATAAATACAGAAGTACAGTTAAATAAGGGTAAATCAAGAAACCAAACAACACATCAATAAAGATCTGCTTTGTTTCAACGTCTCCTAAAATTAAGTCATCTGTCCTGAAAGTACTCAGATTTGGAAGCAACTACTAAGATAAATGTTCCAAAAGATATCACCACTGTGCCTGATTTAGGTGACTATGCTATTTCCCATCCACACAGAACCTGATCATATCCAATTCTAGTCCAATGTAGATACTAAAATGTAGTGGAGGATTATAATTTAAACACTTTTTCAATGGCCTTTCTTGCCTTAAAAGCTTCAAAATCAGTAGGATCAACAACAGTTTTACTAAACAAAAGCATTCCATCTAAAAATGTAGCTTGGGACAAGGGTGGATATCTGGTTATTCAGCTGTATCCTATCTAAGCAGGAAGGAGTATAATCCGAACACCGCTCCCTTCTGGCTCAAGGTCTTCTTTGTGAAAGGAAAAATGATTTTAAAAGGCTCAGTTATTCATGACAAATTGTCATAACAACAAAAACAAAAAACCTAGCAGCAGAAATTGGTTTAACAATGATAAGAGCACAGAGGGAATCAAGGGAAGTAATCACAGAAAACAAGAGGAATCATATGGATGATAAGCCTAACTTACCATGGACTACACATTTCTAAGGTAAGTTTTCAAGTACAACCAAAGCACCTGCCAAAAAGTAAACTTTGGCTTTGATTCAAGGGGCCCAGTGTGAACACTAAACAACTCTATAGGAAGATTTAGTTGAGAGTTGGGCATAGAAATAAATAGCAATAAATATTTGTGGGGTTTTTTTTAGGAGGCTCTGTGCCTAGACATCTGTTTAAGTCCTGCACTGGTCCTCTCCCCACAGCATGCTGTGAAAAAAAATACTAAGAAACTTGCTATAGATTTGTTGACTAGGGAGTGGCAGTGGAGCACATCCTGAAGAGACTGAAAGCTAGTGGGGATGTATGATAAAGGAAGTTCAGAACAAAAAGGAACATATGACAAATGAAATTAAAGGGATAGAAAGAAATTAAGTAACAAAAAAAGAAAGAATTAAATATCTATTCTTCCTATCCTTGATGGTGAGATTTTTTACTTGTTTTTTCACTGGGGTGGCTATTTCAAGAAATGGCATAAGAAGCATATGATATGAGAATATTAAGGGCACAGTGAGAGAAAAAATTATTCCTCTAGAAGGGGTTAGGAAAGGGAAGGAGAAATAAGGGGAAGAGAATCACGTATCATAGTTTTCTTCATTCCTAAGATGTATTGCCTGAACAGTGAAAACAAAAATTTAGTATGTAAGATTAAGACTAACCACAATTAAAGAACAGAGGGTTGTTATTCAAGTTCTTACAAATATTCCAGTTCTCCTGGGTACATGGGTTAAGTTGTTCTTCCTGGCCCCATCTAAAGTTAGGTGTGGCCATGTGACTTATTTGGTCAGTATGAGCAGAAATATTAAAAGGCAGTGTTCAATTACCCTGTCTTTGGTCCTACAAAGTGACTGTGAAAGCACACACGTCCATCAGCCTGAGTGCCCCAAGTAACTATGATGAATAAAAGCTTCCTACCAACCTACACTAGACAGAGAACATAAGCAAGAACAACTATCCTGTTTGTTAAGCAGCTAAGATTGGGGGGGAGGTGTTACTGCAGCATAATAGCTTGACTGAAACAGTAATTTGGTAATTAGTAAGATGCTACTCTTAACAAAAACCTAACTTCAAAAGGAGATAATGAACTTGTGTCTCTTAGGGGAGGTTTGGAAAACAATGTTAGTTTTGTGTTTTTATTACTGTTGGCAGAGTTTAGCAACATTTTTTAAGACAAGATGTGTATAGAAAAGGAGTTTGTAGGCAGGAACAAAAGGGAAGAGAGAATCCTTGAATACAGGGACTTACAGGGTTAAAGAGACAATTGCTTCAACCAAAAACTAAAATACAAAATTGGTAAGTACTTTGGACAATGACAAGCAGTTAAAACTTAGCTTTGAAGCAAAAATTGTTAAAACCTGATTACATTAAGATATTTCAAAGCAAGAGTCCAACTAAGAATGCAACACCCACTGAATCCTTCCAATTGGACAAAATGACTCATGGAAAAAGCCTGGAATATCACCAAAAGCATGGCTTATCCATCCCTGATAAGCTCAAGGTACTTGCAATCAAATAGAGACACAGGGATAAGAAAGCAAATTATAGCAAATCTAAGTAGTATATCTATTAAAAAAAAAAAAGAATTGTCAGTACGGTATTGGTATATGAAACTATATATATGAAACTGAGGAATCATACAGAGAAGCAGAATAAATTAATCATGCAGCCAAAGAAACTATGAGCAGAACTAAAACCATCCAACTGAAATAAAATGACCCCTGGGCTCCCAATTTTCTCCAAGAAGCAGGCTGAGAAGGCTGCTCAGCTGCCAAGAAGGATTTTTCCCCAATGCCTACTTCAAATATGGCCAAGGAAGGGCGGGCCTTGGAGCAACCAAGAGTCCCAGAAAAAAATGAATCAGAGAGCCCCTCCAGAGAACAATTCCCGTGCCCCTCACAATGGCTGTCCATGATGTCAGAATTGCTACAGGCCATTAACTATTTCTCCCATTTCCCCCACTCCTTTCTGAACGGGAATTTTTACTGCCATTTTTCAGTCCCTGCTCCACGATTATAAACTGGGTATGTAACAAGCGGTTAAATAACTTTATCTTTGGTTTTAGTGAGCCATATATGGACCCAATGCACAGAGTACTACACATTTCCCAGAAACCTTGGGCTTTAAGTTTAATTACACTGAATAAGATTTTTGGATTACCTCCATTGAGGTGGAGGCAAGTATTTTGCCAGTGGGAGGGAGTTTGAGTTCAATGTTGTGGTCCTTAGCACTGTTCAAATTTTTTTTTTTAAAGACTTTATTTATTTGACATAGAGAGAGAGATATCACAAGTAGGCAGAGGCAGGCAGAGGGCAGGGTGGAAGCAGGCTCCTTGCTGAGCAGAAAGCCTGATGCGGGGCTCGATCCCTGGACTCTGAGATTATGACCTGAGCCGAAGGCAGAGGCTTTAACCCACTGAGCCACCCAGGCGCCCCTATTTCCAACTTTTTGACTTTCAGGCACATATAAGTTAGATACTTCAGTGAAACATACTCTGGCTGGGCGCCTGGGTGGCTCAGTCGTTAAGCGGCTGCCTTCGGCTCAGGTCATGATCCCAGAGTCCTGGGATCGAGCCCCACATCGGGCTCCCTGCTCGGCAGGAAGCCTGCTTCTCCCGCTATCATCCCCTCTGCTTGTGTTCCCTCTCTCGCTGTGTTTCTCTCTGTCAAATAAATAAAAATCTTTAAAAAAAAAAAAAAAAGAAACATACTCTGGCTAATGAAAAAGAAAGTGTCATATCTCCAGGTGGGTAAGAGCCAGGGCATTATTCACTACCTTTTGGTTCCTCCCTTGGCAACCATGAATGGAGCTTCTTTCAGCCTGAGTCCCTGAGCAGAGCCCTCCTGTAGACCTCCACTGGACACAAAGCATAACCAAGCAACAAACTTTTGTTATATGAAGTAACTGAGACTTATGGCCCATTCTTACAAAAAAATAGTAATAAAATCCTCTTAAAACTCATCACTGCCAATATTTGAATTTCCTCTTGTATCAACACATTAGGAGTATCATTAAATAGATTAATTTCAGGGTCTTAATTTCTTCATCTACAAAATGGGAATGAAACCCTAACTACCTCATAGGATTATCCCAATTTAAATACATTTACATGTATCGCTCTTAGAACAGTGTCCTAGTACACAGTAGGAGATATAAGTGCTCGCCATTTTTATTAAATACCTACCAAGTTTGCTGTAGACTCAGTTGTGCTATAAACACCTGAAGTTTCATAGTCTGGTTCTAGAGAATATAGCCAAAGTAAAGTAAAAAATAAGCATTATTTTATAATTTAAAATTGTATAAACAATGACCGTCAGATTATATCTAGATCTCACTGACCTGAAGGATAAATATATTCTTCATGATATCTCCCTACAAAAAAAAGACAGAAGAAGTGTTTATGTAGGGCTTTTTAGCTCAGCAGAGCCAGATGGCCAGCACTTGCTTTTTCTCAAGTTTTACGGATACATATTCAGAACTAAAATGTATACGTCCTTGAAATAAGTGATCTGAACGTTCACACTAGTCAACAGATATTGAAGCCAGATATTGATCGTAAACAGAACAAATTTCTCCTCTGAAAATTCCTTTAGTTCTTAAGAGTTCAGGCAGAGGTGAAAAACCAGCTGTATCCAATTTTTCCAGTCAAGCAGTAGAGTATGGTGATTGAGTTCACAGGTTCTGGAGTTAGGGATGGCTACATTTGAATCCTGATTAACGTACATCACCTTAAGTGGGTTATTTATCTTTGTGCCTCAATTTCTGCACTATAAATCAGGGTAACAGTACTCAGATCATGAGGATGAAAAGAACACAGTATGGTGCTTGATATACAGTAAACGGTGTCTATAAGGTAATTGTTTATAACCCATATTATGCTTACGTGGACATTAAAGGGGGTATATCATGCCTCATCCATTTATCAACCTGTCTCAGAGGATGGCTCAGTGATCTAAAGTGTTTTGATGTAAGACTACTATACCACTGAAATGTAGAGAAAGTTAATCATCAACTGGACAGTTTTCCACCAAACAAACCGCACAGGTCAAAACTGGATTTGATTCTTAAACGTGTCACTTGTCAAACACATACATGCAACCACTCCAGACAGCAGGATTTAAAGTGAGAACAAAGATTTGGTTACTTTGAATACAGCACTACAGGTGAGCAGTACATCTGAAGGTACCCACCAAGCTAAAGGGAAAGGACAAAAGGGTCATGCTGAGTAAAAAAGCAGAGAATACACATCCTTGAGCACATGCATGCACACGCATGCACACGCATGGGGACAAAGTCTTCACAGGTCTTTCTTGTGCTAGATGTTTTGTCCTCATTAAATTCCCAGAAATACTTATTTTCTTATACATATGGAGAAAGAAAAACATCACAAGAAGATAAAGAACTTGATTGTTACGTCAAGTCATTGAGACTGCCTCACACCTCCTTAATCCACCCAATTCCTCCAGAACTGTTTCAATAGAATTGTCTGTCACTCATACATCATTTTACAGTAAAATGGTAAAAATAAGCACACCCCACGGTGAGAGGCACTACAGCAGCTGTTAAGGACATACATATAGGCTTTAGTGTCAGACAAACCAAATTCAAAATTGATCTCTGCCAATCACAAAGGACCATATATTGCATGATTCCACTTATATGAAATGTCCAGAATAGGCAAATCCATTAAGATAGAAAGCAGAGTTGTGGTTGCCTAGGGCAGGGGAGAGCGATGGGTACCAATGTACAGAGTTTCCTTTTGGGGTGATAAAAATGTTCTAAAATTGATTGTGGTAATGGTTGTGTAACTCTGACTATATTAAAATCATTGAACTGTACCCTTTTCAAACAGGTGAATTATACCATATGTGGAGTATATCTAAACAAAGTGGTTATAAAAAAGTTAAATCTCTGCCACTTACCAAAGGGTATAACTTTGACCATGTCATTTGCCCTTTGAACCTCAATTTCCTCATATATAAACAAGGATACCACATTCCTTAGAAGGATGCAGCTAAGTATCATATTAAATTATAAATATAGTTATTTAGTCCAGTAGACAACCAATAGGATACAATGAAGAGTAATGTCATAAGTCAGGTAGACTTCTTTGGGCAACGAAATTATTTTATAGCAGTCTCATAAAACAGCAGCTAGTCACAGAAAAGCCCAAAGTAGTTCTATAAACAAACGGTCCTCACCATAACATAAATAGTGCCCTCCTAATAAGGAATAGGTATTTCCCATACTAAAATCTCAACGAATCAAAACTCACTAGGAGACCTATGCAGAGAGCAGAAAGTTAAGTTGTGACAAAGTGAAGGCCTACAGAAATAGAAGTCTATCCTTCTGAGAAAGACCAAGATATTTTCAAACACCTAGCAAACTCTGAGACAAGAACCGGTAACTCGTTCAAAATGAGCCACACCACAACAGTGAGACCCCCTCAAACCATAACTTTAAATCTACTTCAGAGCCCTGATTGTACCAATGCCACAAGAATCATCTTTTAAAGAAATATTTGACTGTAACTGACTCACCATTGTCAGTCTGGCAACTGCCCTCCTCTGAATTCAAAGTCTGTTTGCCCGAGCTATGTCCTCGCCTTGCAACACAGTATCTCGAAGCAGTGGGAACCATTGTAGCGGGCCCGCCATGATTCTGTACCAGACACACACACACATATACATGCAGTTCAGGGAAAAAAGCTATAAATATGATCTTAATGTACTTTAGAATCAAAAAACATGAGAAATTGTCAAGAAAACGGAAAATATTAGTCCATACTATGTAAGGCAAGATTATTGATCCACCTCTACCTTTTCTTTTTTTTTTAATTTTTTTAAGGATTTTATTTATTTATTTGACAGAGAGAGAGACACTATGAGAGAGGGAACATAAGCAGGAGGAGGGGGAGGAGGAGAAGCAGGCTTCCCACTGAGCAGGGAGCCTGATGCAGGGCTCAATCCCAGGACCCATGACCTAAGCCGAAGGCAACTGAGCCACCCAGGCGCCCGAGCCACTCAGGCGCCCCACACCTCCACCCCTTTTCTCTAGAAATAGCAAAGCTAAAATTTACCCACACTGCCTTTACTTAAAAGAAAAAGCAAACAGCTTTTTTTTTTTAAATTCATTCATTTGACAGAGAGAGCACAAGCAGGCAGAGAGGCAGGGAGAGAGGGGGAAAGCAGGCTACCGGCCGAGCAGAGAGCCCGATGTAGGGCTCGATCCCAGGACCCCGAGATCATGACCTGAGCCGAAGGCAGAGGCTTTAACCCACTGAGCCACCCAGGCGCCCCAAAAGCAAACAGCTTTTTGAATAGAACTTTGACCTACTTACAGGTAAAGTTGGATAAGCAGTTTCATCACCTTCTTCAACTTCATAAAAGGTAATGGTTTCTTCCAAGCCCCTGGGCATCTGTCCACTCTCTGGGGCAAAGCTATACTGGCACTCCTTATTCATACAATGCATCTGGCGGTGACTACGTCTGAAGGAACTTAAGTATCAAGTAGTTCAGAGAAAGGGGAAAAATGATAAAATTTGGTGGTGACTTGTTTCCAATTTCTAAATAACAGTTCAAACATCTCAATGTTGACACTTTTAAAAAACAATCCACATACTTGTTGCTCAGCAGTGAAGCCGAATTTACCCACGTTCTGATTTTCAACATTTAAAATTCACTTACCGAGACCTATAGGAGAAGTTATCATAGCTCTGGCAACATCTTTTACCTGGGCCAGGATAAAAACCAACTTTAGGGCCCTCCATGTTATGCCTGTTTATAAAGCGAGTTGAATCCCTAAGAATGATGGGAAAGGAAAACAAAACTCACTAGTGCTTCAATCATCAATCCTTACACTTAAATAGAATTAAAACATCTTTCTAAAAATGTTCTAATAGAAAGAGCTGCACTCTCCTCACTACTGAGGATATGGATACTGATGGATAGGATATTAGACCTACCCATCATTTATGGATACAGAGCCATACTCATGGCACTCAACTTGATAGCCCTAGCATGTCTTCAACCATTCCGTATTTCCTTAGACAGTGAGAATACAAATCTCCCAATAAATTCATTTGACAAAAATTTAAGTATACATAAGTTCCATCCTCTATGTAGACATCACAAAAGAGAGCTAAACTGCTAAGATATCTCTAAATTGTACTGTAATTCTTTCTAGGAATTATTCACAATACATAAACAGAGATGTACATTATCTTGAAAGTCAGTTAAGCCTTACCTGGGCATCCCATATCCCCGACCTTGTCTCTGAGATGCATGTTGAGGATGAAAATGTTCATTAGACATAATACCGCCAGCTGTCTGTGGGTAGTGCATTGGAGGGTCATGCCCGTAATGCATACTGTGCTGAAGCCTGGGTGGGAGGAGGGCGTCTCCCCTGCTGTAAGCCATAGTCATATAAACCTCTTTTCCTCTAACTTTTTTGAACATCTTCTTCCGTTGTTTCATGTCCATCTCTGACACAGCTTCCAGAAAAACAAAGAAATAGCCAAATAAGCTTCATAACCAAAGCAAAAGACCCAGTGTCCTCCTGTCCCCCAAATGCCTAGATCTTTTTAAGGGAACAAACCAAATAAATACGGGGAGGGAATTTCTGTATTTTTTTTTTTTAAGATTTTATTTGACAGAGATCACAAGTAGGCAGAGAGGCAGGCAGAGAGAGAGAGGGGGAAGCAGGCTTCCCGCTAAGCAGAGAGCCCAATGCGAGACTCGATCCCAGGACCATGAGATCATGACCTGAGCTGAAGGCAGAGGCTTTAACCCACTGAGCCACCCAGGTGCCCCAGAATTTCTGTATTCCTTAAGGATGTACTGGATCTTCCATTTGGAAAGGCAAAACCAACAGGTAATTTTCCTATCAATGGACATCTCAACACCTAATACAGGTGGTTCTGATCAATCAAAACAGTCATTCAGTCACCTACATTACTTATTTTCCAAGAAATTATGCCTATTGATGTCACTGGTGGCTTCTGTGAGGTGTTTTCCTAGTTGAGAAATCTTCTCACTTGAAGTTTTAGAGTCTAAAATCCACCTCAGCTTAAGTTTACACGAAGTCCCCTAGAACAGTGGTTCTCAACCACGGGGCAAAATTTTGCCCTTCCCCACCTTGAGGTACATCTGACAATGTCTGGAGACATGTCTGGTTGTTGCAACGGCAGGAAGGATACTACTGGCATCTAGTGAATAGAGGCCAGGGATGCTAATCAACCTACAACCCCCAAAATGCACAGGACAGCTGCCTGTACCAAAGTTACTATCCATCCAAAAATGTCAGTAATGCCTAAGTTGAGAAACTATGAGAACAAGATTTATCTGTGTTGGCTTTTTTTTTTTTTCTTTTTAAAGATATAATGTAAGTACAAGAAGAAGGATATAATAAAAACCTTCAGCATACAAACCCATTTCTGGGACATAGCCCCCGGAAATTTTCTGGTAACCTCTTCCTTTCCGACTGGGCATAGCATTCCAGGCAGGAACAGGTGTGACTTGGGTAACTGGTTTTAAGTTAGCCAGCGGAACCACATGCCTTAAAGTCAAAGATACCACCATAAAGCCACTGCAACAGACTTAATTCTCACTGGATTTACATACCCTCACCCATCCTGCTTCATTTTCAAGTGTATTCTACTTAAACTTGTTGACCCTAGCTATCCAAGAAAACCTAAAAGTAGTTTGTACAATTTCAAAGCTATCTGTAGCACATACCATGTTCCAGAGGAAATATTGTGACAGACTAGTCTAGTAATATTTATTGCTTTTCCTTAGAAGAGGATTATTATTTTCCCACCCCAATGACTTCAGGCTCAGCTATGTAACCCACTTTGGCCAGTAAAACGTGAGCAGATGCTTTAAGAACCAGCACATTGTTAGTCATGTTCATTTTTTCCCTGTGATCATGGAAGACTGTGTCTAGATAAAGCCTTCTTTGCTGGCCTGGGTCTCCCCTTTGTTTATGCATTATGAAATGCTAGATGAGCAAGATAAGAACTTTATTGTTTTAAGCTACTGAGATTTTTTTTGTTACAAAGGCAGCATAACCAAGTTTAACGGTTCTTCAAGTGGACCAACAGCATCAGTATCACCTCGAAACTTGTCAGAAGTTCAAATTCTTGGGCCCTACCACAGACATATGAAATCAGAAACTCTTGGGGATGGAATACATCAATCTGTTTTAACAAGCTCTGTAGATAATTCTGGGGCATGCTGAAGTTTGAGAACGATTAGATTAGCTTATCTTGGTATAGGCAGAGGCTCAGTTAGCAAACTAGCTTTCCAATTAATATGAACAGTTTTATACAAGAATACTGTTGTACGTAATATTTCTAGTAAGTTGGCTAGGGCCTAAGGATTTGAAAATTTTTCATATATAGGTGTATCGAGATTTCATACTTCAGCATTTGCTTTTAACAATTTGAGGTATGTTATCTTAAGCTCGTACCAGATGTAACTGGATTTCTTACTAACATCCTGGTAATTCTCAACTTAGTATTGCAAAAAGGCATCCAGAGCCAAAGATTTTAGTAATTTAACAAACTATCATATTCTTACTTTTCTGCCAATTCTTCAATGAAGACTGTTACGGAATTGTTCTCATTTCCAACTTCCTGAATGTGCGCATTATAGTATTTTCCACCTGATTCCAAGCGAACCTGAAAAAAAGGTAGTAGGAGACAGTAAAAATACATCCAATCTCGAATCTATTGGCAGATATGTCTTCTACCAAACAAAAATACAACTTCTCCCCAAACGGAATTCAGTATCTACTTATTAAAGTGGTTGATAACCAACACTGCCATCCAGTCTGATTTAACAGAGGTGACACATGCTAGAAGATCCTTACATCTTTTTTTTTTTTTTGAAAGATCCGTAAATCTTCTCACAGAAGTTTGTAATTAAAATTTAAAACATTAAAATTTTTCTAGCATTTTTATAAATAAGCTTTACTGAACTTTAATGACTAAAACCACAACCTCGGAAAAACAAATTACTGAATTTTTAAAAGACAAACTAACCTGACACTTGTCTCCTAAATAGTAATGTCTCCCAGCATACTCCATGTAATCAGATTTTTGAAGTTCTATTAAAAGAAAATGAAGATTCGAGCTCATCCAAACTGGTTCCTTTTCCATTTTACATCATTTAGTTTTCGAATTTACTTTTACCAGTGTTTTAGACAATTCCGCTACTATAAGGTAAAATTGGGGGACCATTCCTAAAGGGTCATTCTCTTACAGACATTCTGTTAAGGACATTTTTGTAGTCAATTTAAGGAGACCTACCCAAAAATAGTTTTGTGCTATAAAACACAGACAGGTG
>CM053612.1:30846989-30857501 GCA_028646535.1 Procyon lotor
GCGCCTGGGTGGCTCAGTCGTTAAGCGTCTGCCTTCGGCCCAGGTCAGATCCCAGCGTCCTGGGATCGAGCCCCGCATCGGGCTCCCTGCTCCGCGGGAAGCCTGCTTCTCCCGCTACCATTCCCTCTGCTTGTGTCCCCTCTCTCGCTGTGTTTCTCGCTGTCAAATAAATAAAATCTTTAAAAAAAAAAAAAAATAGAGCTATATAATTGTAGGAACTAGGTGATAGAGATTATGAATGTTCACTATGCAAGTCTTTTAACTTTTCTCTATATGAAAATTTTCACAGAATAAAATGTCAGGGAAAAAAACTGAATTGCAGGTTTCAAGTCCTAGTAAAGATCTAAATGTCTAAATCTCCTCTCCAACAATGCTGTATATAATTGCTAAAATACAAAAGCTACCACTCCTCCTTCAAAGAATTTTGATTATGTCACACTCTTGCTTAAAAACTTTGAATGTTTAGGAGCAATTGTATGAAATGTCTGAAATTTACTTTAAAATACACCAAAAATTAAAATGGACTGATGAATGAATAAATAGGTGAAAAAATAAGGATATTAAAGAGGTGAGAATTAGAGGGGCGCCTGGGTGGCTCGTTGTCAGGGTTTTGGAGGGGAGAAGGGTGGGGGTTGGGCGAGCCTGGTGGTGGGTATTGAGGAGGGCATGTATTGCATGGAGCACTGGGTGTGGTGCATGAACAATAAATCTTGTAACACTGAAAAAATAAATAAAATTTAAAAAATAATAATTTAAAAAAAAAAAAAAAGCCTCTGCTTTCAGCTCAGGTCATGATCTCAGCCACTCTGCTCAGCGGGGAGCCTGCTTCCCCTTCTCTCTCTGCCTGCCTACTTGTGATCTCTCTCCTCTCTGTCAAATAAATAAATAAAATCTTAAAAAAAAAAAAGAGGTGAGAATTAAATGTTCATTATAAAATTCTTTTAGCTTTTCTGTATTTTTTTAAATCTTTATAATAAAATATTGGGGAAAGAACCACAACTATTCCAAAAAGCTAAATTCTTGGCATGGCCCACTCATTATGTAACTCTAACCTATCTTTATATCACTGGCCTCTCCCCCACCCAACTACTCGAGTCCAAGAGCGTCCCCTGCTTCCATGGCTTTACAGAAGTCCGCTGAATAGACAGCCCTTCATACTTGTTGGAGTCATTGTTTGATATTCCACTTAAATACCAAAAACCACCATGAAATTTTCTAAACTCTCTCAAGCAGAGCAAAGGACTTTTTCTTCTATGCTCTTTATACATACTTCTATTATCACTTCACTGTAAAATTAACTATTCGCATGTCTGTCTTCATAGTCTGTGAGGCCCTTAGAGAACAAGTATGTTGTTTTCTTTTTGGAGTCCCCAAACCCCAGTGAAATGCCTGATACACTACAAGGGCTTAATGTTGCCAAACAAATAAGATGCCAGCACCACTGATAAAACAAGGTGCCCCAATTCATACTTATTTTCTAAGTTATCTCTTGCATTCTACTCTATTCCTAATGCCACTTGCCTGGTTCAGGTCTTTTGCGTAGACCTTTAATATCCTAACAGTTCTCCCAGTGTCAAGTCTTGTCCTATCATCAAAACGTTGCCTTAATTATGGTCCATAGTGTGAGATAAGAGTTGCAAAATACAATTACTGTATAGTCTATACTCGCTAATCAAATAATCGGGATAAAAGGCTTTTCTTAAAAACTTTTTGGAAGAAAAATTATATGCTGAAGAACAATCTATTTAACTGCCAAGGGTTCTCACCCAACAAAACAACCTCCTATTATTTTCCAAGTACCTTACTAGGCAGTAATAACACACTGTCCCGCCCTCAAGAAACTTTCAGAATAATAAGAATAGACATGAAAACAAATATAGTGTGATAAATACTATAATTACTTGGGTGATGCTAGAGGAACACAGAGGAAGTAACTCCAGGGGAGTTGGGAAAGTTTCAAAGGAATTAACATTTGAGATACGAAGGAAAAGGAAAAAAAAAGTATAAAAATCTGACTATCTGGAATCATGGTATACTAAGGTTGTAGGACAATGAAGATAAAAAAGTTTGGGACCCTTTAGGGGACACTAAGTGCCTAACTTCTGAGTTTGAACTTTATCTTCTAGTCAACAAGGAGTCAATTAGAGTTTTGAGTTTAGAGTTTTGAGTTTAGAGTTTTTTTTTTAACCTATTACAGGAGTGGTAAGATCATGTCTGTTCAGAAGGGTGGCTAACAACACTGAGGATGACTGAATGGAGGAAAAGGCTAGTGGCAGAGAAACTTGGCATTTAGACTATGCTTTTTCCCCATTAATTTGTTAACAAAGGATGATTTATTATCCTGATAAGCCAGCAGCATCAATTTCTTTTATTTTAGTAAACATTCACTCATCTTCTTACCTTGTCTTCATAGCCATTATCTGTGACATAAGTTGGAGGCTTTCCGGGATAGCGATAAAGAATGAAATCCCGACTACATGGGTAGAAAACACAAGTCATTGAAAAGAGATAATTTAATATATGCAAGAGATAGTATTAGAACAAGTATTTGGGCTTTTAAACTGTCCACCTTATTCATACAAAATAATCAAATGCTTAAAAGGCTAAATAATGTTAATTCAAAGTAGACAGCTAACTGCCCCTAAATTTCTATGGATTTTTTATATGTACCTTAATTTGGGAAAAGGAGGAGTAAATAAGATAGACTACCAACTGTATGCGTGTTTGTTGAGTGTCGGGGCTCCCCACTTATTTAACGCATTGGCCGACAAATTTTACTTGGTAAAAGACCAGATAATAAGTATTTCAGCTTCTGCAGGCCATATGGTTTGCTCAACTTTGACTCTGTAGCATGAAAGCAGCCAAAGACCATGATAAACGAATACACATTTAATACGTTATTACGTATTAATACGTTAATATGATAAACAAATACACAAGTTCCAATAAAACTTTACTTATGGACACTGAAAATTTGAGTTTCATATAATTTTCACATGTCATGAAACATTATTCTACTTCTGACTTAACCATATAAAAACTTTTTAAAAATTCTTAGCTCAAAGGCAATACATAAACAGAAAGAAGGCCAATTTAAAAGCTGGCCCTTGGAGCGCCTGGGTGGCTCAGTTGTTAAGTGTCTGCCTTCGGCTCAGGTCGTGGTCCCGGGGTCCTGGGATCAAGCCCCGCATCGGGCTCCCTGCTTGGCAGGAAGCCTGCTTCTCCCACTACCATTCCCTCTGCTTGTGTTCCCTCTCTCGCTGTGTTTCTGTCAAATAAATAAAATCTTTAAAAAAAAAAAAAAAAAGCTGGCCCTTGACTTAAAAGCAACAACTGATTAGCTACCTGCCCAATGCCTCTTCTATATGACTTCTTGATGGATTTAGTGAGAAATGAGCGGGCTGCAAAACACTAACTTGAATGAGTACCATAAAGAGAGGGTTTGGACTCTACCATATGTGCCACCTCACCATCCTAAAAATTTTGAAGGAGTCTTACTTATAGAAATCAACTTCCTCAAATGAACAAGATTCCCATTAGCCTCTCACCTACATTATAAAACTATTTTTCAAAACTACACAGCTTCTAGAAATAGCCAGTTTTGCTATTTTTTTTTAATATTTTATTTAATTGACAGAGAGACAGTGAGAGAGGGAACACAAGCAGAAGTTTGAGAGGGAGAAGCAGGCTTCAGGCTGAGCAGGAAGGCCAATGTAGGGCTCGATCCCAGGAATCATGACCTGAGCCAAAGGCAGACGCTCAGCTACTGAGCAACCCAGGAGCCCCCACTTTTGCAGTTTTAAAGACCAAAGTGATGGAGCAATGTTTCTCAAAACGTTCCATTATCATCTCCTTATAGAGTCTCCTTTCCGTAATTTCCCTCTGAAATTTTAGTACCACAGATACACTGTCTATCTGTTTAGGTACTGTAACCCTTTGAACGATCACAAAGCATTGTAGTACCTAATATCTTTTTGTCTTGAAGAACCAATGTCTACCCTCTTAGAAGCTATATTGCCCCAGTGAAGATGCATTCAAGAGGCACAAAGTTAAATACACAAGAATTCTAAGAATTCTTATTCTAGAATTTGAATTCTAAGAATTCCGATTTCCTACAGAAACACCAGCAGTTCTTAAAGTTTTATTTCATTCAAATGGACACAAATGCTAGAGGCTCTCCACCTAAAAATTAACACCAATTAACTGTGCTTAGACCTCTTCAGTCTACATATCATTACATTAAATCCAACTTTCCCAAATCCCAAAGAGACTTGAATAGAAACTTGACACACAATCACACATACACAGTCTTTAAAAAAAGACTTAACTTACTTATAAATTAGAGAAAGCGCTCTTATTTCCAGCTGGCCAGCACTTTCCTAAACATAAACAGTACATAAACATTTTAAAAACATTCTGTAGTTATAATGTGAAAGTTCTGCAAGTTCAACATTTGTTATTTTAGATGCTTAGCACTGTTTTAGATGAAGAATTTGTAGAACACACTATAACTTGCTTTGAGGTTTGGGAATATTGTTATCATTAACAAACTTTTTTTTGAAAAAAAAAAAAAGTCCTAAAGACCTTCTCAGTTAGCTATTAAGTAACAAGAACAGTTAACAGTTAATATGAGATTTAAAAGGCACAATAAAAATGGAATTAATGTTACGAATATGAAGTTAGCAGGGTACTTAGTAAATGCTAAGTTCAGAACTATGGAATTAGTAATACAAATTATTTTTAATTAAGTATGTTTAGAGAGCTTACTAACATAAAAGGATTAATACAAATCAGGGGAACTTTTGAATAAAAAAATAATGACTTCTTCATAACATTTTATTACTATCCCTCCTCCCCCATTAAAGTGAAAAGGCTTAGGCTTGTCCTATTTGCAAACAGTCTATGGATGATAAAATTATTGACACACAATTCTCAACATTCAACACAAAACAATAGATCAATTGCCAGCCTCTAAACTTTTGCTAGAACTATTTGATTCAACACAGCTGGCTACTTAAGAAAATAGGTTTCATCTAGCTAAAGCGACACAGCTGAGTGAATATTTAGGTTTACTATTCCAAATACTCCGAAAAGATTAAACCCCCGTATTTGATCTTACCTTGGGATCTCCCAACCGTTCCAGGTATTTCTCAAAAGATCCCTCCACATACTTCAAAAATAAAACAAACTTGACTTAACCAAATACATAGCATTACTAAAATCTGATTATATGCTGCAATATTATCCTCCAATGGGTTTTTATTCAGCTCAATAATTATGGTATTAAATTACTATTTTGCACAGCACCTCAAGAAGATTTGCACATACATAAAAGTTGAGTGGAGAAAGGCTGGACTATAAAACTATTTTAGGAAATGGTCCTGGCTTATCCACATACCAGTGCATTTCATCAAATATAACACCTTTGAGTTTCCTTTGAAATGCCAATTTAAGTTAACATGACAATTTTCATAAATCATGCAAGCCCAGTAATTACAAGGATTTTAAATCTGATAGGAGACATGCATTTGCACAGCTAAACTGAGGAACTTTAAAGAGAATTTTATTAGTTTCAGAAAAGCCCAGGGCACAAGGGAACTTCTTGGGGTAATAGAAATGTTCTGTATCTTTATTGCAGTGGCAGTTGCATGACTATATATTATTGCCAAAACTGAAAATGCTAAACCTAAAATGGTGACTTTTATTGTGCGTAGAGTATACCTCAAAAAAAAATTAAATTAAATTCGGGTAACAGAATATGTCTAATTCCATGTACATATATCACTAGACAAAGTTTTTAAAATTTTTCTCAATACCCTTTTAAACAGCTTGAGGTATAACTGACATACAGCAAACTGCTCATATTTAAATGACACAAATGCGTTTTGACATATGTATGCACCCAAGAAACCATCATGACAACTGTGATAGTGAATAGATCCATCACCCCCATAAGTTTCCTTGTGTCTATCACTCCATTGACCCCCCAATGCAACCACTAATCCGCTTTCTACCACTAGAGACTGGCTTGCATTTTTCTAGAGTTTTATATAAAGAAAATCATACAGAATGTACCTTGGGGGAGGATCTACCTTCTTTGGCATAATTATTTTGAGATTTATCCATGTAAGTTTTGAAATTTTACACAAATCTTTGTTACTCAAAATGCGGTTATATTACTGTATCATGAACAAGAGCAAGCATCACTTGGGAGCTTTGTTAAAATGCAGAAATCTCAGGCCCCAGCTCCGACCTACTGAATCAGAATCTGCACTTTAACAAGGTCCCCAGGTGATTTGTATGCACAAAAATACTTGAGATGCACTGTGGTCTTACACCATGGTCTTGCATTTGAAGTAATTTCATGAATAATCCTTTCCCCAGATGTAGTAAAGACTGTAATTAACTCCTAGGTAATAAGCTTTAAAGTCAAGAAGCCTTCACATAGTTTTAAAATTCACTGAAACCTGTTGAGAAAATTAAGAGTAAACCTCGAACAGCAGGCAAATACCACCCATGATATACAGTCAGAAGAAAACAAATAGTACTGGAAGGGTTAAGAATGGTTTTTTTTAAGCCACACAAAAGGGCACACTACAAATCAGACCTTGATAAAACCTCATTCTGTTAACAAGAATTCAAATATTTCAAAGTAGTCAAAGACATCTTCTATAAGTTGTTTTGAAGCCAATCATTAGTGGGAGAGCACCAATTCCCAGTTTGTCACATGAAGATAAATGTTTAGAACCTAATTTGTTTCCTTACAATTAGGTTTCATAAGAGTCTTCATATTGGCTGAAAATTATTGTGTACAGAATTAAGAGTACAGAGGGGTTTCCCATTTATACATACTTGGAAGTCTAATAGCCCAACTTTCTGTGAACTGATTGCTTGTTCAAGAAAACAGTGGTATGGATAATATAGAACAGTAGTCAAAATATAACTTCTTAGGGCTTGCAAGATTATGGAGGGCTTATGGGGAGTAGCAAGTAGTGGGAAGGACACAGATGAATTGTTTTTCTTAATTTTTAATTAGAGCACAGAACAATCTAATTCTGGAGGTGGCCAGAAGCATGCTAGCTAGGGGAAGGCAGCTGAAAACAAAGTATATGCTATTGAGAGGAGATGCATGACATAATTTTCATTATATAGATGCTCAAAATTCATTTCCCATTTGCTACACACTCTACTAACATCTCTACCTTAGGTTATGTATTCTACTTACAGACTCAAAAGTATGCTGATTTTCTCTCATATATGAGACACAAGCCTTCCTGATTTCCAAATGATGGACCTGGCTGCAAAACAACTAAAAAGAAAAGAAAGACCAGCTGTCAACAGTCACTTGAAATAGCTTTTAAATTAAAACGATGAACTGGGCACTAAATCCTCCTTATTCAAAACATATGTAGGAAATTGGGAAATTAGGTCCTAACATTACTAAAATCTTTTTGCCATCTCTAGTGTGGTTAGGAGAGATGGTTGTCTTACCACTCCCACCCTTTTTCTAGCTCCTATGGGCATAACCTATACATTTTTCCTTAGGCACTAAATTTAGAAAAGTAGGGGATGCTTACAAAGGATCAAGATTCATTTCAAAGTTTTCTGTACTTTCATTCTTATCTTACATTCTAAACTGGCTTTTAGAGAACAGAAAAAGACAGCAAAAGCACAGCAATATATTTGGACTCATCAGTAAAGGCATACACCAAGCTACTAAGTGGCAGACAGGCCTGGATGTCTTTACTAGAAAAGAGAAAAGGGATTTTTTTCTTTCTGCGAACTACAGGTCTTCTAGCTCCAGTACCATGCCACGTGTCAAACCCTGAAAACTCAGTACAGGGAAGATACATTTGTTTTCCTTTTACCTGCTCCGAAATAGCCCGAAAGAGGCAAGAGGCATCCTTGGCAGTCAGCTTTCGAAACAGCCCTAAGCTGCCTAAATATTCATCCATTGATGCCTCATTCAGAGACTTCTGGCCGCAGTACTTTTTCCATCCTTTATGCATTTTGGCAGAGGTGGAGGTGGGGAGGTGGAGAAAGGAACACAAATGTGGCAAGAAGGAAAAAAGCAGGATGCAGGTAGGAATGGGTAGCAATGACAAGGGCTTGCTTATGCAGGTATCCGGAAAGCAGCCCAAAGTCTAGGGATGAGAAGGCAGTTGGAGTCAGCGCTGCAGAATCTTGGCACTTCTCAGGAGCAGAAGCAAAGGGCTGGCTTGCCCAGGACAAGTCCGGACCCTGTGAAAAGAAGAGGAAGAGCCGATGCTCCTAGGAATAGAGAACTGGACTTGAGAAGACATGGGAGAAGGCACTTGGGGAGCTACCTTGTTGGGGAAGGATGGGATTAACGCAATCAGCCCAAGATTGAGAGAAATATGCACAAGCAGCTGAGCTTTGGGACCAAAAAGCTGAGCTTGCAGCTTAACTCCGGGCAACTGCTGCACGAGGCTGCAATGGGACTGCAACAAGACTCAGGTGTGTATGATGCAGCCTGGCCCACATTATATTGCTTTAAGATTTCTGCCGCAAATTTTCAACTACAGTCTCTGCCTAAGTTCCATGCTCCCCTCATAATTTCATGGAGATGAGAGAAAAAAAATATAAACCTAATTAACTAGTAAACTTCTGTAATAACATCTTCAAAAACAGTCGGGCCGGGGCACCCTTGATCTACAGGGGCAAAGACCATAGTTCAAGCAAAATAAAGTGCCAAAGCAGTTTCCTGGGTATTTCAGGTATGGAGTTTTAAGTAATTTCATTTGGTTCTCCTAGGTAATAACTCTCTGCTAGGATCACAGAAACTAAATCCATTAACTATACTACGAAACAGATACAGTTCTTAACTAATATCCCCAAATTATTGTATAGCATTAACAAAAAGAGAAAATGCAAAAAGCGTTTCTTAAAAACTGGAAAAAATTAAAGTTTAACCGAAGCAGCATAAAAGGAAATGTCTTAACCACAAACTTTCAAACAGACTACATTTAAAACGCTATGGCACAGCATTAGGGGTTGATGATAATATTTCCATGTATTATTAGGACAATTTCCTGGAAAAACTACTCTGGATTCTAAGAAAACCAAAGAAAACATAGCTGTATTTTTAAGGTTCAAAAACAGGACTGATCACTTGCATTACTTGATTCTACTGTCAAGTGTTTCCTTTTTATGCCAAAATGCCAAAATCAAGTTCCTTTCTTAAGTGTTAAAGAGATCAAAAGTTGGTTTTGGAGAAGATGCAAAATAAAGCTGCTTTGAAAATTGTTTTTCTTCTATCTGTGAATCCAGTAGTTATCATGTCTGCCCTGCCTATAGGAAAAGTATTAATAATCTAATAATTTAGGAATGAAATAAAAGCACGGTAAAAAATAAAAGAGTATCTTGACTTCTTTTAGCATATCAACTTGAAATTACCTTAACTAATTGCTTTTTTAAAGAAACCAGAACACAAGGGAAATTATGCTTCTTGAAAAAGTCCTGAAACATGACTTGGGAAGAGGGATCACCATCTTTTTTCTAACACCACAAATTCACTGAGAAAAATTAAGGGTTTTAATGAAAAAGTTAACTCATTTTTGGCAGTTTTTACTTTGAGGGGAAAAAAATGCCAATTCTTCACATTTATTGCTACTGAAACTAAAAATAAGGTACATAAAACTTTTTTTTTAAGGTACATAAAACTTAATACTAATCCACATACTTAATTTTGATGAACAGAATAAAAGGGAAAACTGGGAGAGGAAAAAAGAACTAGAAGTAATACAAGAAAGAGCAGGAAATAAAAATCAAAGACAAGACAAAAAGAGGAAAGAAACAAGAAAAAGAGAAAAAAAAGACATAAAGACCAACACAAATATGGTTAATGGATTATTCACAAAGGTTCAAGAGCAGTTCAACAAAGACAGTATTTTCATCAAATGGTACTGTACAATGGCATTCATATATAAAAAAATGATCTTTAGCCTATACTTCACATCTTGTACTATAATTAAAATGGATCAAAGGCCTAAATGTGGACCAAAGTTTCAAAACTTTGGAAGGAGAAAATCTTTCAGATCTCGAGTTAGGCAAAGAGTTCTTAGATACGATATAGTAAAAAGAAAATGGGTAATTGGACTTTATCAAAATTAAAAACTTTTGCTCTGCAAATGAGTTAGAAAATGAAAATGCAAGCCACAGATTGGGAGAAAATATTAATATAGCCCATATTTGACTAAAAAGTTCTTTTTAAAGATTTTATTTGCAAGGGGCATCTGGGTGGCTCAGTGGGTTACAGTCTCTGCCTTTGGCTAGGGTCATGATCTTAGGGTCCTGGGATCATGCCCCTTGTCATCGGGCTCTCTGCATGGTGGGGAGTCTGCTTCCCCCTCACTCTCTGCCTGCCTCCCTGCCTACTTGTGATCTGTCAAATAAAATCTTTTTTAAAAAACATTTTATTTGAGAGAGAGGGAGAGAGTCTGAGCGCATGGGCGGGGGAGAAGCAGACTCCCCACTGAGCAGGGAGACAGA
>CM053612.1:30863315-30905742 GCA_028646535.1 Procyon lotor
GGGTCTAAGGAACTGTGATTCAATGGTGGATAATAGATTTGCCCGCTCTTTAGATGGTCAAATTTGTGATCAACATTAACCATAAAAACATCCTGTAGGGGGATTAACCTATTATCCTGACAAATTGTGGGGTTGACTGGACCACATAAAAATGAGTAAATCTTACCTTACAAATGAAATAATGAGACCTAGATTTTTAAAGACAACAAAATTTATAACCACGTATGGTGATGAATATTAACTTATTGTGGTAATCATTTTGCAATATATACAAGTATCCGACATTATGTCATATACATTAAACTTTTACAATGTTATGTCACTTTTATCCGAAACTGGAAAAAAAAAATGACAATCACATGTATGTAAAGACTTGTGGGAAACTGCTGAAAGGCAAATCAGTATTAAAAAACCTTAGCACACAGGGGCACCTGGCTTCAGCTCAGGTCATGATCCCAATGGGATTGAGGCCCGCATGGGTTCCCTCCTCAGCGTAAAGCTGCTTCTCCCTCTCACTCCCCTGCTTGTGTTCCCTCTCTGTGTCTCTCTGTCAAATAAATAAAATCTTTTTTAAAAAACCTTAACATTAAGTTATTTATTTCAGTTATTTTTAGTACCAAAATAACATGGAGCCAATTGCAGTAAATAACTCAACTCTACAGGACCTGTTTTTAAGGTTTTTCAATACTGAAAAAAGTAATGGTAAAGATTTTGAAAACATTTTTAACAGCACACTGGGAACAGAACCTGTTGCTTCTTTTCAGAGTAGACATTTAAAATGAACAAAGCAGGATTCATGAGGGAAGGGAACACAAGGGTTCCAAAACAAAATCTGGCCATATGATTCTATTCAACCTCCCTCCTCTTCAAGCTTTAGGAAAAAGACAATAAAGAATTGATTTCCCAGAGCAGTGATCCTTCAGATATGCAAAGTAAAAGAAACATTACCAAGAGCCACTTGCTTTCATTTCCTGCTCTTCCCCACTTCCATCTGAAGCACTCTAATACAGATTAGAAAAAAAAAGGAAAGTAATGCTTTGTTTAAAAATGTATCCTAATGGCACAGAAATACTAGGGGTTGGTTGATTATTCAAAATACAGTGTCTGAACAGTCTACCAACATACAAGGGATCCAAGGAAAGGAGAATACAGACCAGAATACTCTCGTTTTGATGCACTTAAACTTCTAAATAATCCTTAATTCTCTAACTATAACCTCAGCTAGAGACTGACTACGAATTTCAATATTAAATTCAATGAAGACTTTGCTTTCTGTATCACTGAGGCATATATACTGTGAATTCTAGAGAAATCTCTTTAAGTCTACGCCTTCTTTTTCAAGATTTTATTTATTTATTTGACAGAGATATAGCAAGAGCAGGAACATGAGGAGTGGGAGAGAGAGAAGCAGGCCCTCCAGAGCAGGGCTGCCCAATGCAGGGCTCAATCAGCCAAAGGCAAATGCTTAAGGACTAAGGACACAAGCGCCCCTCTACTCCTACTTCTTAAAACAAAAACTCTAACCAAGAAAATGCATTATTTCACTGACATTCTTTTAATTTTCAAATATGCCACACAATTGGTTTTGTGTCTTAGAAATCACCTATGAAGGAAGTTAGCTTTACTAATTCACAAATGCGAAAACTGAGATCCAGAAAATTACTTAGGCCAAGGATTTAAGAATGTTTTTCACTCCTAAATTTGGGAAGTGTATTATCCACCCACTGCACACTGGCAGTGGAGAAACAACCAATATGTTCTGTACAAAAGGAGAAGTGAACAGTAAAAAAAGATGCAATACATGGCCTCACAGACATCATTCCAACAGTGACTATCAGTTCAGCAAATACGTTAGAACCACACTGAACAGTTAACAAGGTACAGAACTGTATTGCTTTTCCAAATAGCCTAATCTAGTACATCCTAGAATTACTGCAAATGAGAAAAATTCCATTTATTTCCGTTTATCAATTAGAAACAGTGCTACACAAGACATTATGGATTATAGACAGTTAATAAATATTAAAACTAGTTTCAAATTGTTTGGTAGGTGTTAAACTTGATAGGTTTCTCATCTGTTACGTGATAAAACCGGGAACTGCTAAACTTAAATGCACTTAATCAGAGGGCTTCATTATAAAGGAGTCTAGTAGTTACCACCAGAGTACTAATGAACAATGAATGAGGAATGAAAATACTTAAGTTGGCCACTCAGGAGATTCTTAACCTGAAACCTCAAGGTACCTGGGAAAAACTCCCTGAAATTCACTGCAAAATGTGTGTATGCGTCAGTAAGAAGGAGAGGCAAGAGTTTTAAATATTTTGAAGGGTTCCATGACCCAAACAGGCTTATACTACTGCCTTAGAGAGCAGGGCTATAGCCATCAAAATAAAATGACAGTGTCAATCAAAATTAGTTTGGTCAGGCTATGGTGAAAGCTCATCAACACAATAAAGAGCTAGAAGTTAAATACCAAAATAGATGGTATTTAATGGTATAAATGACCCTAAATATATTCTGGGAATCAATATCAGAGTCAAGCAGCACATAGTCTTAAGCAAATTCCTGTTTGAAGCAAGCTAGGTCTGCTCACCTTCTATATAGCCACCTACAAAAATTATAATTTAAACAACTATTCAGGGGTGCCTGGGTGGCTCAGTGGATTAAAACCTCTGCCTTGGGCTCAGGTCATGATCTCAGGGTCCTGGGATCAAGCCCTACACCGGGCTCTCTGCTCAGCAGGGAGCCTGCTTCCCCCTCTATGCCTCTCTGCCTAATTTGTGATCTCTGTCAAATAAATAAAATCTTTAGAAAAAAAAAGAACCATTCAATATAAAAATTGTCCGAGAATACTCACATATGGAATTAACCATTCAACAAGGAATTGTTTGGTAGTTATCTTGAAAACCTTTCTCCATGTAATCTTTTACTGGAAAACACCATAGCTACTGCTTTTAACAAAACTCTTGATTTTTAACATGTTTTACCAAAAATCCCCCATAGGTTCCATTATTTGACAGACACTTAAATACCACTAGGATATTACATATGATCAATATTGCTATGTTTTAATGCCAGTCCTGTAAACGTTTGATCCTACAAATTTCACCAATGTGATGGTCACATCTTTCTTCTGAACAAGAGACATACTACTAGACTCTATGTAATGACTGTATGCAAGATTACAGTGTTTCCTTAAGACCTAATCCCAATCAAGACAATGAGAAAAATGCATGTATGCATTTATCATTTATGGAAAGCCTACTGTGCTGCAGGCAGAGGATTTAAAAATGAGTAAGACAGTTCCTCTTCAACTAGACTACTACGAGTTCCTCCAGAGCAGGAATCAATGTCTTGAGTGCTACTGATACAAAAAGTAGATGCTTGCTACACATTGATGTTAAAAGACTAACTGAGCAAATAAATGGGCTCAAGATAGTCAGAAAGTAAAGCTAAGAGAACCTGGTGATCAATCAGATATAATGGGTTAGAAATATAAGCCTGGAGGACTAAATGAAAACATCATCAATACAGGCAAGGATCTCAGAAGGATGAAAGGAGAAATAGGATTTTAGTTCAGGGAACAGTAAGTTTACCATGCTTAGAGAATTAACAGACATACATGACCAATAAGTAACTGGACATACATTCAGGAGCTCAAATCAGAGTCGGGGAATATAGATAGGAACATTAATAGTAGCTCTGGAAGTAATGAAATTATCAAGAAAATATATATATAAAGAGAAGAGAACCAAAAATAGAACCTAAAACAAACCATCTGGGAGAGTTTCTTCACATGGATTTTGATTAGCATTCAGTATGCTTTTAAAGATAACAATGTAAAGACTGAAATAAGTAATATACCTGCGGTTACCACACAATCAAAATTCCTTGGAATAGTCCTGACTTCAAATATTGCCTTGTCACCATAAATGGAAGAAATACAGTGAAAATCAGCATTCTAGCAATAAAAATTCCCAGTCCATTAGACACTTAAGTAGCATAAAACTTCCTTTTTGCATTATGCTGAGCTCAGTTTCCTCGTCCGCAGAATGGAATAGTAGCTATTTCATAAAGTTATTGTAAAGATTAAGTAACTTCGTACCTGTAAACTTTTTTTAAAAGACTTTTTCTTTGAGAGAGTAAGTGAAAGTGAGCTCAAGCAGGGGGTGGGGGAGAAGGGAGAGAAGACTCCCGGCTGAACAGGGAGCCAGACTTGGGGTTCAATCTTAGGGCCCTGAGATCATGACCTGAGCTGAAGACACTTAACCACTTAACTGACTGAGACACCCAGAAACCCCTAAACTGCTTTAAATAGTATCTGGGACATACTAAGCATGCAACAAGTGTTAATTATTATTTTTCATTCCCCATTCCCCCACAAAAATATTAGTTGTACAGCAGAAAAACAGATTAGTACACAACTGTCTGGATCACCCATTCCAAACCTTTCCCCCACATCAGTTTCAAATAGTCTGCCCATACATTCCATTTCTTATACTGTATGCAGATTTTTGGTCTGAAAATTTTGCAATTTGAACGAAATCAGAGAGATTAACTGCTTATACCATGATAAAGGGCCAAGAAAAATGTTTACATTACTTCTAGTAAATACGGACTTTTTTTTTTTTAGTCTTAGAAAACATTTTTATATTGCCCTTTTTATCTACATGATTTACCTTTAAAAGCACAGAGTAGTACTCTCAGGTGTCTAAAATCAGACACTTGACACTACTTTCAGATAATGACTAGCTGACCCTTGAACAACATGGATTTGAACTGTGCAGGTCTACCTAAACAGACTTTTTTAAATATAGTAAAGTATTGGAAATGTATTTTCCTTAATTTTCTTTACACTTCGTTTTCTCTTAACTTAAAGATTACAGTATATAATACACATAATATACAAAATATGTGTTAACTGACAGTCTATGTAATCAGTAAGGCTTCCAGTCAACAGCAGGCTATTAGTTACAAATCTTTTGGGAGTCAAAATTTGTACATCAATTTTCAACTGTGCAGGGGTCTTGCACCACTAACCCTCCACATTGTTCAAGAGTCAACTATACCTTTTAATGTTCCAAAACCCCTCAAATTCATCACTTGCACTATATTACGTACTACCAAATCCTTCCAGCTTTCTTTCCTCCCAAATCATAAGCAATCATAACTCCCTACTTCCCAAGGTCATCTTATAACCTCACACCACTTTTCATCTACTCCAGTATCAACTTTCTACTACTATTACTTGTCCAACTCTGAACGTATCCATGATACGAATTTCTCAAAATACTTTTGCTTCCTTATCTCTGGAAATTTAAATACCTCTAACAGAAAACTGCTAAGTAAACTACATTCCACTTACCCACTGACTTCAAGAACCTGAAGCCTTGCCATGCAATGAAACCAAATAAATTTCACTCAAAGCAAATATTCCAAATAGAATCTTGATTACCATTTTCATAAGACCATTAACAGTTAAATTTGGCAATTAATTTATCTTAGCCTTCTTCCTCATCTATAAAAAGAATGGTTTGTAGTAGGTATTTCTAAAATTCTCTTCCAACTCCAAAAATCTACAATTCTGTGTTAAAGTCTTCCTTTATTCAATCTAGTATCAATCCTACCCATGGAATTTCACTAGATTCCAAAAACTCAGGAATTACAGGTTTCTAAGTCCAATATAAGTTTATCAAACACCAAAGGAACACCCAATTAAGTGTGAAATTCCTACTATACAACTTCTAATAAATGAACAAAACTCTCTTTGGAAGGAAGTAACTAAATACTAGACAAACAATCATGAACAATCAAAAAGCTTACAACATACATTATGGTGTGGTAGAAAGAGTATAAGACCGGGAGTCAAGAAGCTGCTTCTCCAGTGGCAGCTCTCTGTCAAAGGCTGATAGACAAATTGCAAACCTCTGGCCTTCCTCATCTGAGAAATGATAGGATTGCACTAGATGATCCCAAGAATTCCTGTCAAACCAAATTGATTCCGAGATATCCCTGGATTTTTAAGCTGAATAACTGATACATCAAAGAAGAATTTCACAGAGGTATATAGTCAAGGGGTATCAGGACACACAATACCATTGACTTAAGTCTCTGCTAAATGTAATTAAAAAGTCAAGGTTATATACTCTCGTGGGAAAGAAAACAGGATTTGAGGTCCAATATCACTTCACAGTTGTCTGATGTTTAAGTAGACCCTTTGTTTCTGATTCTCGGTGGTTAGTCCCGCATGACTTAACTAAAAATCAAGTCGTCAAAATACATTTTAAGCCACAATTTTTCTCAAATTACAGCATATAAAAGAGCCAGAGAATTCTCTACATATATTTGAAAAGGGCCTTTCCTATATAGCCTTAGCAATTAGACTAATGCACATTTATGATTATGGTGCTGTGAATTCTCAACTATGCAGATTTAGATTACTCACTTTTTAGATTATTCTCAGCAAAATTTTAATCCAAGTTGGCTTCCTCCTGCTACCCAGAATATTTCTCAGCCACCACCTTCTACTATTATTTTAATATTAGCCTAAGTAAAACACAATCAGGAAAATAAACCTATAGAAACATTACATAAAGCATTCCAAGGAAAATGCTTAGAATAGCCAATATTTTGGATTATGGAAAGTATATCTTAATAGTTAAAACTAATTTTATAAGTACATAAATTATAAATTCCTCTATGTTACAATAAACGTTTCAACACCACTGAGAAGAGGCACTTAAAAGTAACAGCAAGTCCTATTGGCCTAAGTCCTTTTTGATTTATTCTTTTCAAACCAATAAAACTTTGATATTGAACAAGATTATTTTGTCATTTTCTATTTGTATTTGAAAGAGAACAAATCTACTCCACTAAAATTTCTCCAAGTACCATAATGAAATGACTTGATGTTTAATCTTAACCTTTATAATCTTAACCTTTTTAAGGTGATTATTTAACATTTTATTTCACAGAACTTAAGTCATCATTTTTGCTTGTTTTCTAAAAAATTGGTTCTTTAAATTGTACAGCTAATGATACTCTCAAATGCCTTTACAAATTTGATACTGCTTCATTTTTTTTATTCTAAGGAACACCAAATAACTAAGTTTGAGGTTCTTGTCAAAGTTTTCAGATTTAACTCATTTTTTTCATGATTTCTAAATCAATTTGGGATTCTAGGATAAAACCTGCGAATGCTCTCTACATATTTTAACTACAATATAAAAATTAAGTAAAAATCTACTGAATTTACTAAATTGCGATAAGGATTTGGACCCAAAAGCTAACATTCACACCATTAAAATTTTCTATACATTCTATAGATATATAAGTTTATTGATTTGTATTATTCTGTAAATATATACTATATTTAATTTGATTTAACCACATTCCATAGGTTGGATTTGGGGGTGTTTTTAAAGTGTTCAGAGTTTAGTGTTTATTTTTGTAATCCAACAACTTTATCCAAAAATGCAGAAAATTTTTCTGGCTGGCCAGGAGGAAAACATTTCAGTGTTGATAAGTCCATTGACTGTAACAGCCCAGGAAGCGTGCTAAAACAAAAGAAGAAAAATATTAGGTAACAAGGGAGAAAAGTCTGTAATTCATCTGCTGCCCACTTGATGACTGAATCTAACTTCCAAGAATATTGTGATGCTTCTAAAATTGTACATGTGAATTTTAATATAATTTTATTTTATGTATAGTTGACCCTTGAACAAGGTTAGTTAAAGGAACCAACCATCTGCGCAACTGAAAGTCCATGTAAAACGTGCAGGGGCACCCGGGTGGCTCAGTCAGTTAAGCATCTGACTTCGGCTCAGGTCATGATCTCAGGGTCCTAGGGTGGAGCCCCATGTATGGCTTCCAGCTTAGCAGGGAGTCTGTGTCTCCTCCTCCCTCTACCCCTCCCTACCCATTCGTGCTCTCTTTCTCAAATAAATAATCTTAAAAAACAAAGAAAATCTATGTACGACTTCTGACTCCCCCACACCTTAACTACAAATAGCCTACTGTTGCATGGAAGCCTTACTGTTCATGTAAAAAGTAAATTAATGTACATTTTGTACATTCTTAACAATAAGCCGGAGAAAAATGTTATTATGAAAATCGTAAGGAAAACACATTTACAGTCCTGTACTGAAAAAACATCCATGTATAAGCGAACCCATGTCATTCAAATGTGTTGTTCGAGGGTCAACCATAAATACAAAGATTAAAGCACTATGAACAGTACTATGTAGTACCTGTCAATACCAATTCAACAGATACTGTATTATATCGTGTCAACTGAAATATTACAGAAATATTATTTCATGTCAACTGAAATATTACAGAAACATTATTTCAAGAAAGATGTGGCCACATGGCTTTTGAACATTTCTCAGGACGGGGCAGATATAAACCGAAGCAAAATTAATTTATGAAAACAGAATAAATGAAAACAAAAGTAACAGCTGCCAGACAAGAACAATAAGCTGGGGAGACTACTGGACCATGCATGAAGATTGTGAAATAACTTTCCTTTGCCAGTAATTTACTATCATAAATCCATATATAGTTAAGCAATGTACAATCACCATGCATGTTGGAAGTGGATTCCAAACCATGACATAAAAGTATTACTTCAGAAATTTAAGGAAAGCAGCCACTTAAATTAGAACAAGATATACAGCTACTCAGCCTAGATTTGGGGGAATAACTAACATACCTAAAATGAAAATACAACCAATTACTGATTTTTACAGCATTTATATGTGACTTTCTTGAAATTAATATTTAAGAAAAAGACTTCTAAAACTGTAAAAAATAAATTGGAGACTTGTGGAGCCTCCTTTTCAGCTTGAGTTAAGGAATCAGGATGTTTCTGAAATCAGTGCTTTCTCCTTTTAAATGTACTGACATAAAATCAAAGCTGAATTAACATGTAGAATAAAAATACTCATTAAAAGTGTCTGGAAAAATTGACTTGCATAAACCCGTTAGGAGGAGGAGTTTATTCTTTAAAAATTGTTAACCCCTAACAATCTCAAATACCCAACAGCTATGCCCATTATCTGCCTACATAATTTTTACTACCTAGCTTCTCCTGACTCACAATACTTTTAATAATGGCTTCTGTGTTGCACAGCCACCCTGATATTTCCTCTCCTCCATCTTCTAGGGATTAGGACACCAACAATTGTCCCTGAAACAATCAACGAAACTTGCCTCCTCTCAATGAGAACAGGAATTGTCTGTTTTGTTCACCAATATATGACAAGTACCTAGAATAATGCCTGGCACATCGTAGGTGCTCAATAAATATTTAATGAAAAAACAAGTATTTACTGAGTATCTAAGAGACAGATACAGTGAAGTTAAAAGACAAGCCTTTTTATGTTCTAGCCAGTTTCTTTTAAGGTTTTTCACTTTAAAATTAACTTCAATTATTGTAACATTTTATAATACTTCTATGAGGTCTTTACTTTTTAAAACATCAAACTAAGATACCTTTTAAAGTCAAATAATTGGGAATTACTGACCTGACCCTTTGGCAAGCTTCTAGTGTCTCAAGAAGAATAGAAAACCAACCAGCAATTTTCTTCATCCTTCTAAGTGATGTTGATCAGTTCTTGTTGAATTTGAATATACTTCTAGAAAATAATACTCCTTACCACAGTAATTCCTCTGGCTTAAAATACTTTAATGGCTTCTCACTAAACACAGAATAAAATCAGAACTCTTACGTGAGCTATCTCCATCCAGTCTCATCCTATACTATCTTCTCCCTTGCTCGCCATACTCCTGCCACACTTAACCTTCCCTCTGTTCCTCAAACAAAACAAACTCCAAGCTCTTTCCTAACTTAGGACCTTTGCAATTGCTGCTGTTCCTCCTTATTCTAGAGCTTCACATGACTAGCTCTCGTCGTTTAGGTCTCAGCTCAAATGTCATATACTCAGTTATGCCTTCCCTGACCAATCTAATTAATCTTCACTTGCAGCTATCTTACCACCCTGCCTTATTTTCTTCATAACACATTTCACCATGTGAAATTATCTTCATCACTTATTTATGAACGGTTTTCTATCTCCCACCACTGGAACATAAGTATCATGAGAGCAGGGGCTTTACCTCACGTTTATCAGTGTCATCTACAGCACTTAAAAACAATGCCTATGACATATTAGGTGTAGTTAAATTAATGAGTAAATTTCACTCAGGGATCCAAATGGATTTACTGAAGGCAAAACCTTAATTGTAAAAAAATAAGCAAATGCCTTCCTCGAATAATGAAAATCTAAGAAACTAAAAAATTATATTCTCAGAGACCTGCGCACCAGATGGAACTTACATACATACGTACACACACAGATATTCACATGAAATGAAGCAGGCATAGACACAGAAAGAAATAGGAGATCACACTCACAGTGAAAGACAAATGAGAGGGCTTTACAGGTGAGAAAAATCAAAGTATGTTTGATAAGCAGAAGGTAAGAGGTTGAAAAGATAGACAGGTTAGGTAAGCGGATAAGAACAGCTAGGGAGGATTTAAGGCAAAAGGTCAAATTATCAGTGTAGTATACCTGCAGGTACAGTAGAAGAGATGCCCGTCTTTGTGTAGCTGCTTTGCCAATTCCAACTGATGATTGTTCATCAACTTGTCATTTACAACCACTACAAGGGGCTTTCTTTTTTCCAGAGTCTCCAAACAGCTTCCTGCACCTAGATCAAAATTGTTAATAGTTTTTAAAAAAAGAGCCAAGGTGCTCCACCAAGCTTTACAGGTAGAAATGAAGATGATAAACTTAGCTGGCAGAATTACAAACCTAGCCTTTTAATTATACATTCAAATGACGAAAGTGTAGTGATCAGTTGTTCTATATTAAGTGTTATAAATTTGACTTGAAAAATACATTCTTTACCACTGCCAACAATATTATGACCTAAGATTCAGTGCTTTGCCACTTGCCCTCCATTAGTATGCAATGGGGGGCATGAGCCTTGAATTCAAGTAAGATTTAAGTTCAACATACTATACGTGAAACTGTACTGCACTTTTCTATTCAAACACAAGTGGAAAAAGCCAAGTCTTCAATAGTGACAGGCACCAAAAAGAGAAACTCTGATCATCCTTAGAAGTCTACCTGTCAGGTACCATCCCCTAAATGTCAAGAATAAATCTCCATAAATGTGCATATATACATTTGGGTCAATTCAACTCTGAAATCTAAAATTGTTCAGCAGGGTGCCTGGGTGGCTCAGTGGGTTAAAGCCTCTGCCTTCAGCTTCAGGTCATGATCTCAGGGTCCTGGGATCAAACCATGCATCGGGCTCTCTGCTCAGTGGGGAGCCTGCTTCCCCTCTCTCTGCCTGCCTCTCTGCCTACTTATGATCTCTCTGTCAAATAAATAAATAATATCTTTAAAAATAATAATAAAATAAAATAAAATTGTTTAGGTATTTTAAATGAGAGTGCCTGGGTCGCTCCTTCGGCTCATGGCATGATCTTGAGGTCCTGAGATGGAGCCCCACTTAGGGCTCCCTGCTTGGCGGGGAGTCTGCTTCTCCTCCTCCCCCTCCCCCCCACTCGAGCTATCAAATAAATAAAATCTTAATAAATAATAAATTTTAAAAAATAAATGGTAGTGAGGAGACTGATAAGTAGACAAACATTTTTAGGTTGACTACTTTAGAGTAGTAGGTAGGAGAGACTAACACCAGACTTTTACCTACTAACTTGACTGGACAAGTTAAGTCTGCTTCATCTGTAAAATGGGAATACTAGTAACACTTAGCTCATAGGTCTGGGAGGATTTAATAACGTGTACACACAAAGCACACAGAACAATACCAAGAGCTCTTAACTATTACCCTATACGTTACTAATCACTAATGTTTATTTCTAATAACTTTTCCCTCTTCAAACTAGACCTCTTAAGAACCAGGAATCTTCCTCCCTCACTTACCCAGCAATCAAAACCGCAATGCTCCCCAAAAACAGTTCTTGTGAAGGTACTGGTAGTCTAACTAGAACAGGATGGTTTTTGAAGACCAGGCAATGATTTACACAACATGTGGTTAAAGAGTATTTTTGACTGTATTCATTTCATACTCACATTTAAAATATAAAAAAAAAATCTTTCAAAGCCAATTTCTCCATGCCCAATCCAACCACTTAGCTGGCTGAACATTCCTGCAATTCTAAGCCCAAATACTAATTTCGAATTTGACGACTCTTTTTACGCACAACGTTGGGTAAATTATTTTGCCCGTGTTTGGAGTTTCTTACTTTAAAGTTGGTCTATGTTGTTAATTTCCTTTCCTTGTATCACCTAGAAATAATAAATTCTCTAATAATGTTCTCAAGAGGTACACTCAAGTATTACAGTCCAAAGGGCTACAGTGCGTTACTCTAGTGACTTTACTTTGCCTCAAAAAAATTCAAGTCTCTATTCTTACTATCAAAACCTAAACCGTGGTATTCTAAGGCACTTTACCTGCGTGACTAATAACAAGATCTGCTTTCTGAAGATCTTCTTTCAATGAATCCTTGTACCTGTAAACTTCCAGAGCAAATGACTCGGTACTGAATGGTTCAGGTACCACCTTTCCTCTACCTATCTGAAGGACAAGTCGGTTGTAGCCCAGGCTCTTGAAGATCTGAAAAGGAAAAAAGAAAAAGAAAGAAAAAGCGGGACTTTTAAACAGGCTACCGTAAAAACAACAAACCCTAAAGTCGGTGTTCACACCGGAGCGCGGGCCGCAAAATCTTATAATGCGGCCGATTAACTTTTCCAGAACAACAGTTTGCCCCCGTGCTGAGCCCCAACAAGGTACCTCACGAGTCCTATCGGTAAGATCTATGCGACCCTGCTCACCAAGCCGTGGAGAGGACCGGCCACGCCACAGGCAGAAGACCAGGCGAGACCCCGAGAAAGGCGTCAGAAACGAGAGGGGAGACGAAAAAACGGCCCCAACCTGCCTCGGGGCTGAAGCTGCGCGAACCACCGGCCAAGAGGAGCCGCCGCAGCCGGAGGACGCCCGCCTCGAGGGCGCCCGATGAGACCGCGAGGCGCGAGCTCGCCGGAGCGCGGCGGGTGCAAGGCGACGACCGCGCGCTGACTGGGACCGGCCAGATGGAGCCGAGCCACGCCGGGCCGGGCTAGGCGGGGCAGAGCTCGCCCAGGTGTCCGGCGCCGACCACGCGACCCCGAGCGGGACGGAGGAGCAGCCGGAGGTCCGACCTGAGGAGCCCCACTTGGAGAGGCGGGGCAGCGGGAAGGAGGGGCGAAGCCCGAGGCAGGAGAAGCGGAGGCGGGGAGTCGGAAGGGAAAAGCCGGGGAAAGGAGGAGCCGGAGAAAGGACGGGGAGGCGGAGCCCTGAGGGCGGCCGGGAAGCGGGAAGAGGGGGCGGAGGACGCCGAGAGAGGGGAAGTTGGAGGAGGACCCCGCCGAGCGCGGGGAGGAGCCTGCAAAGGGGCGGCGGCACCTGAGGTAGAGCTGTGGGGAGTTCTTCCCGAGAGCTGCGGTCAGGCCAGGTTACCGAGGCTAGTGGTAAAGCTAGCGGCGGCGAGCGGCGAAGGAAGCCGCCACGCGCCCGCTCGCCCACCTCCCTCACTCACTTGCAGAGTGTCGTGCGCCGAGACACACGCAATGAGGTCGTCAAAGCTGGTGGTCCCTACAGTAACAAATACGCACTTCATCGCGCGGGTTCCCAGCCCCGACTCGCAAGGGCCGGATGTGACGTAGCGGCGGCCACGTGGGCGGCAGCGGCCGCGCTCGGTGGGGAAGACGGAAGTCGATCTGGGCGCCAAAGGGCGGTGGGAAGCTGGGGGGGGGGGGGGGGGGGGGGGGGGGGGGGGGGCGGGAGCCGAAGAGTACAAATGGCCTACGTGTCCGAAACTTGTGTGTATGAGTTCACTGGGCCGTCACGATAGGAAGGTGGGAGTTGACAGATTTACTTTTTTCCAAAGGTAGTTAAGAAATAACGTTGAAACCTCATACCTAAGCGCTGTGCTGGCGTCATTGCTTGGGTACCACCAGTCTTTTGGATGGTACCGTACCGGAGTTTGGGACTCTATTTGCTAACCCTGTTTTGCCAATATTCGTTTGAGCTCTGGTTTTACCTTGATTCTGTTGAGAGCATGTGAAAAAAAGCCTTTTCAAGATTCCCTCATTAGCATAGGCTCTTCAAACTAGTTCTCAGGAAGCCAGAGCCCTACAGGGTCTCTTGGAAGCTGCAAAGTGTTGCCTTCATTAGCAAGCATTGTGTGTAAAATAGAGGCACTAGGGCCTGAAGCCTGCATCTATAATTCATTGAACTCCTCCTTTGAGCCCTTTAAAATGTAAAATTATGATAAATTTAAATTATGATGAAATGTAAAGTTATACATTAGCATGAATAAATACCACAGATACATTACGCTGAGTAGTCAAGCACCCGGGAGGTATTTTCTCAAGACTCCCCTTTTTTCTCCTACCACCATTACTGCGATGCTTTATTTCATTCTAATGTTTTCTCTATCTCCTACTTAAAAATCTCACTTTAGTTCATATTTGTGTTTTCTCCTGCCTGCTTATATACAGAAGGAAAGCCGTGAGAAGGGAATAAAGAGGAAAAGGATTAGAGGTGAATTAGGCCTAGATCATAAGCCAAAAAAAACCTCTTAGGCGTATTTCTACTGGACTGTTCTTTAAATCTTGTAGCTTGAGTAATTGTCTTTTTGAGGAGTGATACGCTGCTATGCCTTTCTTGATAACGATTTTCATGAATTAATAATATGGTGAAACAAGCTAGTTTCATAATAACAAATGTAGGAAGATCATGGTTAAATAATAAAACATAAGCATAATCAAATTTTCTGCCCAATAAAAGAAATAAGCTATGAATATTTATTGAAATATGAAGAGAAAATATTCCAAAACACTCTGTAATTCAGAAAGACCTTTACCTCTTGTTGTATCTGTGAAGTTTTTCCTATATCTAGAAGATATTAAAGGAGCACTGTTGTGATTAGCAGAGAGGAAATAAACACACATATAAATTGAATAGTCTTAAATTCCTATAAAATCATAAAATTGGATTTCTAATATTTTAAATGTGCTGGACTTTAGTAAAGCATCTTCTTGCAGAAACTGATCCAGAAATGCTTTAAGGACCCAAGGTTACATAATCAATGTAAAATTTTAGCCAGTAAGTCTTTTCTCTGTTTTGTTAGTGTTAAGTATAATACAAGAATGCATTTTATCTTACTTGAGTGTGTTTTTCCTAAACGTACACGGGCTTACTGGTCAAATAAGTTAACATTACCTGTAAAAACGTTTACGGTTACGAAAAATGTAAATGTTTTACATTAAATCGGTATTCTGACAAACTTTATTTCAGCTGCAAATATGCTTTGTAGTATGCCAGCTTGAAGATAATTTTCAAGATCTTCAACTTAAAATCGTGGACTAACATTAAATTGAGTTAATGAATGCATAATCATTGCACCACTAGATGCTTTTGAAGTAAAATAGAATGTTGAAACATTGGACTGCACTAAGCACATTTTCAATATAATTTTTATGTAATTTTGCATCTTATTTTGAAATGCTATAGGGAAGCTATATCTTGGAGTTGTATAATGTATTCGCTTTTGCCACTTAAGGAAGCTATAAAAAGGATTTGTGTGGCTGTGGGAAGTTTTGTCACATGTATTCTTAAGCCCTGCTAGTCTGTAAAAATGTTTGTATATGCCATATAGTTCTGTTTTCCACCCTTCACTTTTCTCTTAAAATAGAAGTTAGTCACTTTAGTCCAAAGCTATAATTAATATGGTAGTTGAGGCTCTTTAAAGAGTAGCAGTGACAATTACAATACTATATGTGCTTTCTTTTTTCAAGGAAAAAGATTAATTTTTGCCTAAAGTAGCTTTTTTGTTTTCAGACCCTTTTATACCATAAAAAATTACCAAGAACCTCAAAGAGGTTTTGCTTATGGATTATAATGTGCATTAAACTATTGATATTTACCATATTCAGGATAAAAATAAGAAAATTTAAAAACATTTATTAATTCACTGGAAAGTAGCAATGATGAGCACATTATTGTTAATGTAAATGACCTACTTTTTATGAAAATAGCTTTTTTTCCCCCAAATAAATATTTTCATGGAAGGAATAGCATTGTTTACTATCTGGGCTAACAGAAGAACACCAGATCTTCAGATCTTTGTATCTACTTTTGCATTTAATCCACTGCATTAAAAAATAATAATAATTTTAAAAATCCACTGCATTGCACACATTATATAGCCTCTAGAAAACTCCACTGTATACTCATGAGAGGAAGAGAGTTAAAAAGTCAGATAATATCTTAGTATTATTATGAAAATCATTTTGACCTCACATATTATCTAAAAGAATATGAGAGAGTATTAAAAAAAAAAACTTAGGAAGTGAATTTTCTTATAATGCCTGAGCCTGAAATGCAGCCATGAAATATATTCAAATGTTTACAGTTCCCCCTCAGTTTAGATGGTCCTGCTTTCCTTATTTAGTAATTATTCTTGTACCTACAATACGAAAGGTTATTCTTTACATGCAGTCTGCCTAGATAGCAGAGATTCTGTGTCTCACAAGAATAGTTTCCTATGATTTAAGTTGCCTTTATTAGGTACTTGATTATTTAAAGGGGAAAAACCCCATAGAATATTGGCTTTTCACTTAAACAGTAGTGTTACCTTCTGTGTTTCTTTTCAAAAGCTTTATCTGTACAGGAGCCCCCACCCCGCTCCTCTTATTAGCTGTTTCTCGTTCCGGGATTTCAGTTACCCCACTCAATCTGCAATCCGGAAACAGAAGATCTTCCTTCTGACATCTGTCTTATCAGAAAGTCAACAGTAGCCCAACACTACATCACAATGCCTACCTAGATCAGTCACCTGCTTCATCTTATCACATAGGTATTTTATCATCTCACATCATAAGTGTGGGTACAGTATATTTTGAAAGAGAGAGAGAAAGAGACCACATTCACGTAACTTTTATTACAGTATACTGTTGTAATTATATTTTATTAGTTATGATTGTTAATCTCTTATTGTGCCTAATTTATAAATGAAACTTTATCATATGTGTGTATAGGTATAAAAACCAGTATATATAGGGTTTGGTACTATCTGCAGTTTCAGGCATCCACTTGGGGGTCTTGGAATGCATTCCTTGTGAATAAGGGGGGGGGGGCTGCTGTGCTTTGATTAAATAGGTAAGTGAGTATTGTTTTTTAGTCACTCATGATCCAGTCAAATGCACAGATCTCTTCTGACAGCTCTTGGTTTTGCTTTCCAAAAATCAGTTCCTGAATTTCAAACAAATAAAATTTTCAAGATATATTTTATACCTAAAGTGAAAACTTTTAGGTGTAAAATCACTAAGATTTCTCAGAGGGCCTTCGGAATCACAAAGATTTGCTCTGTCACCTTATAAAGAGAGATACTGGAAATAACTAGGTTTATTTAATGTGTTCCTACTATAAAGTTGCATGGGAAGGGTTGTTAGGGCAGAAAGGACACAGCTGTCCCTAAATTAAGATTTTGCTGGTAAATATTAATACAAACATTTTAGAAATTGTATGCTTTCTGGGAAGTCCCTGGTGATTTGTCAGTGCCCTTTCTGTCTATAATACTATTTTACCTTCAGGGATAACTCTCATCAAAACGCTGATGAAATAATTATATACATGTACATATAAATGTATATACATGTAAATATATACATGTATAAATATACATATATACAACCAATCACATTACAATTATATACTGTACTCCAATATAGAGTTTTGCCTCTCTCTATTGAGAATTGGCAATATACTGAATTGGCAATAGTAATAAGTTGACCACAGCCATTACGCTAAAGCTTACCTGAAAGTTCTACTGTAAACTACAGGCCAGAATTTGCATCTTCAACAAAGAACAATCTCAGAGCCTCATGGAAAGGGACCATACCAGGCACCTCAAATGATTGCCACTCCAGAGAATATACTTCAGGGTTCAGGCTTCTGAGCTGACATCATTTAGATAACTTTCAGACCCTACTAGTGGACTGAGGCAAGATTTCCAGGGCTCATTTTAATCCAGTAAAAGGCACAGATAGCATAGTATCAGATAACCAGAATGCATGTGCTAAACAATACCTAGCCTTCCATCAGGTGCCTAGTAATCCTTTTTTTTTTTTCTCTTTCAAAATATTTCAGAATTTTTCATCACGTGGAACCCAGATATCCTGACATGCATTTTAGAAAAAAAATCATATATCCCTTCCCAGATAAAGATGGAACTATTGCTGAGAATCTAAAGGAAATATGGAAAATAAGGTAGCATTAGTTATCCCTATGATAAGTGTGGTCTCTTAATTATTTTATATAACGAGCTATTTGATTTTTTAAGTAATTCAGGAGGAAATTGTAATGAATGCATGCCATATCATTTTATTCATATTCTTTTTATATGTTTTATTTCTGCTCTTGCTATTTTTTCTGCCTCTCCATCATTAGGGATAACTAATCCTTCAAGATTCAGCAGAGGTGTGATTTCCTCTAGGAAGCCTTTCTCTGACTCTTGTAAGTTATGTCCATTATGTAAAATACTACTTGGCCTACCTCAGTCATAATTCTTGATGTTTAAATTACCTATACACTGTAAAATCCTAAAAGGTAGAGACTATGTGTATCTACCTCATCTCTGAATTCCCAGGATTCAGTGGTATCCCTGGAACCTAGACAGTGCTCAATAAATGTTTATTGAACAAAAAAGAGTTAAATTATTAGGTACCGTGCTAGGCCCTGTGGGTATTAGAGATCATTAAAATATAGTTCCTTTTCTGTTCCAATAATAGAGTGTTTTTTTTTCATTGGCTGACAAATGGTTCATAGACTTTTAGAATTAAGAAACCATGGAATCCATTCTTTTTATCTTATGGACAAGAAAAGGAGATTCAAATAAATTGTCATTTTTCCCAATATTGTAATAGCAGAGTAAAGGGTTAAACCCAAACTTCCAGATGCCTGGTAAGTGCTCTTCTAAACTATGCTGAATTATCTTTTAATGATGAGCCTACAGCAATGACATATGCATTGTAATATAAAGCAATAACAGCAATATAATTTTTAAAGGACGATAAATCAGAAGTCTTTCTTCTTAATTCTTTCAAACATGGCACAGCAGAGAATCTTTGAGGTGCCTAACTTGTGTTTAGATTTCTTTAATTTTTCATCATTCCTGAAAGGTTTGTGTTTGTCCTTTCTTTCATCATTATGGTAAATATCTTATCAAAGCTGAGAAGTCATGTGTTATTTTTTTTAATTAAAGTCACATGTCATAAAACTTTTGTTTTTAATCTCTGCCTTGTGGATCCATTGTATTCTTGAAAAGTTGCCAAAACTTGACTCTCCTTTTCTTCTTGCCCTTCCAAAATGTTATTGACACAACTGTCTTACTTTTAGGGATACCAAAATAACTATTTCTTGGCTACACTGGTCAAATCTTGGATTAAAATTATACTATAATAGAGTCAATTTTTAGAGACCCATAAAGAAATGGTTTAATTTTAAAGAGTAGCAGACCATGCCACCCCAAAAAATGAGAATTAGTTCAAATTGATGGCAACTGAAAAGCTGACAGCAGAGAAATAAAATGGAATAACCATTGCTAAAAGAGTTATTTAAAATGGAGCCGGGAGGACATTGAGATGGGGCTTATGCATATCTTCTGTCTCAAATTCTTGGAATTTTTGCTGAACTCAGCTAAAAGCCAAGGCATCTGCTATATGTTAAAATGGACATAATGGGACTTTCTGCCTAACACTAGCCTTAGCAACCAATCACATACAGATTAGTATAATTGTAGAGAAACCAGCACCAATCACCTTTTCTTCAAAACAACTTATGTAAATCCCCTGTTTCCTCTTTAAAAACTCTAACCTCCTTTGTCTCTCTGGAGCATGCTTTCGATTTCAGGCGAATCTGTCTCCCGGATTACAATTCCTAAAACCCCAAATAAACACACATATTTTATTTTGCAGCTTGCAGTTTTGTCTTTTGTTGACTGACAGAGCAGATACAAGAAAAACTCTCTGCCTTCCCATTCGTTTAGGCCTAAAAGTAGCTGTAAAGGTATCCTCTCCTTTGTACGAGGAAGGACAGAAACAATTTTACACCTTTCTAAGCCTGGAGTCAGCACTATATGAATCTACATAACAAACTACTAATTCGCCCTTGAGGTCCTTTAGTTCCCCTATATCTTTAACCTTCCCACAGTTTGCCGCCCAGGAAACTCAAGTCTCTGTCCTTTGTCTTGCCACTTCTATAAAAAATGCCCTTTTGTTAAGATGCTATATAAACTGAAGTTCTAACTACTCCTTCCGGTTACTCATTGAATACTCCCATGTGCTATGCATGATGCACATATTAATAAACTTCTGTTAGTTTTTCTCTTGTTAATCTGCTTTGCCAGTCCAATTTATAAGGCCCTAGGGAGAGAATCCAGAAGGGCAGAGGACAAAAAAGATCTTTTTCCTCTTGTATGGTTTATTAATCGATACTTCTATTTTAACAGTGTTTAAAAAATTCACACTAGGCTGCCTAGTTTCTTCAAGATCCTAGTGAGTAAAAGAAAGGACTTCATTTACCCAAGGGTGTGCAAGACAGCTGATAAAATCAGGATTCAATATTATATAAAAAAAGATACAAAAGAAAATATGAAGAAACAGAAACAGTGAGTTCAAATAAATCAGATCAAAAGTCTTAGGCTAAGGTTAAAAAAGCACTCTATGAGTATTAAATTGGGGTTTTAATGGGCTGTAATGAATGAGTCGGCTGCACCATTACTTGAATTATCAGAGTCAGAGAAAAAAAACCTAATTTTTATTGAATGCTCCTAATGTGCCAAGCACTGTGGTAGACATATTACATGTCTGATTTCTTTTTATTAGGCTTAAATTGTAAGATTTTTTACAAATCTGATCTATACATGAAATTACTACTCATAAAAATTACACTAGAAATCATATGAAAGCTACAATATTACTGTAATAATTAAAATGAACCTTCATGAATTTCATTTCACATTCCTTCCCAGGCTACAAAGACAAAGATCAAAAACCATGAAATACTCTCTTTAAGTAAAATCCAATTGAGTATGGAACAAGTCACCTAAATGAAGCATTTAATTCTATTACAGTGACTACAAGACTAAGTTATACATCTCATTACCACGTATTTTTAGAAGGAAAAGCCATTTATGTGATCCTGATTATATGGGTATTTGCCTCCTGTGTGGATCAGTGATGTTAATTAACCCCTTGTTGTATAAAATTATCATAATCAGCTTAACTACAAATGATATAATGCTTGATTAAAGGAGACTGTACTGAGTAAAACGTAATTCCAGACATTGCTTAGAATCCATTTTATAAGAGGAGGGCAGCGTTTAAATGAATCAAAGTGTTAAGGTTTTAATGTTTTTCAAGGACTCAAGTTTTGGGTGCCTGGGTGATTGAGTGGGTTAAGCTCTGCCTTTGGCTCAGGTCATGATCCCAGAGTCTTGGGATTGAGTCCTACAAAGGGCTCCCTGCACAATAGGGAGGCTGCTTCTCTGCCTCTCCGCTAGCTCATGCTCCCTCCCTCTCTCTCTCTCTCTCTCTCTGTCACTTACTCTGTCTCTCCTGAAATAAATAAAATCTTAAAAGAAATCAAGTTTTCAAAAGGTCTAAATTGAATTATTTTGTTTTTTATTTAATTCTCTTTATCTGGTTATTGCTAACATATAGCAAAAGCTACAGAACGTAACATGTCTTTGTTTATAAATGTCAGAGACATGGATATATCACTTAATAAGAAATTCATTAAAAATATTTATTTAGGGACGCCTGGGTGGCTCAGTCAATTAAGTGCCTGCCTTTGGCTCAGGTCATGATCCCAGGATCCTGGGATTGAGTCCAGCATCGGGCTCCTTGCTCAGCAGAGAGCCTGCTTCTTCCTCTGCTTGATGCTCCCCCTGCTTGTGGAGAGAGAGTGCTCTCTCTCCCTGACAAATAAAATCTTTTTAAAAATATTTATTGAGCACTTACTATGTCCAAGTCTCTCTGCTACACACAGCTACACTAGACAGCTTAGAATTTCGTGAAAACACACAAACATGCATACATATAAGTTTTTACAAATTGTAGTAAAATGCAATAAAAAACAGCAAGGCATGAGATAATAACAGGAAGACTGGGGGTGGCGCGGAGACCTCCTTTAAATTCAATGGTCAGAGAAAGAGTCTCTGCAGAAGTGACATTTAAGCTGAGCCTTGAAAGATAAGGAGCCAGCCAGGAGATTTAGGGAACAACCTTCCAAGCAAAATGAATAGATTGTGGGCAGGTCATCAGAAAAGGTGCTTTGCTTGTTTGAACAAAGAAATGAAAAAGGATAGTGTATGTAGAACATAATAAACAGAGGAACCAGCCGCATGCAATGAGATTAGAGAGTTCAACAAGCCTTGCAGGTTGTGGTGAGGATTTTTATTTGTGTTCCTCGAGAACTAAGTGGCAAATGTGCCCCTGTATATATAAGAGGATGTTTTTTAAAGATTTTATTTATTTACCTGACAGAGGGAGAAAGATCACAAATAGGCAGAGGAAGGCAGAGAGAGGGGGAAACAGGTTGGTTCCCTGCTGAGCAGAGAGCCTGATGCAGGGCTCGATCCCAGGACACTGAGATCATGACCTGAGCCGAAGGCAGAGGCTTTAAACCACTGAGCCACCCAGGCGCCCCTCCTCCAGTAATTTCTTGAGAAAGATGGTACTTTTTTGAGCTCTTGAATGTCTGAAAACACTTTGTTCTAATCCCTTATCTGATTTTTAGTTCAACTGATAGAGTTCTAGATTGATGTATTAAGTGTTCTATTGCTGCTGTAGTAAATTATCCCAAACTCAGTGGCTGAAAACAACACATATTTATTTTCTTTGGATTACAAATCAGAATTCATTTTCAATGGGCTAAAGTTAAGTAAGGCATTGGCAAGGTTGGTTCCTTCTAGAGGCTATAGAGAAGAATCTTGTTCTTTGCCTTTTCCAGTTTCTACAGACCACCTGTATTCCTTGACTCATAGCTCCTTCCTGTATCTTCCAAGCATATTACTCGAAGCTTTGTTTCAGTTTTCACATCTCTTTTTCTTACTTTGATTTTCCTGACCCCTTTTTATAAAGACCTTTTTTATTATATTGGGCCCACCCAGAATCCAGGAGAATCACTCATCTCAAGATCCTTAATCACATTTGCAAAATTCCTTTTACCATGTTTTACCATGTAAGGTAAAATAGTCACAGGTCCAAGGATTAGGATAAGGACATCTTTGTGGGGAGGCATTATTTATGCTACCACAGTTGGAAATTATCTTCCCTGAAAACTTGTCTTCTTGATTCTGGGGGTACAGTCTAGAATTTTGTTCCTAATATTATTTGTGATTCTTTGTATATAACCTGTTTTTCCCCCTCTGGAAGTTTTGAAGTCTTTTTTTTTTTTCTTTTTTTTTTTAAGCTTTTATTTATTTATTTGACAGAGAGAGAGATCACAAGTAGGCAGAGAGGCAGGTGGGGGGAAGGGGGAAACAAGCTCCCTGCTTAATAGCGAGCCCTATGTGGAGCTCCATCCCAGGACCCTGAGATCATGACCTGAGCCGAAGGCAGAGGCTTTAACCCACTGAGCCACCCAGGAGCCCCGAAGTTTTGAAGTTTTATCTTTATTTCATCTTCTGAAATTCTACTGTAATGTACATTACTGAGAATCATTTTCTCATTCACTGTTTTGGAAATTTGGTAGACCTTTTTAATCTGGATACTTATATATTGTGGTGCTAAAAATTTCTTGTATTATTCCTTTAGTAATTTCCTCCCTTCTACTTTTTCTGTGTTGTCTTTCTGGAATTTCCGTTGGTCTAATTTGACCCTCTACTACTAAATCCTTGAATTGTCTCATCTTTGTTCTATTTTCCACTTTTTCTTTCTATTCTACTCTCCAGGAGACTCCTGAATTTTAAATTTTTATTCTTACATTGATTTTAAGATTATTATGATAATATTTTAATTCCTTTTTTTTAAAGATTTTATTTATTTATTTGACACGGAGAGAGAGATCACAAGTAGGCAGAGAGGCAGGCAGAGAGACAGGGGAAGCAGGGTCCCTGCTGAGCAGAGAGCCCATGGATCCTGAGATCCATGACCTGAGCCGAAGGCAGAGGCTTTAACCCACTGAGCCACCCAGCCGCCCCAATAATATTTTAATTTCTAAAAGTTCTTTCTCATTCCTTGAAAGTTCCATTTTCCAGCATACTGTTCTTATGTCTCAAATGTTCTTATCTTCTCATATCTCTGAAAAGATATTAATTATAGTTTTTTTTTGTTTCTTTTTGCTTTGACTTTTATTACTTTTGCAATTTTGGTTTCTGTGTTTAATTTTTTTTTTATTTTATTTAAAATAAATTACTGGGGCGCCTGGGTGCCTCAGTGGGTTAAAGCCTCTGCCTTCGGCTCAGGTCATGATCTCAGGGTCCTGGCATCGAGCCCCACATCGGGCTCTCTGCTTAGCGGGGAGCCTGCTTCCCTCTCTCTCTCTGACTGCCTCTCTGCCTACTTGTGATTTCTCTCTCTCTCTGTCAAATAAATAAATAAAATCTTTAAAAAAATAAAATAAAATAAATTACTTAAGAGCACCTGGATGGCTCAGTTGGTTAGGCGTCTACCTTTGGCTCAGGTCATGACCCTGGAGTCCCAGGATCAAGCCCGCATCAGGGCATCAGGCTCCCTGCTCAGTAGGGAGTCTGCTTCTTCCTCTGCTCCTCTCCCTCTGCCCCCACCCCACCCCACCCCACCCACTCATGTTCTCTCTCTTTCCTCTCTCACAAATAAAAATATTTTTAAAAAATAAAAAATCATTTAACACAGAGTGTATTATTAGTTTATTCATCAGTCTTATATAACACCCAGTGCTAATTCCATCATGTGCCCTCCTTAATGCCCATCACCCAGTTACCTCATTCCCCCACCCAGCTCTCCTCCAGCAACCCTCAGTTCATTTCCTATTATTAAGAGTCTCTTAAGGTTTGTCTGTGTTTCATTTTAGAAACTTTCCTCAAATATTTAGGCATTTGGCTGGCCATAAATATTTAAGAGTAAAGCACAGAAAAGAAGTTCTGTCTCCATTGTTGGGACTTTTGGATTACTGAGCTTCACTGAGGAGTAAGTGGGCAGTCTTTTCAATGGGAGAATCCCAGATATCAGTGTCTGTAGGACTTCATACTAGTGCTTAGTCAGCTTCTCCAGAACCCTCCAATCTCCTGCTCAACTGACAATATCTTAGAAACCAAGCAGCAGAGGGGCACCTGGGTGGCTCAGTGGGTTAAAGCCTCTGCCTTCCGCTCAGGTCATGATCTCAGGGTCCTGGGATCGAGCCCCACATCGGGCTTTCTGCTCAGTGGGGAGCCTGCTTCCCCCTCTCTCTCTGCCTGATTGTGATCTCTCTCTCTCTCTCTCAATCTCTCTCTGTCAAATAAATAAATAAATAAAAATCTTTTAAAAAAAAAGAAACCAAGCAGCAGAAAGGCAACAGGATCGGGAGGAGTGACTATTAGTACATAGAGACGCAGTCCTCATTTTTATTAAAGTTCACACCCCAGGCCTCAGCTATGCCTACTGTTTCCTAGGCTAGAGCTTTTTTTTTCCCCTAGAAAGTTGTCTCAATTACTGCAGAAAATAAAACTTGAATCTTTTGTTGGAATAGGTAAGGGGCTTTGGGAATCTATTTTTTTCCCTAATATATACTTTTGATCAATTTTTAAGTCTCCTTTTTTAAGCCCTCCCTTCATCCCGTACCTCAGAGATACCTAGTAACTTTAAGCACTGGACCCATCACCACCAGCCTTAGGTTTCAGCTTTCTCTAGTTTCTTGAAATAGCTCAGCACTCGTCTCATCTAATGCTTTCCAACTTCCACAATTTTGTTGACTCCATCTATCTGCTGTCCTCTCCTCTTCTCTTTGTCCTTCTCCATTTATACCTTTAAAAAAATTCCTTTATGTCATTTTAGTGGAGCTTCATGATGCCACAGAGATAAATGCATGTGTCTCATCTGCCCTGTTTAACTGAAAGTCTTATAGCACATGCTATATTGACAAATAAGACACTCCAAAGGTAATAACATTGAGGGTGGGAGATTAAGAAGCCCACTTTTGCAACAAAAAAGTAAAAATCTGTTTTGGAGAAACACGGAATAAACAGTTCTCTAATATGTAAGCCATATATATGACTATTCACTGCACTGTGAAAAAGTAGGGTCTGTTGCTACAGAAAACTGAATTGTATCAACTTTTAAATACTTACAACTATAGATAATTTAAGATAATACAGAAATATAAGAAACACAGGCTTGTCTAGACAAATCAAAACCACAATGAGATACCACCTTACACCAGTCAGAATGGCTAAAATTAACAACTCAGGAAACAACAGATGTTGGTGAGGATGCAGAGAAAGGGGGAACCCTCTTACACTGTTGGTGGGAATGCAAGCTGATGTAGCCACGCTGGAAAACAGTATGGAGGTTCCTCAAAAAGTTAAAAATAGAACTACTCTAGGACCCTGCAATTGTAATACTAGGTATTTATCCAAAGGATACAAAAGTAGAGATGAGAAGGGCCACTTGCATCCCAGTGTTTATAGCAGCAATGTCCTCAGTATCCACAGTAGCCAAAATATGGAAAGAGCCCAGAAATCCATTAACAGATGAATGGATAAAGAAGAAGTGGTATATATATAAAATATAATGGGATATTATAAGTGGGATTTATACACACACACACACACACACACACACACACTGGAATATTACTCAGCCATCAAAAAGAACGAAATCTTGTCATTTGCAATGATGTGGAACCAGAGGGTATTATGCTAAGTGAAATAAGAAAGACAAATTCCACATGATTTCACTCATGTGTGGCATTTAAGAAACCGAAGAGATGAACATAGGGGAAGGGAAGGGAAAATAAATTAAGATAAATACAGAGGGCGGCAAACCATAAGAGATTCTTAACTACAGAAAACAAACAGGGTTGCTGGAGGAGAGGTGGGTGGGGGTGATTGGGTGATGGGCATTAAGAAGAGCAGCTGCTATAATAAGCACTAGGTATTATATGACACTGATGAATCACTAAATTCTATCCCCCTAATTAGGAATACACTCTATGTTAATTAAATTGAAATTAAAATTAAAAATAGGGGCACCTGGGTAGCTCAGTGGGTTAAAGCCTCTGCCTTCGGCTCAGGTCATGATCTCAGGGTCCTGGGATCGAGCCCTGCATCGGGGGTCTCTGCTCAGCAGGGAGCCTGCTTCCCCCTCTCTCTCTGCCTGCCTCTCTGCCTACTTGTGATCTCTCTCTGTGTGTGTCAAATAAATAAATTAAATCTTTTTTAAAAATTAAAAATAAATGGGAAACAAGACATATGGCCTTGTCTAGCGGTTTTCGGATACAGAATCCCTTTTTATAAAAAACTGCCTTTAGATATTAACTGCCCTTGTGGAGGAACTTCAAGAAGCATGCCATTTAGGGACTAGAAGGACCAACTCCTGAATGGAGTTTAATGTTGTGGATTTCATGAAATGGGTGATTTCAAGACACAATTTCAAAAAAATTATTCAGGTAGATCTTAAGTATTAAAAAAAAAAAATGTCCGGGGACAGCTGGGTGGCTTAGTTGGTTAAGCAACTGCCTTTGGCTCAGGTCATGATCCCAGGGTCCTGGGATCAAGTCCCCCATCTGGCTCAGGCATGGAGCCTGCTTGTCCCTCTGCCTGTTCTGCCTGCTTTGCTGTCACTCTCCCTACTTGAGTTCTCTCTCTCTCTCTCTCTGACAAATAAATAAAATCTTAAATTAAAAAAAAAAATCTGGGGCACCTGGGTGGCTCAGTCGTTAAGCGTCTGCCTTTGGCTCGGGTCATGATCCCAGGGTCCTGGGATCGAGCCCTGAATCAGGCTATCCACTCAGTGGGAAGCCTGCTTTTCCCGCTGCCATTCCCTCTGCTTGTGTTCCCTCTCTTGCTGTGTTTCTCTCTGTCAAATAAATAAAATCTTTAAAAAAAAAAAATCTGTGTGATCCTTCTCTATCCCAGCCCTGACCACACATCCTGGTTTTATGTAAATTTGGGAGACGAGGTCATTGTAAAGGCAAAGATGGGGGGTGTTGCACACAATAATAACAATCACTAAAATTTATTTACCTTTCCTGAGTGCTTACTATGTAATGGTAACCACGGTAACCACTTTTCATAAATTACTTTTTAAAAAAATATTTTTATTTATTTGAGAGAGAGACAGAGAGAACATGAATGGGGGCAGGGAGAGGAGCAGAAGGAAAGGGAGAGGGACAAGCAGACTCCCCAGTGAGTGGGGATCCCAACACAGGGCTCAATCCCAGGACCCTGAGATTATGACCTAAACTGAAATCAGATGCTTAACCGACTGAGCCACCCAGGTGCCCCTCATGAAGTATCTTTTAGTAAATTGTTAGTGATTATTTGACAAGTGAATTTAAACAGTTAAAAAGGAAGGACAAATGAATGAGGAGGACGAGGGAAGAATGCCACCAAAGATTCCGTAATATTCTCATTTCCTATTTCTCCCCCATTCCTTCCTTTCTCAAGTATACTCTAGACTTACTTATATTCATAACATAATTTTGTATCCTATCCCTACATTTTGGTGTTTTTTCAGTATGTTAGTATTAAATAGTTTATCTTAGATACTTGCATTTGAAGGTTAATGATTTAGAACTTCAAGCAGGAGTTCTGATTTAAATAGTTCACTGTTTTGCAAAATATACCACCAAATTTTTTTTTTAATTTTATTTATTTGACAGAGAGAGACATAACAAAAGAGGAAACACAAGCAGGGCGAGTGGGAGAGGAAGAAGCAGGCTTCCCCATGAGCAGGGAACCTGATGTGGAGCTTGATCCCAAGACCCTGGGATCATGACCTGAACCAAAGTCAGACACTTAACCACTGAGCCACCCAGGCGCCCCCCGACCAAGTATTTTTTAAGAGAAGATGTGGAATAAAATGAGAGGAGAAGAAAGAGTAGCCTGCCAAGGCATTGCTATAACTTTTAAATCTGTTTTTTATAAGTAATATAGCTTATGTTTCCAAGTGACCAAATTTTTAGAAAATTTCTAGATAATAGGAACCTGTGGTGATTTAATATATATTTGGTCAAACAAATTACCAAGAATGCATCAGTCCGAAACATGTATAAAAGTGGTGTAGGATCAAAGGAAATAACCTAGAGAGAGGAAATGAGAATTTAAATAATAATTCTCCTGAGATGCTTGGCTGGCTCAGTCAGTAGAGCATACAGCCCTTGATCTCAGGGTGGTGAGTTCAAGCCCCACACTGGGCTTAAAGTTTAGTTAAAAAAATAATAATAATTATTCTCCCAATAATAATAATTCTCCCAAAGACTAACAGGATATATCTGAGGCTGCAGATTGCATTTTTAAGATTTTAAAGAATCTCTACACCCAGTGCAGGGCCTGAACCCACAACCCCGAGATCAAGAGTCACACGCTCCACTGACTGAGCCAGTCAGGTGTCCTGAAAGTTTTGCATTTTTTGTTGTAAAAGAACAAAATAGATTTGTCTTTTACTTAATACTTAATTGGTATGTACTTGTACCTATTCTGTGTAAGAAGTTCTGATGGGTGTTATGGAAGGGAGGATATAAGAATGTCTTGTTTTATCAAGGTCATAATTTAGGGTTCAAGAGAAGATATATGGAAAAAGAAGATATATGGAAAACTACTACATATGGTGTTATGTGACAAATACCACTTGAATGATTAAAAATATTTTGATTTTTTGTTTTGCCAAATTACAATATAAGTAGAATTAATTATGTAGTGAACTCCAAATATATGTTTCTTTGTATAATATTTATACGTGCTGAGCTTTGACAACAGTTGTAAAACATCATTAAAACCAGTTCAAGTAGGGGCTCCTGGGTGGCTCAGTCGGTTGAGCATCTGACATCAGCTCAGGTCATGATCTCAAGAGTCCTGGGGAGCCTTGCGGTGAGCCTGAGTCAGGCTCCACGGGCAGCAGGGAGTCTGTCCCTTTTCCTCTGCCTCTCCCTGGGTCCGGGGTCTGTCTCTGTCTCTCGATCTCTCAAATAAATAGAATCTAGGAAAAAAACCAGTTCAGGTACAAGTCCAGAAAAAGAGCGCCCAGCTATGGTACATAGAAAAAAAATTACTGGTTTTAAAGAGATATATATGTGTGTTTCCTTTAATGGAATATATATCCTATTGATTGTTTACTAGATTCCAATCACCCTAGTGCATTACATATACATTTCATTTCCTTTTCACAATAGGTCAGAACTATTTTTATCCTGTTTTTCAAAAGAAGAAGCAAGCTCAGAGAAACTAAGTAACTTGTCCAAAATTACATAGCTGGTAAATGATGGAGTCCGGAGTTGAAATCAATCTCTTTTACTCCCAATCTGCACTCTTAACCATTTGTCTGCTCTCTCTTAGGGGACATTGCCAGTGGAGATAATCTGGGAAATATTTAGATGTCTTAGCCTGGAGTTCAAGAGAAAGAGGCTAGAGATACACATCTTACAGTCATCAGCATGCGTTACATCCTCAAATATAAGGAGACCTCAGTAAGAAGAAACTGAAAAGATTTTCTTGTCAGGGCACCCAAGTGGCTCAGTTGGTTAAGCGTCTGCCTTTGGTTCAGGTCATGATCTCTGGGTCCTGGGACTGAGCCCTGCATTGGACTCCCTGCTTAGCAGGAACTTGACTTCTCTCCCTCTTCCTTTGGCCCTCCCCAAACCTCCCATGCGCTCTCTCCCTAATAAATAAAATATTTTTTAAAAAGTTTTCCTGTCAACTGGATTATAGAAAGTTTTAGGGATACAGATGAATGAGTCAAATATCTACTTGTCGCACTTAAAATTTCACTTCAGTGAAATAACTACAGTTCTATTTTAAAAATCTGTTAATTTAGCTTTATTGATTTTTCTCCTCATATTTCATGAAATAATTTTAATTTTCCAGATGCATTTTCAACATTAGTGTCTGCATCATTACTAGAATCTATTCTTGTCATCTGTTTTCCAGAGCTCAGTGTCCTCATTTTTACATATGAATCTATTTGCATCATTTTACCGTGAAGAAAATTTTATCCCGTCATAAATACACATTCACATAACATCACATTTGCAGTTGTGATGTCATATTCTCAGGACTAATCACTATATTAGAATTAATATTTATATTAAATTTGTATTGATATTTTATGTATATATGAATGTACGTATTTGCTTGCTCATTTATTTATTTATTTTTTAAATATTTTATTTATTTATTTGACACAGAGAAAGATCACAAGCAGACAGAGAGGCAGGAAGCAGGCTCCCTGCTGATCCCAGGCCCCTGAGATCATGACCTGAGCCGAAGGCAGAGGCTTTAACCCGCTGAGCCACCCAGGTACCCCTCATTTTTTTTAAGGTTTTTTTTTTTTTAAGATTGTATTCGTTTATTTGACAGAGAGAGCAAGAGAGCACAAGTAGGGGGAGCAGCATAGGGAGAGGGAGAAAGCAGACTCCCCGCTGAGCAAGGAGCCAATGTGGGGCTCGATCCCAAAACCCTGGGATCATGACCTGAGCCAAAGGCAGACACTTAACTGACTGAGCCACCCAGGTGTCCCTATCTTCCTATCTTTTTTCTTAAGTTTTTGCTATAAACTGGACTCTCAGGATTGCTTTTCCTGTATCCCATAAGTTTTGGTATGTTGTGGTTTTGTTTTCATTTATCTCAAGACACTTTCTGATTTCCCTTTTGATACCTTCTGTAACACTTTGGTTTTTCAGGAGAGTATGTTGTTTAATTACTACATATTTGTGAATTTTTCATTTTCTTCCTGTTACAGATTTCTAGTCTTATACCTTTATAGTTAGAAAAGATACTTGATATGGTTTCAGTCTTCTTAAACTTGTTAAGGCTGGCTTTGTGACCCAACATATGATCTCTGCTGGAAGATGTTCTGTGTAAGCTTGAGGAGAATGTGTATTATAGTGCCATTTGATGGAATGTTTAGCATAAATCTGGTAGGCCCATTGATCTATCATGTTATTCAAGTCCACTGTTTGTTTATTAAGTTTCTTCCTGGGTGATCTGCCCAATGTTAAAAGTGGCATATTGAAGTCCCGTACTATTACTGCAATGTTGCTTATTTCTGAGCCCGTCTCTTCATCACTATATAGTGACCTTCTTATCTCTTATGACCGCCTTTGACTGAAAGCCTTATTTTATCTGACATAGAAGTATAGTCCTTCCTGCTCTCTTTTGGTTATCATTTGCATGGAATAACTTTCTCCATCCCACATCTATTAACTTTTATTTTTATTTTTTATTTTCTTAAAGATTTTGTTTATTTATTTGACAGAGAGAGAGAGACAGCGAGAGAGGGAACACAAGCAGGGTGAGCAGGGAGAGGGAGAAGCGGGCTTCCCACCGAGCAAGGAGCCCAAGGCGGGACTCGATGTGGGACTCGATGGGGGACTTGATCTCAGGACCCTGGGATCATGACTTGAGCTGAAGGCAGACGCTTAACAACTGAGCCACACAGGCTCCCCTCTATTACCTTTTAAATCCAAAGCTTTATTGTACTTCCTTTCCTGGCATTTTTTACTCATACATAAGGTACAAAAAACAGGTATCCATTTAGCGCAAATCATAAGATGGACATCAAATAAATGCTTGCTAAAAGTAGCAGCATTTGCCCATCTAGAATAGGATTGTTCTGTGTATACCTATAAATGTTGTTAGCTTTTAGTTAGAGAATATCCACCAGATGGCAACCTCATCTGCATGTGAAACATGATGTGCAATCCTCTGCAACCCATTACAAGTCCCTTGAGCCAAATGTTCTCAGATTAATGGCTGATTTCTATAGTGATCCCAGTAAATAAATACTAGGTAGTCACTTGGCAGTAGGGGATGTGCAGTGTTGGGATGTGTTGAGCATCCCAGCTGTGAAATACTTGTAGTAACATTTTTTTATCATTAATATGGGAAACAAAAATAATAGTAGCTATTTCCATGTTGCCTTCTAAACATATTTCTGATTTGAAGCTAAAGGGACCCACGTTATATCTCTAACATATGAAGCTGCAGACAGGATTATTTCTTCCTGAATCACAAGTTATTCTAGTTGGATTCCTTGTACTTAATGGCAATCTGGTAGCTAGCTGGTCTATTGTTTGATAAGGAAACCATCTTCCTTCTTTCTAAACCTGATAGTATGTAGAGAGTACTGCTGGGGATATTTAATATGTCCCTTATTGTTTTCTGTTTATCAACAACCTGCCCTGAGGTACTAATTAGATGGAAGATATTGCATATACTTAGCAAATACTGTTGTGTTTTTCCATACAAATAAATCTGTGACCAAGGTGAAAGTCATTGATGGGTTGGTTACATGTGCTGCAAATCTCTGAAAATATGGGTGATGGTAGATGTTCTAGAAAAAGGAAAAAAAACTGATTTGTTGAAAATTTTAGTCCTGAATAGCTGAAATTCTAATTGCAAAAGACATTTCATTAATAAATCCTTTAAAAAACAAAACAAAAAAATCCTTTTCAAAAGTGGCATATTTCACCTACATTACAGTACAGCTGTGTAAGACATCTGTTTGAATTAAATATCTATACTACCTAACAGATTGCCTTTTTCTTATGACTGTAATTGACTTTATTTTGCATCTCTTTATTTCCAAAATACATATTGGAAAAATAAGCTTTTTTCTCAGTCTTCTGGTACTTTTAAGAACTTTACTGAGGCATACTTTACATATCATATAACGCACCCAGTTCAAGTATACAATTCAATGATTTTAATAAGTTTAAGTTTCCTGGGCTTTTTCCCCTATGCATTTTTGAAATAGTAGAGCTGTACCTAGATGCTTCATTACATGACAGCTCAGCTATCTTTGGTTTCTAATATGCCTGCTTTTAGATACTGTTTACTTAAATGAAGTTCAGAAAATCTGCGGCGCCTGGGTGTCTCAGTCATTAAGCGTCTGCTTTCAGCTCAGGTCATGATCCCAGGGTCCTGGGATCGAGTCCAGCAGCAGGCTTCTTGCTCAGCAGGAAGCCTGCTTCTCCCTCTCCCTGCTCCGTCTGCTTGTATTGCCTCTCTCGCTGTCTCTCTCTCTGTCAAATAAATAAATAAAATCTTAAAAAAAAAAACTCTGACTCTTGTGTGTCTGAAGTTTTGTTAGTATCAGTATCTCAGTGCCTCACTTCTAGATTAGGTAGGGACATATTTACATCACACTACAGAGGAATTTTGGAATTTTGGCTTCATTGTCATATAATACTGACAAATCTATCCTTCATATGACCCAGACCACTGGAGCTAGTGACTATTATTTTAACACATGTGTAATACATTACATTAACACATTTTATGGCACATAAAAGACTATTCTTGCTCTTAAAGGACTTTTTTTTTTAAAGATTCTATTTATTTATTTATTTGACACAGACAGAGAGTGAGAGAGCACAAGCAGGGGGAGCTGCAGAGGGAGAGGGAGAACCAGGCTCCCTGCTTGATCTCATGACTTGAGCTAAAGGCAGCCGCCCAACTGAGCCAAACAAGCACCCCTTCTCTTAAAGGATTTAAAAGTAGTTAAAAAATTGATCTAGGTATAAAGAGCCCTCCAGAAAGATCATTAAGACTCCATTCATATTTTCCCTTTCTTTCCTAATTTTTCTTTCTCGTCCCTCAGACACATAACTTTCTGTTCTCTTATTCTGCCATCTAGATTTGTCCACATGGCTCCAAGTTCAAATCACAGGAGTGAAGAGTACATAAAAGCTGATGTCCATCTTCTATTAAATATCAGTTCCCTTCTTCATATGTTTAGATTAAAGGCTATATTGTAAAACAATAGAAAAAGCTCCAAGTCAATATTACTATTATTTCTTGCATCAATGGTCACCAAGAACTGATGTCTCCTTCAGTTGGAAGAGTTTCTTTGACCTTAATGGAAGAAATTTTTCCATATTTGAATTATTTCCTGAGTTTGAGGAATTTATGCCAATGTACATAGTAACTAAAAGGCTGAACAAATTATCAAAAACAGCCATTTCAACACTGGAAATTGACCCAAGGATACAACAAAGTGAGAAATTCTGAACTTTGAGTAAGAACAGAGCAAGTCTATATGGTATTCTTGTCTGAGTGTGATGGTTAATTTTATGTGTCAACTTGATTGAGCTGAAGGATGCCCACCCAGGTAGCCAGTAAAACATTATTTCTGAGTGTGTCTATGAGGGTGTTTCCAGAAGAGATTATTAGCATTTGAATCAATAAATTGAGTAAAGAAGATCCCTAAGATCACCCTCATCAGTGTGGGTAGACATTATCCAATCCACTGAGGGCCAAAAAGGCAGAAGGGCAAATTTGCTCAGCTTGAGTTGGAACTTCCATCTTCTTCCCTCAGACACTGGTGTTCCCGGTTCTTCGTCCTTCAGCCTAAAACTTGGATTTACATCACTGGCTCCCAGGACTTTGGGTTTGGATTAGAGCTATGCCATTGGTTTTCCAGGACCTCCATCTTCCAGACAGCAGCTCGTGGGACTTCTTAGCCTCCATAATTATGTGAGCAATCCCTCATAATACATCACTTTCTATATATCTTTCTATATATCCTATTGGTTCTGTTTTCTCTGGAGAATCCTGACTAATACACTGGGTTTATTTCAACTTCCTACTTACCAACACCACCCCCTGCTGTTGGAATGGTAGTTAAACCAAGCTAAGGCAGGCTGCAAAATAAAACGCTGCAGCTTTGCTACTGTGCCGACTGCCGCTGCTATAAAGAACTCACTGGATTTAGAGCAACAGTGGTTCAAGTAGTGATCTCAGTGGCAAGCAGATAAGAAGGCCTGAGATCCTGAGATTACAGGACTGTTTGGGGCAGGCAACGGACTAGCTGTGGATGTAACAGGGAATTCCAGGAAGTCAGACAGCCATAGTGGACTTGATAAGCTATCCACATATCCTGTGCATATGCCCACAGATCCCTGGGCTTCGGCACTTTTGTGAATATACAGAGGAAAAGCAAGTGAGACCGACAGAAAGTAAAAGCTAGAGCACACGGGGTACCTGGGTGGCTTAGATGGGTGTCTGCCTTTAGCTTGGGTCATGATCCCAGGGTCCTGGGATTGAGCCCCTTGTCAGGTTCCCTGCTTGGCGGGGAGCCTGCTTCTTCCTCTCCTTCTGCTACTCCCCCTACTTGTACTTTCTCTCTCTGTCAAATAAATAAATAAAATCATTTTTTAAAAAGCTAGACCAGGGGCGCCTGGGTGGCTCAGTCATTAAGCGTCTGCCTTCGGCTCAGGTCATGATCCCAGGGTTATGGGATCGAGCCCCACATCGGGCTCTCTGCTCGGCAGGGAGCCTGCTTCTCCCGCTACCATTCCCTCTGCCTGTGTTCCCGCTCTCGCTGTGTTTCTCTCTGTCAAATAAATAAAATCTTAAAAAAAAAAAAAAAGCTAGACCAAAAGTTTGCATATGCTCCCCAATCCACACACAGATCCATCAACAGATAATGGATACATAGCGGCTGGAGGTGTTTGAAGCAACCTCTAGCTAGACATTGTGCAGGATACACATGCACCCCCTAGGAAGCTAGTTTTTGAAAATAAAACAAAGGGAAAAATCTGAGCAGAGACATCGGTAGCCACACATTGTAGTAGAGACAGAGATCATAAACTTAGTTCAGGTAAGTTAGTAAACAAGCAAACAATAAAAATAACAAATGTCAGGAGGCAAAATCAGAATTCAGAGTTGTTAAAATTAATATTTTCTAAAATGTCTGATAGTCACTAGAAAACGGCAAGACATGTAAATTGACAAAAAGGAAAAGAAATCGATTCACCAGTTTAATTCTTCCCCTTCAAAAAAAAATCCCAGGCCCATGTGGCTTCTGTGGTATATATATATTTTTTAAGTTTTTTTTAATTTATATATTTGACAGAGAGAAAGAGATCCCAAGTAGGCAGAGAGGCAGGCAGAGAGAGAGGGGGAAGCAGGCTCCTTGCTGAGCAGAGAGCCCGATGTGGGGCTCGATCCCAAGACCCTGAGACCATGACCTGAGCCGAAGGCAGAGGCTTAACCACTGAACCACCCAGGCGCCCCTTCTGCGGTATATTTGATCAAATATTTAAAGAAAAAAAACTCACACCAATCCTTTACAGACACTTTCAAAAGCAGAATGGGGGGACGCCTGACTGGCTAAGTGGGTTAAAGCCTCTGCCTTCAGCTTGGGTCATGATCTCAGCGTCCTGGGATCAAGCCTCGCATCGGGCTCTCTGTTCGGCGGGGAGCCTGCTTCCCCCTCTCCCTCTGCCTGCCTCTCTGCCTACTTGTGATCTCTCTCCCTCTGTCAAATAAATAAATAAAATCTTTAAAAATAAAAAAGGCAGAAGAGGGAATGCTTCCCAACTTCTATGAGGCCAGCATTCCTCTGATACCAAAGACATCAGAAGAAAAGAAAACTATAGACTGATACCCCTTTTTCACATTTTTTGCATGTAAATACACATGCAAAAAATCTTAAAAAGGATTAGCATACTAAATTCAGCAACATATTAAAAGGATTATAAAACATGGCAAGGTGATATTTGTTCCAAAAATGCAAGTTGGCATAATATTAAAAAACAATTAAATGCACCATGTTAATAGAATAAAGGACAAAAGCATATAATCATAGACACAGAAAAAATACTTCACAAAATGTAATACCCTGTCATGATAAAAACACTCAACAATGTAGGATTAGAGAGGAACTTTCCTAACCTGATAAAGAGCATCTATGAAAAACCTTTAGCAAATATCTTATGTAATCATGAAAAACGGAATACTTTTCCTCTAAAATCAGAAACAAGACAAGAGTATCCACTGTCAGCACTTGTATTCAGTGTTGTACTGGTGATTCTAGCCAGTGCAGCAACAACAACAAAATTCAAGCCATTCAGATTAGAAAGGAAGGCATAAAAACTGTTTAAGTTTGCCGATGACATGATCTTATATTAAGAAAATTCTAAGGAGGGGAGCCTGGGTGGCTCAGTGAGTTAAAGCCTCTGCCTTCGGCTCGGGTCATGATCTCAGGGTCCTGGGATCGAGCCCCGCATCAGGCTCTCTGCTTGGTGGGGAGCCTGCTTCCCCCTCTCTCTCTGCCTGCCTCTCTGCCTGCTTGTGATCTCTCTCTCTCTCTGTGTCAAATAAATAAATAAAATCTTTAAAAAAAAAAAGAAAATTCTAAGGAATACACACAAACATGTACACAACTAGTAAAATTAATAACTGGATTTAGCAAGGTCACAAGCCACCAGATCCATATACAAAAATTAATTGTATTTCTATACACTAGCAGTGAACAATCAAAAAATGCAGTAAAGGGGGCACCTGGCTGGCTGTCAGAAGAGCACATGACTCTTGGTCTCAGGGTCATGAGTTTGAGCCCCATGTTGGATGTCGAGATTACTTAAAAATAAAATCTTTAAAAAAACACAATGAAGAAAACTATCAGGAAAACATTTCTAATAACATCAAAGATAAGAAAATACTTAGGAACAAATTTAACAAAAGAATTACAAAATGTGTGCACTGAAAACTACAAAACATTGCTAAGATAAATTTTAAAAGATCTAGATAAATGGGAAAGACATTCTTTTTTTTTTTTTTAAAGATTTTATTTATTTATTTGACAGAGAGAAAGAGCTCACAAGTAGGCAGAGGGGCAGGCAGAGGGAGAGGGGGAAGCAGGCTCCCCACCGAGCAGAGACCTCAATGTGGGGCTCGATCCCAGGACCCTGAGATCATGACCTGAGCTGAAGGCAGAGGCTCAACCCACTGAGCCATCCAGACGCCCCTCATTCTTTTTTTTTTTAAAAAAGATTTTATTTATTTATTTGAGACACAGTGAGAGAGAGCACAGAGGGAGTGCAGAGGGAGGTGCGGGTGCAGCGGGTGCAGAGGGAGAGGGGGAAGCAGACTCCCCAGTGAGCAGGGAGCCCAACATAGAGCAGGACTCTGGGCTCTCTGAGCTGAAGGCAGACCCTTAACAGACTGAGCCGCCCAGGTGCCCCTGGGAGAGACTTTCTATGTTAATGGATTGTACATCTCAATATTTTTTTATTCAAGTATAATTAACATACAGTTTCATATTAGTTTCTATATAAATGATATATAATGATTCAACAATTCTATACATTACATCATGATAAATGTACTCTTAATCCTCTTTATTTCACCCATTCCCCCACGTACCTCCCTTCTGTCAACCACCAGTTTGTTCTCTATATTTAAGTCTGGTTTTTTTGTTTTTTTTTTTTTAAGATTTTATTTATTTGACAGAGAGAAACACAGTGAGAGAGGGAACACAAGCAAAGGAAATGGTAGTAGGAGAAGCAGGCCCCCTGCCAAGCAGAGAGCCCGATGCCGGGCTCGATCCCAGGACTCTGAGATCATGACCCGGGCCGAAGGCACACACTTAATGACTGAGCCACCCAGGCGCCCCTTAAGTCTGGTTTTTTCATCTTTTTTCTTTGTTCATTTGTTTGGTTTATGTTCCTCATATGAAGTCAAATCATATGGTATTTGTCTTTCTCTGACTTATTTCACTTAGCATTGTACCCTCTAGATTCATCAATGTTATTGCAATTGGCAAGATTCCATTTCTTTTATGGCTGAGGAATATTCCATTGTATATACCACATCTTTATGCATTCATCCATCAACAACTTGGGTTGCTTCCATGTCTTGGCTGTTGTAAATAATGTTGCAATAGACATATGGGTGCATATATCTTTTTGTATTAGTGTTTTTGTTTTCTTTGGGTAAATAGCCAGTTGTTTTCCTCTACACTGTTTTTCACAGTGGCTATAGCAGTTTGCATTCCCACCAACAGTGCACAAAGTTTCCTTTTCCTCCAAATCCTTGCCAACATTTGTTATTTCTTGTGTTTTTTATTTTAGCCATTCTGACAGGTGTGAGGTATCTCATCATAATTTTGATTTGAATTTCCCTAAGGATTAGGGATGTTGAGCATCTTTTCATGCGTCTGTTGGCCATGTGTATATCCTCGTTGAAAAAATATCTGTTCAGGTCCTCTGCCCATTTTTAAATTGAATTATTTGGTTTTTTGGTTTGGGTTGTATAAATTCTTATGTATTTGGCATATTAACCCCTTATCAAATACGTAATTTGGAAATGTCTTTTCCCTTTCAGTAGGTTGTCTTTTTGTTTTGTTGATCGTTTCCTTTACTGTGTAAAAGCGCTTTTTTTTTTTTAAGATTTTATTTATTTATTTGACAGAGAGAGAGAGAGAGAGACCACAAGTAGACAGAGAAGCAGGCAGAGAGAGAGGGGGAAGCAGGCTCCCCGCTGAGCAGAGAGCTCAATGCGGGACTTGATCCCAGGACCCTGAGATCATGACCTGAGCCGAAGGCAGAGGCTTTAACCCACTGAGCTACCCAGCATAAAAGCTTTTTATTTTGATTTCGTCTTAATAGTTTAACATTGCTTTTGTTTCCCTTGCCAGAGAAGACATGTCTAGAACAATATTTCTGTAGCCAATGTCAAAAGAGTACTGCCTAAAGGGACACTTGGTTGCCTCAGTCTATTAAGCACCTACCTTCAGCTCTGGTCATGATCCCAGAGTCCCAGAATCAAGCCCCATATTGAGAGCCCCACATCAGGCTCCCTGCTCAGCTAGGAGTCTGCTTCTCCTTCTGTCCCTCACCCCTTTCACTCTTTCTCTCTCTCAAATAAATAAATAAAATCTTTTTTATTTATTTAATTTTATTTTTTAATTTTTTTTTATAAAATCTTTTTTAAAAAAGCAATCCTGCCTATGTTTTCTTCTAGGAATCTTATGGCTTCAGGTCTCACATGTAGGTCTTTAATCAATTTTTTAAAACTTTTAATTTTATTTTTAATTAATTTCTACACCAAATGTGAGGTTCAAACTCACAACCTTGAGACCAAGAGTCCTCTGCTCTCCCAACTGAGCCAGCCAGGCGCCCTAGGTCTTTATCCATTTTGAATTTGTGTATGGTGTAAGAAAATAGTACAGTTTCATTCTTTTGCACCATCCAGTTTTCCCAATACTGTTTGTTAAAGAGACTTTCTTTTTCCCATTTCCTACTATATGTTAACTAACTGGAATTTCTTTTTTTTTTTACTAACTGAAATTTAAATAAAAATTTGGATAAAGAAAAAAACTACAGTAATCAAGACAGTGTGGTACTGGCATAAGAACAGGCATGTAGATCAACGGAATTGAACTAGGAGCCCAGAAACAAATCCATATGTTTACGATCAAATGATTTTTCACTAAGGCTCCAGGACCACTCAATGGGAGGAGGATAGTCCTTGAACAAATGGTTCTATGTTAACTGAATATCTATATTATGCCAAAAAACAATTTAGGCCCTTACACTAGAAACAAAAAATAAATCCAAATTATAGATTTAAATGTAAAAACTAAAACTATAAAAATTTTAGGAGAAAATATTTGTAAGTTTTGGTTAAACAAAGCTTTCTTAGGTATCAAAACAACCAGCAACAATGACAAAAAAGTAAATAAATTGGACTTAAACAAAATAAAAAACTTTTGTGTCTCAAAGGATACCATTAGGAAAGCGAAAAGACAACTCACAGAATGGGAGAAAATATTGCAAATCATTTAACTGTTAAGAGACTTAATCTAGAATATAAGAACTCTTGGGTCGCCTGGGTGGCTCAGTGGGTTAAAGCCTCTGCCTTTGGCTCAGGTCATGATCTCAGGGTCCTGGGATCGAGCCCCGTATCGGGCTCTCTGCTCCACGGGGAGCTGCTTCCCCCCCCCCCCCGCCTGCCTCTCTGCCTACTTGTGATCTCTCTCTCTTTCGAATAAATAAATAAAATCTTAAAAAAATATATTAGAATATAAGAACTCTTGCAACTCAATAATAAAACTACAAATTTAAAAATGGGCAAAGTATCTGAATAGACATTTCTCCAACAAAAGCCATACAAATGGCCAATGACCACATGAAAAATTGCTCCACAGAATTAATCATCAGAGAGATGCAAATTAAAAACATAGTGAGGGGCGCCTGGGTGGCTCAGTCGTTAAGCAGCTGCCTTCGGCCCAGGTCAGATCCCAGGGGTCTGGGATCGAGCCCCGCATCGGGCTCTCTGCTCTGCAGGAAGCCTGCTTCTCCCGCTACCATTCCCTCTGCTTGTGTCCCCTCTCTCGCTGTGTTTCTCGCTGTCAAATAAATAAAATCTTTAAAAAAAAA